>JAVIAB010000099.1:28302957-28727957 GCA_032433765.1 Megaustenia siamemsis
ATTAGTCCATCTATCCATTCATTCACTCACTTCCACTCTATTCATCCAATCCATCCACCCATTCACCCACCTCCACTCTATCCATCCACCCATTCACTCACTTAAACTCTGTTAGTCCATCCATCCATCAATTCACTCACTCCATTCTATTAGTTCATCCATCCCATTACTCATCTCCACTCTATCCATCCATCCATCACTCACCCACTCTATTAGTCCATCAATCCATTCACTCACCCACTCTATTAGTCCATCAATCCATTCACTCAACCCTTCTATTAGTCCATCCATCAATTCACTCACCCCACTCTATTAGTCCATCCATCCATTCACTTACCCCACTCTATTAGTCCATCAATTCACTCACCCCACTCTATTAGTCCATCCATCAATTCACTCACCACTCTATTAGTCCATCCATCCATTCTTACCCCACTCTATAGTCCATCCATTCACTCACCCCACTCTATTGTCCATCCATCAATTCACTCACCCCACTCTATTAGTCCATCAATCCATTCACTCAACCCACTCTCTTAGTCAATCCATCCATTCACTCACGCCCCACTCTATTAGTCCATCCATTCACTCACACCACTCATCCATTCATCCAATCACTCACCCCACTATCAATTTATCCATCACTCACCCCACTATATCCATTCCATTCACTCATTCAACTATCATCCACTCACTCACCCCACTCTATCCATCCATTCACTCACCCCCACTTTTTCCATCCATTCACTCACCCCACTCTATCCATCATCACATCACTCACCCCACTCTATCTATCCATCCATTCACTCATACACACTCTATCTATCATCCATTCACTCATCCCACTCTATCTATTCATCCATTCACTCATACCACTCTATCCATTCATCCATTCACTCACACACTCTATCCATTCATCCATCCATCACTCACCCCACTTTATCCATCCATTTACTCAAACAAACTATATCCATCCATTCACTGACCCCACTTTATCCATCCATTCACTCACCCCATTTATCCATCCATTCACTCACCCCACTCTATCCATTCATCCATCCATTCACTACCCCACTTTATCCATCCATTACTCACCCCACTTTATCCATCCATTCACTCACCCCATCTATCCATTCATCATCCATTCACTCACCCCAACTTATCCATCCATTCACTCACCCCCACCCTTTCATCCATCAAATCACTCACCCTCACTCTATCCATCCATTCACTCACTCCCACCTTGCATCCATCCATTCACTCACCGTCTATTGGTATCCATCCATTCACTCAACCCACTCTATTAGTCCATCCATCCATTCACTCAACCCACTCTATGGTATCCATCCATTCACTCAAACCACTCTATTAGTCCATCCATCCATTCACTCAACCCACTCTATTAGTCCATCCATCCATTCACTCGCCCCACTCTATCTATCATTCACTCACCCCACTCTATCCATCCATCCATTCACTCACCCCCACTCTATCCACCATCCATCCATTCACTCACCCCCACTATCCATCCATCCATTCATCCATTCACTCACCCCCACTCTATCCATCCATCCATTCACTCACCCCACTCCATCCATCCATTCACTCACCCC
Organism: Megaustenia siamemsis; assembly: GCA_032433765.1. Lineage (NCBI taxonomy): Eukaryota > Metazoa > Mollusca > Gastropoda > Stylommatophora > Ariophantidae > Megaustenia > Megaustenia siamemsis. Next base: position 28,304,571 of record JAVIAB010000099.1, read on the forward strand.
ACTCTATCCATCCTTCCATCCAAACTATCACTCCCACCCACTCTATCCATCTGCCATCATCCATCATTCACTCACCCCACTCTATCATCCATCCATCCACTCACCCCACTCTATCCATCTATTCACTCACCCCACTCGTTACTCTATCCATCCATTCACTCACCCTCACTCGTTACTCTGTCCATTCATCCACTCACCCTCACTCGTTACTCTATCCATCCATCCACTCACCCCACTCGTTACTCTATCCATCCACTCACCCCACTCTATCATCTATTCACTCACCTCACTCGTTACTCTATCCATCCATTCACTCACCCTCACTCGTTACTCTATCCATTCCATCCACTCACCCTCACTCGTTACTCTATCCATCCATCCACTCACCCCACTCTATCCATCTATTCACTCACCCCCACTCGTTACTCTATCCATCCATCCACTCACCCTTACTCGTTACTCTATCCATCCATTCACTCACCCTCACTCGTTACTCTATCCATCCATCCACTCACCCTCACTCGTTACTCTATCCATCCATCCACTCACCCCACTCTATCCATCTATTCACTCACCCCACTCGTTACTCTATCCATCCATCCATCCACTCACCCCACTCTATCCATCTATTCACTCACCCTCATCGTTACTCTATCCATCCATCCACTCACCCCACTCTATCCATCTATTCACTCACCCCCACTCGTTACTCTATCCATCCATTCACTCACCCCCACTCGTTACTCTATCCATCCATCCACTCACCCCACTCTATCCAATTCACTCACCCCCACTCGTTACTCTATCCATCCACTCACCCCACTCTATCCATCCATTCACTCACCCCCACTCGTTACTCTATCCATCCATTCACTCACCCCCACTCGTTACTCTATCCATCCATTCACTCACCACCCCCCCCCCCCCCAAACCACCACCATATAATAAATCAAGCAATGAATCACAGCCACCCAACAACCAAAACAGATGACACAATCAGCGCGTAGTTAACAAAAACTACAAACTATTTCTCAAAGCACTGCCTCCAGACAATGGCTATTCTTGATCTAACTTCTTCCCTTGTTGTGGAATATTTCTGCTGCGCCCGGCGCCTGTTTGCACACGACAGACAAATATTTCCCCAAACAAACTCTGAAGACAGTGTTTAGCTAGCAGCAACTGAAGCCACGACTGCGACACGGAAAACATCATTGTTGTTATCAATGATTAACTAAAGAATAGAAGTAGCGAGTCCCCATCTTTCTTTTGTGACTCCAAGATAGCAGACAATAATCGATATTGCTGTGGCGAGTCTGTTGAGTTAATTATGGTTGTACCAGCATCGATTTTGTTCCGTAGCGCGGAATTATTGCTTGCTGATAGTTCTAGTTTTATACTGATGGCAGGCTACATGTGTGCGCGATTTTTTTCTTCGGAATTTTGAATTGGCTCATCCAGCGACGGATGTGTCATTGCTTTGTTGGACAGGGCATGTTGGTTGAAGGGATCAACTGGTTGTTTTGGCGATCAATATCACGCGCCATGTCGACTTCACGTCACTGCTGCGCCTCTTCCACGATTAGACGTAATAGTATTGCATTTATTCTTCTGCTTAGCGTTCACCCGTTAAATGGGCGTTAATGCGCTGTGTCTGTACTTTACGACAAAACCTGCGCCTTTAGGTCCGATACATCCGCCTATGGTACGGGTAGATTTTGCTTAAATGTTAGCCTCGGCAGCTGTCTTTCATAGCCTACACTTTTTGTTTTTCAACTGCCGAGAGTTCTTTAACGTGAGCAAGTGCACACGGGACCTTCTATTTTTCGCCGTTAACCGAGAAGGCTAGACATTGGATCTCTCTATCCAGAGAGAGCTAGACATTGGATCTCTCTATCCAGAGAGAGCTAGACATTGGATCTCACTACCCACAGAAGGCCTGGACATCAGATGTCACTACCCACAGAAGGCTGGACATCAGATGTCACTACCCACAGAAGGCTGGACATCAGATGTCACTACCCACAGAAGGCTGGACATCAGATGTCACTACCCACAGAAGGCTGGACATCAGATGTCACTACCCACAGAAGGCTGGACATCAGATGTCACTACCCACAGAAGGCTAGACATCAGATGTCACTACCCACAGAAGGCTAGACATCAGATGTCACTACCCACAGAAGTCTAGACATCAGATGTCACTACCCACAAAGGCTAGACATCAGATGTCACTACCAACAAAAGGCTAGACATCAGATGTCACTACCCACAAAAGGCTAGACATCAGATGTAACTACCCACAGAAGGCTAGACATCAGATGTAACTACCCACAGAAGGCCTAGACATCAGATGTCACTACCCACAGAAGGCTAGACATCAGATGTCACTACCCACAAAAGGCTAGACATCAGATGTCACTACCCACAGAAGGCTAGACATCAGATGTCACTACCCACAGAAGTCTAGACATCAGATGTCACTACCCACAGAAGGCTAGACATCAGATGTCACTACCCACAAAAGGCTAGACATCAGATGTCACTACCCACAAAAGGCTAGACATCAGATGTCACTACCCACAAAAGGCTAGACATCAGATGTCGCTACCCACAAAAGGCTAGACATCAGATGTCACTACCCACAAAAGGCTAGACATCAGATGTCACTATCCACAAAAGGCTAGACATCAGATGTCACTACCCACAAAAGGCTAGACATCAGATGTCACTACCACAAAAGGCTAGACATCAGATGTCACTACCCACAAAAGGCTAGACATCAGATGTCACTACCCACAAAAGGCTAGACATCAGATGTCACTACCACAAAAGGCTAGACATCAGATGTCACTATCACACAAAGGCTAGACATCAGATGTCACTACACTAGAAAACCAGGGTAAAGCCACGAAGCAGCCACACAATCCAGGTTACACAATCCTGACCCTACGTTGAGATGTCAACCCGAGCCATTCCTATCCAGAGGCGACGCCTTACATCTAGATCAGCCAGCCCCCCCCCCCTCCCCCAGTGTTTACTGTGCGCAAGTGCGTTATTGTGTGGTTAACAACAAGCATCGACCCAACAATTCCGACTTCAGTAGTCTCGCTAGAGTGTTGCCTTCCCTCTTCAATGCCACAATATTGGTCCTGCTGGTTAGCTTGTTTCAAACACTCACCCCAGGCAACTGGAGATGGTCTGGTGGTTCATTAATCCTGTACGGTCAGCTATGAGTCGCGCCGCTTTCAGCCCAGATCTCTTGAGCGTGATTTTTTGATTGACAATTACGGTCATGGATAGGTACACCTCTTTGTCCTGAGTGTTGTCTCTGTTATCATGGTGTATCTAGCTGACTTGTCCTGAGTGTTGTCTCTGTTATCATGGTGTATCTAGCTGACTTTGTCCTGAGTGTTGTCTCTGTTATCATGGTGTATCTAGCTGACTTTGTCCTGAGTGTTGTCACTGTTATCATGGTGTATCCAGCTGACTTTGTCTGAGTGTTGTCACTGTTATAGTGGTGTATCCAGCTGACTTTGTCCTGAGTGTTGTCTCTGTTATCGTTGTGTATCCAGCTGACTTTGTCGTGGGTGTTGTCTCTGTTATCGTTGTGTATCCAGCTGACTTTGGCGTGGGTATTGTCACTGTTATAGTGGTGTATCCAGCTGACTTTGTCCTGAGTGTTGTCTTTGTTATCGTTGTGTATCCAGCTGACTTTGTCGTGGGTGTTGTCACTGTTTAGTGGTGTATCCAGCTGACTTTATCGGGGTGTTGTCTCTGTTATCGTTGTGTATCCAGCTGACTTTGTCGTGGGTGTTGTCACTGTTATAGTGGTGTATCCAGCTGACTTTGTCCTGAATGTTGTCTCTGTTATCGTTGTGTATCCAGCTGACTTTGTCCTGAGTGTTGTCTCTGTTATCATTGTGTATCCAGCTGACTTTGTCCTGAGTGTTGTCACTGCTATAGTGGTGTATCCAGCTGACTTTGTCCTGAGTGTTGTCACTGTTATCGTTGTGTATCCAGCTGACTTTGTCGTGGGTGTTGTCTCTGTTATCGTTGTGTATCCAGCTGATTTTGTCCTGATTGTTGTCTCTGTTATCATTGTGTATACAGCTGACTTTGTCCTGAGTGTTGACACTGTTATAGTGGTGTATCCCGCTGACTTTGTCCTGAGTATTGTCACTGTTATAGTTGTGTATCCAGCTGACTTTGTCCTGAGTATTGTCACTGTTATAGTTGTGTATCCAGCTGACTTTGTCCTGAATGTTGTCTCTGTTATAGTTGTGTATCCAGCTGACTTTGTCCTGAGTGTTGTCACTGTTATAGTGGTGTATCCAGCTGACTTTGTCCTGAGTGTTGCCACTGTTATAGTGGTGTATCCAGCTGACTTTGTCCTGAGTGTTGTCACTGTTATAGTGGTGTATCCAGCTGACTTTGTCCTGAGTGTTGTCACTGTTATAGTGGTGTATCAGCTGACTTTGTCCTGAGTGTTGTCACTGTTATAGTGGTGTATCCAGCTGACTTTGTCCTGAGTGTTGTCACTGTTATAGTGGTGTATCCAGCTGACTTTGTCCTGAGTGTTGTCACTGTTATAGTGGTGTATCCAGCTGACTTTGTCCTGAGTGTTGTCACTGTTATAGTGGTGTATCCAGCTGACTTTGTCCTGAGTGTTGTAACTGTTATAATGGTGTATCCAGCTGACTTTGTCCTGAATGTGTCTCTGTTATAGTGGTGTATCCAGCTGACTTTGTCCTGAACGTTTTCATGCTGAAACATGGAAGTTCAAAGAATTTAGGTTTGTGTACAAGAGTAAAAATTTTCAACTCCGATGTTAAGTCAGAATTATTATATGGTTGTGACATGGAGAACAACAAAAATGACAATCATGAAGATACAGACTTTCATTAAATGGATGCCTACACAGAATAAAAGGATGGAAATGGCAGGACAATATCACTAAACATAGAATTATGTCACCAGTCAAATACCAGTGGATAAAGAGATACAGCGAAGACGATGGCACTGGATAGGACCCACACTGCGGAAGCCAACTGAGAGTATTACACAACAGGCCCTTTTGGGAATCCCAGGGGAAAAGGCAAAGCGGAAGACAAAATATTATTGGAGAAGACAGATAGAAACAGACATGAAGATGATGGGGAAGACATGGAATGATCTTAAAAGATTGGCAAGAAACAGAACGGCTTCGAAAGTGTTTGTTGAAGACCTATGCTCCACAGGGAGCTGAAAGTGTTTGTTGAAGACTTGTGCCCCACAGGGAGCTGAAAGTGTTTGTTGAAGACCTGTGCTCCACAGGGAGCTGAAAATGTTTGTTGAAGACCTATACTCCACAGGAAATGAAAGTATTTGTTGAAGACCTATACTCCACAGGGAACTGAAAGTGTTTGTTGAAGACCTATAATCCACAGGGAGCTGAAAGTGTTGTTGAAGACCTATGCTCCACAGGGAGCTGAAAGTGTTTGTTGAAGACCTGTTCTCCACAGGAAGCTGAAAGTGTTTGTTGAAGACCTATACTCTACATGGTGCTGAAAGTGATTTTTGAAGACCTATACTCCACATGGAGCTGAAAGTGTTTAAGAGCTATGCTCCACAGGGAGATGAAAGTGTTTGTTGATGACCTATTCTCCACAGGGAGCTGAAAGTGTTTTTGAAGACTATGCTAGACAGAGAACTGAAAGTGTTTGTTGAAGACCTATGCTCCAGATGAAGCTGAAAGTGTGTGTGAAGACCTATGCTCCACAGGGAGGTGAAAGTTTTTGTTGAAGACCTATGCTCCAGATGTAGCTGAACGTGTTTGTTGAAGACCTATGGTCTAGATGTTGCTGAACGTGTTGTTGAAAGACCTATGCTCCAGATGTAGCTGAACGTGTTTGTTGAAGACCTATGCTCCAGATGTTGCTGAAACGTGTTTGTTGAAGACCTATGCTCCAGATGTTGCTGAACGTGTTTGTTGAAGACCTATGCTCCACAGGGAGCTGAAAGTGTTTGTTGAAGACCTGTACTCCACAAGGAAGCTGAAAGTGTTGTGAAGACCTATACTCTACATGGTCCTGAAAGTGATTTTTGAAGACCTATACTCCACATGGAGCTGAAAGTGTTTAAGAGCTATGCTCACAGGGAGCTGAAAGTGATTGTTGAAGACATATGCTCCACAGGGAGATGAAAGTGTTTGTTGACGACCTATTCTCCACAGGGAGCTGAAAGTGTTTGTTGAAGACCTATGCTAGACAGAGAACTGAAAGTGTTTGTTGAAGACCTATGCTCCAGATGAAGCTGAAAGTGTTTGTTGAAGACCTATGGTCCAGATGTGCTGAACGTGTTTGTTGAAGACCTATGCTCCAGATGTAGCTGAACGTGTTTGTTGAAGACCTATGCTTCACAGGGAGCTGAAAGTGTTTGTTGAAGACCTATGCTCCAGATGTAGCTGAACGTGTTTGTTGAAGACCTATGCTCCAGATGTTGCTGAACGTGTTTGTTGAAGACCTATGCTCCAGATGTTGCTGAACGTGTTTGTTGAAGACCTATTCTCCACAGGGAGCTTAAAGTGTTTGTTGAAGACCTATGCTCCAGATGTAGCTGAACGTGTTTGTTGAAGACCTATGCTCCACAGGGAGATGAAAGTTTTGTTGAAGACCTATGCTCCAGATGTAGCTGAACGTGTTTGTTGAAGACCTATGGTCTAGATGTTGCTGAACGTGTTTGTTGAAGACCTATGCTCCAGATGTAGCTGAACGTGTTTGTTGAAGACCTATGCTTCACAGGGAGCTGAAAGTGTTTGTTGAAGACCTATGCTCCAGATGTAGCTGAACGTGTTGTTGAAGATCTATGCTCCAGATGTGCTGAACGTGTTTGTTGAAGATCTATGCTCCAGATGTTGCTGAACGTGTTTGTTGAAGACCTATGCTCCACAGGGAGCTGAAAGTGTTTGTTGAAGACCTGTACTCCACAGGAAGCTGAAAGTGTTTGTTGAAGACCTATACTCTACATGGTGCTGAAAGTGATTTTTGAAGACCTATACTCCACATGGAGCTGAAAGTGTTTAAGAGCTATGCTCCACAGGGAGCTGAAAGTGATTGTTGAAGACATATGCTCCACAGGGAGATGAAAGTGTTTGTTGACGACCTATTCTCCACAGGGAGCTGAAAGTGTTTGTTGAAGACCTATGCTAGACAGAGAACTGAAAGTGTTTGTTGAAGACCTATGCTCCAGATGAAGCTGAAAGTGTTTGTTGAAGACCTATGGTCCAGATGTTGCTGAAAGTGTTTGTTGAAGACCTATACTCTACATGGTGCTGAAAGTGATTTTGAAGACCTATACTCCACATGGAGCTGAAAGTGTTTAAGAGCTATGCTCCACAGGGAGATGAAAGTGTTTGTTGACGACCTATTCCACAGGGAGCTGAAAGTGTTGTTGAAGACCTATGCTAGACAGAGAACTGAAAGTGTTTGTTGAAGACCTATGCTCCAGATGAAGCTGAAAGTGTTTGTTGAAGACCTATGCTCCACAGGGAGGTGAAAGTTTTTGTTGAAGACCTATGCTCCAGATGTAGCTGAACGTGTTTGTTGAAGACCTATGGTCTAGATGTTGCTGAACGTGTTTGTTGAAGACCTATGCTCCAGATGTAGCTGAACGTGTTTGTTGAAGACCTATGCTCCAGATGTTGCTGAACGTGTTTGTTGAAGACCTATGCTCAGATGTTGCTGAACGTGTTTGTTGAAGACCTATGCTCCACAGGGAGCTGAAAGTGTTTGTTGAAGACCTGTACTCCACAGGAAGCTGAAAGTGTTTTGTTGAAGACCTATACTCTACATGGTCCTGAAAGTGATTTTTGAAGACCTATACTCCACATGGAGCTGAAAGTGTTTAAGAGCTATGCTCCACAGGGAGCTGAAAGTGATTGTTGAAGACATATGCTCCACAGGGAGATGAAAGTGTTTGTTGACGACCTATTCTCCACAGGGAGCTGAAAGTGTTTGTTGAAGACCTATGCTAGACAGAGAACTGAAAGTGTTTGTTGAAGACCTATGCTCCAGATGAAGCTGAAAGTGTTTGTTGAAGACCTATGGTCCAGATGTTGCTGAACGTGTTTGTTGAAGACCTATGCTCCAGATGTAGCTGAACGTGTTTGTTGAAGACCTATGCTCCACAGGGAGCTGAAAGTGTTTGTTGAAGACCTATGCTCCAGATGTAGCTGAACGTGTTTGTTGAAGACCTATGCTCCAGATGTTGCTGAACGTGTTTGTTGAAGACCTATGCTCCAGATGTTGCTGAACGTGTTTGTTGAAGACCTATTCTCCACAGGGAGCTTAAAGTGTTTGTTGAAGACCTATGCTCCAGATGTAGCTGAACGGTTTGTTGAAGACCTATGCTCCACAGGGAGATGAAAGTTTTTGTTGAAGACCTATGCTCCAGATGTAGCTGAACGTGTTTGTTGAAGACCTATGGTCTAGATGTTGCTGAACGTGTTTGTTGAAGACCTATGCTCCAGATGTAGCTGAACGTGTTTGTTGAAGACCTATGCTTCACAGGGAGCTGAAAGTGTTTGTTGAAGACCTATGCTCCAGATGTAGCTGAACGTGTTTGTTGAAGATCTATGCTCCAGATGTTGCTGAACGTGTTTGTTGAAGATCTATGCTCCAGATGTTGCTGAACGTGTTTGTTGAAGACCTATGCTCCACAGGGAGCTGAAAGTGTTTGTTGAAGACCTGTACTCCACAGGAAGCTGAAAGTGTTTGTTGAAGACCTATACTCTACATGGTGCTGAAAGTGATTTTTGAAGACCTATACTCCACATGGAGCTGAAAGTGTTTAAGAGCTATGCTCCACAGGGAGCTGAAAGTGATTGTTGAAGACATATGCTCCACAGGGAGATGAAAGTGTTTGTTGACGACCTATTCTCCACAGGGAGCTGAAAGTGTTTGTTGAAGACCTATGCTAGACAGAGAACTGAAAGTGTTTGTTGAAGACCTATGCTCCAGATGAAGCTGAAAGTGTTTGTTGAAGACCTATGGTCCAGATGTTGCTGAACGTGTTTGTTGAAGACCTATGCTCCAGATGTAGCTGAACGTGTTTGTTGAAGACCTATGCTTCACAGGGAGCTGAAAGTGTTTGTTGAAGACCTATGCTCCAGATGTAGCTGAACGTGTTTGTTGAAGACCTATGCTCCAGATGTTGCTGAACGTGTCTGTTGAAGACCTATGCTCCACAGGGAGCTTAAAGTGTTTGTTGAAGACCTATGCTCCAGATGTAGCTGAACGTGTTGTTGGAGACCTATGCTCCACAGGGAGCTGAAAGTGTTTGTTGAAGACCTATGCTCCAGATGTAGCTGAACGTGTTTGTTGAAGACCTATGCTCCAGATGTTGCTGAACGTGTTTGTTGAAGACCTATGCTCCACAGGGAGCTGAAAGTATTTGTTGAAGACCTATGCTCCACTGGGAGCTGAAAGTGTTTGTTGAAGACCTATGCTCCACAGGGAGCTGAAAGTGTTTGTTGAAGACCTATGCTCCACAGGGAGCTGAACGTGTTTGTTGAAGACCTATGCTCCACAGGGAACTGAAAGTGTTTGTTGAAGACCTATGCTCCACAGGAAGCTGAAAGTGTTTGTTGAAGACCTATGCTCCACAGGGAACTGAAAGTGTTTGTTGAAGACCTATGCTCCAGATGTAGCTGAACGTGTTGTTGAAGACCTATGCTCCAGATGTAGCTGAACGTGTTTGTTGAAGACCTATGCTCCAGATGTAGCTGAACGTGTTTGTTTTGAAGACCTATGCTCCAGATGAAGCTGAAAGTGTTTGTTGAAGACCTATGCTCCAGATGTAGCTGAACGTGTTTGTTGAAGACCTATGCTCCACATGAGCTGAAAGGCAGAAGAAGATAGTTTATTAAAGTCGTAGTGCTGTTATTCATACAGAGTTGTGCCCCTTGTCTCAGAAACACGAAAATAACCCCTGTACCTGAGTAATATCTGGGTTAACAATTGTTCTGTAGCTAGAACCTTAAACGCATCTTATTTTTTTGTTTGTTTGTTTACTCTCGACGCTGCAAGGCAGACGAGGAAGGAAAGCAGAACCTTGGCAGGCTGGACTAAACATCGACCTGAAGGTAGGAAGTCTTAACGTATTAACAGTTTTTGTCATTAATACTTTAGTTCATTTCCTCACTTGTATCTCTCCATGAAGATAAAACACACAAAACTTCTCCTATTCTACATTCAAAGTGATTAGATGAAGCTATATCTGAAAATGTGACAACTTTTGTGGTAAAACATTGGATATTGCATCTCCCGGAACTCTCAAGTGTACCAATCTTTGATGGTGACGTGCATTAGCTACTCAAACATCATTCATATATAGGGACATTGACGTTATCTGGTAATGTGACGTTTTGTGTCTGGTTTCTCAAATTGAAACCACTCCCATCAAATATATCAGTTTTAAGAATAAAAGGAATGTATTAAGCTCAAGAGGAAATGGCAGGACAAAATCACTAACATAGAATTATGGGAATGTACCAGTCAAATAGTAAAAGTAAAGTCCCCCCTGTCACGACAAGTGGCGTATAGGGAAATATGGTGTTAGTGACTATATTTTACAGACCTTCAGCACATGGTTTTTGGGGTAATGTGGTCGGTATTACGCCCGTGCTGCATTTACTTTCCCAGAAAAAATCCGGTACCCATTTAAGGCTGGATGAACCCGGAAGCCGTCGTTTGGGATCGAACCCTACCCCTTGTCCTTTGTAGTCCAGTTCACTAACCACTGAGCTATCGCGACTGCATACCAGTCATATATCAGTGGATAAAGAGATATAGCAAAGACGATGACGCTGGATAGGACACACACTGCGGAAGCCAACTGAGAGTATTACACAACAGGCCTTTTTTTAATCCCGGGGAAAAGATAAAGAGGAAGACCAAAAGATTCTTGGAGAAGACAGATAGAAGCAGAGATGAAGATGATGGGGAAGACATGGAATGATCTTAAAAGAATGGCAAGAAACAAAACGACTTGGAAAGTGTTTGTTGAAGATCTATGCTCCACTGGGAGCTGAAAAGTAGAAGAAGATTAAGCTCAAGACATTTTCATCCATAAATCCTGCAAAATTTTCCAAACTAGAACTAAAGTACCACTTTCAGTTGTAAGCAAACAACCGTGTTGTGATTGAGGCGATATCTCATACAAATCTATTTTTAGAAAGCTATAACTTCTTTTTACAATATTCTGGAAAACCGCCGTCTAATTCCCTGTTATTTCGCCTCAACCCATCACAACAGATGCCACTTCTACGTACGCCCTGCCATCATTTATCGGTACACATTTATCTGCTTTAAATATAGCCATCAAGTGTGTATTATATAGATGTGGCCTGGTTTGTTGTGCCACACAGCGGCGACAAGGCAAATTGGCAGTTCTTGACAATACACCTTTTGCAGCGTTTTATTTTTTCACACACTGTAATTTGTGTAGCATTCAGAGACTGCGACACTGGCGTTGTGGCAACGCTCTGACTTAATGATGGACGTAGATTTGTGACACTGGCGTTGTGGCAACGCTCTGGCTTAATGATGGACGTAGATTTGTGACACTGGCGTTGTGGCAACGCTCTGACTTAATGATGGACGTAGATTTGCGACACTGGCGTTGTGGCAACGCTCTGACTTAATGATGGACGTAGATTTGTGACACTGGCGTTGTGGCAACGCTCTGGCTTAATGATGGACGTAGATTTGTGACACTAGCGTGTGGCAACGCTCTGGCTTAATGATGACGTAGATTTGTGACACTGGCGTTGTGGCAACGCTCTGACTTAATGATAGACGTAGATTTGTGACACTGGCGTTGTGGCAACGCTCTGGCTTAATGATGGACGTAGATTTGTGACACTGGCGTTGTGGCAACGCTCTGGCTTAATGATGGACGTAGATTTGTGACACTGGCGTTGTGGCAACGCTCTGACTTAATGATGGACGTAGATTGTGACACTGGCGTTGTGGCAACGCTCTGGCTTAATGATGGACGTAGATTTGTGACACTGGCGTTGTGGCAACGCTCTGACTTAATGATGGGCGTAGATTTGCGACACTGGCGTTGTGGCAACGCTCTGACTTAATGATGGACGTAGATTTGTGACACTGGCGTTGTGGCAACGCTCTGACTTAATGATGGACGTAGATCTGTGACACTGGCGTTGTGGCAACGCTCTGGCTTAATGATGGACGTAGATTTGTGACACTGGCGTTGTGGCAACGCTCTGGCTTAATGATGGACGTAGATTTGTGACACTGGCGTTGTGGCAACGCTCTGGCTTAATGATGGACGTAGATTGTGACACTGGCGTTGTGGCAACGCTCTGACTTAATGATGGACGTAGATTTGTGACACTGGCGTTGTGGCAACGTTCTGGCTTAATGATGGACGTAGATTTGTGACACTGGCGTTGTGGCAACGCTCTGGCTAATGATGGACGTAGATTTGTGACACTAGCGTTGTGGCAACGCTCTGGCTTAATGATGGACGTAGATTTGTGACACTGGCGTTGTGGCAACGCTCTAACTTAATGATAGACGTAGATTTGTGACACTGGCGTTGTGGCAACGCTCTGGCTTAATGATGGACGTAGATTTGTGACACTGGCGTTGTGGCAACGCTCTGGCTTAATGATGGACGTAGATTTGTGACACTGGCGTTGTGGCAACGCTCTGGCTTAATGATGGACGTAGATTTGTGACACTGGCGTTGTGGCAACGCTCTGGCTTAATGATGGACGTAGATTTGTGACACTGGCGTTGTGGCAACGCTCTGGCTTAATGATGGACGTAGATTTGTGACACTGGCGTTGTGGCAACGCTCTGACTTAATGATGGGCGTAGATTTGCGACACTGGCGTTGTGGCAACGCTCTGACTTAATGATGGACGTAGATTTGCGACACTGGCGTTGTGGCAACGCTCTGACTTAATGATGGGCGTAGATCTGTGACACTGGCGTAGAGGCAACGCTCTGACTTAATGATGGACGTAGATTTGTGACACTGGCGTTGAGGCAACGCTCTGACTTAATGATGGACGTAGATTTGTGACACTGGCGTTGAGGCAACGCTCTGACTTAATGATGGACGTAGATTTGTGACACTGGCGTGTGGCAACGCTCTGGCTTAATGATGGACGTAGATTTGTGACACTGGCGTTGAGGCAACGCTCTGACTTAATGATGGACGTAGATTTGTGGCACTGGCGTTGTGGCAACGCTCTGGCTTAATGATGGACGTAGATTTGTGACACTGGCGTTGAGGCAACGCTCTGGCTGATGATGGACGTAGATTTCATTCTGCCGCTCTTCCGATGATTACTGTAGGCATGGGTAGGCCTCTTTGTCGGCCGTCTTTTTATTTCTTCGTTCGCCAGCTTTTACCTCTTACGAATTCCCTAGAGACTAGAAACTGAATTTGTGCGTTAATCCCCCTACACAAAGTCAGATAACTTCGTCTTCGGAGGTACTCATATTTTTTTCCGTCCATGAGTAATTGACGTTTCAAGCCGGGCCTCGCTGCTGAGACCAAAAGTGGTTGCCACAGAGAGAAAAACTAGGAGAAAACTAAAACTAGGAAAAACTAGGAGAAATACCTCTACTAGACGTACAATCTTACATATATCTGGGCAGTAATATAGATAAAGAGGGAGGAACAGAAAATGATACCAAAATAAGGATATCAAAAGCAAGAGGAGCTTTCATTGCACTGGGAAACATATGGAAATCCAAAGAAATTAGGCTAAATACAAAAATAAAAATGTTCAACTCAAATGTTAAGTCGGTCCTATTATATGGCTGTTAAACATGGAGAATAACAAAATGACAATCACGAAGGTACAGACTTTCATTATGGATGCTTGCGCAGAATAAAGGGATGGAAATGGCAGGACAAAGTCACTAACGTGGAATTATGGAAATGTACCGGTCAAATACCAGTGGATAAAGAGATACAGCGAAGACGATGGCGATGGATAGGACACACTCTACGGAAGCCAACTGAGAGTATTACACAACAGGCCCTTTTTTTGAATCCCCAGGGAAAAGACAAATAGGAAGACCAAGGAATTCTTGGAGAAGACAGATCGAAGCAGAGATGAAGATGATGGGAAGACATGGAATGATCTTAAAAGAATTGCAAAAAACAGAACGACTTGGAAAGTGTTTGTTGAAGACCTATGCTCCACTGGGAGCTAAAAGGTAGAAGAAGACAGAGAGAAATCATCAATAAAAATTCCGACTGCCGCAGCCGGGATTAAAACTCACCTCCTCTCGAGATTGACCAGCTCTTTCCCCCCCCCCTTTTTAAAAAAACGTTAAGCTGGCGTAGGTGCGTCATGTCGTGGTTTATTGTTGCGCCTTTCGGCCAGAGCATCCGACTTCAGCTAGACTGATCAGTATTACAGTATAGGCACCGCCAAGAGGTGTAGTAGAAGGTTCCAGCATTTTGGTACGTATAGCTTGGGTGATCCATTGCTAGCAGTAGAACAGCTCTCAGGTAAAAGAGAAATAGGTACCTGACTCAATAAGTTTGGAAAAAGTAATGACAATGAGACTAATGGCGACCAAGATGGCGATTGTTTTATTTCGGAGTGTAGTTTGTGTGATTAAAGTGATTGAATATAGTGTTTCCAACGGATTATAATTTTCGAAAAGTTGTGTCAAGTTTTCTACCAAGGAGGAGGATAAGAAACTGATAGGTACTTGTTTAAATGTAACCAGCTCAAGTTGTATATTTAGATCGTAAAAGATCGCATGTGAGACCTTAGCGATCAAACACGTGGGGGGAAACATCAGTCGGGCTAAACCCCCAACGTGTGTTTTTCTTAAGTTAAGCCCTTAACTTACGACTGACTCAGCAGGTCGGTAAGGGATACATGTTTTATGCTCAGAGAAATATTCAGAAGATGGAGATTAAAGTAGCAACGATAAATATATGCGGGATAAAAAATAAAGAAGTCGAACTTATAGAAGAAATGACAAAAAGGAAAATTAAAATACTAGGATTAGCGGACACCAGAGTAAAAGGACAACAGATAAAGAAAACACACATGAACTACACGAAAATATTCTCAGGAGTCGACAACACAGAAAGAGCAACACATGGAGTAGGTTTTATCATCGACCCAGAACACGCAAAGAACATTCTAGAAATAAAATACCATTCAGACAGAATTATCACAATTAAACTACTAGAAGACGATCGAAAAACAAATTACATTCAAATCTATGCACCATGCAACAACAATGAAAGAGACAGCGAAGAAATCTACGCCACACTGAATGAAATCATTAACAAGATTGACGAAAGCGATGACATGTTAGTGATGGGAGATTTTAATGGAAGGCTTGGGAAACGCAACAGTGAGAACAGTGATATCTTAGGACCCTTTGGCGATAAAACAGCTGAAATAAACGAAAATGGAAGCAGACTGCTCGATCTATGCAATCAAAATGATTTATTTATCACCAACACATTCTTCAAACACAGAGAGTCGCTAGTATACACCTGGTACAAATGGAATGACACAACATGCAGAAGCCAGATAGATTTTATATTAACAAGAAAACAGAAAAAGAAAAGAGTAACCGACAGTAGAGCAATCTCAAATATTACAGACGACACGGATCACAAGATGGTTATGATCATACTAAGACAGCCAAAAATAAAGAGAATATACGAAAACAAACAAAAGAAGCGAAAAGAACAGACAATCAAAATAAAACAATTAAAAGATCAAGAAACAAGGGAAACCCTAGAAGAAAAACTCAGAGAGAAATTCAAGAAACTCCCAAACGAAGTATGCACAGTAGAAGAAGAGTGGAAACAATTTAAGGAAACAGTAACCATCTCTAAAACAGTTTGTGGAACGAAGCTAAGAACAAGAGAAGGGAAAATGAGCACCCCATGGTGGAACGAAACAATCAGAGAAGCAATTAAAGAAAAGAAGAAACTGTTTAAAAATTGGAGGGAGAACAAGAACCAAGAAAATATGAAAAATATGCCTTAGTTGGAAAAATAGTTAAAATGTTGATCAAAGAAGCTAAGCAAAAGAATTGGACAGAATTCGGACAAAACATGAGCAGGGACTTCAAGACAGCCACAAGAGATTTCTACAAAGCAGTAAAAGCCACAAGAGATTTCTACAAAGCAGTAAAAGCCACAAGAGATTTCTACAAAGCAGTAAAAGCCACAAGAGATTTCTACAAAGCAGTAAAAGCCACAAGAGATTTCTACAAAGCAGTAAAAGCCACAAGAGATTTCTACAAAGCAGTAAAAGCCACAAGAGATTTCTACAAAGCAGTAAAAGCCACAAGAGATTTCTACAAAGCAGTAAAAGCCACAAGAGCGAGAAAAGAAAACCATAATCCTACTGAGCTGATAAATGACAAAGACGGACAGCCAATATCAAATAACCAATGTATGCAACAGAGACGGAAAGAATATTTTGAAGACCTGTTAAACATACCAACTACCAACAAGACAACAAAAACCACGCTAGAGCTCACAAATACTGAACCCAACATCATGAAAGAGGAAATCGAAAAAGCAATAAAATATGGACCTAGAAATAAAGCACCGGGGATAGATAACATACCAAAAGAAATAATAGCAGCATCAGGAGAAACAGGAATGCAATGGCTGCACAGAATATTAATGCAGCATGGCACCAACAACAAGCCCCATAAGACTGGCAACAGGCAATCATCATACCAATATGGAAAAAGAAATGTAGCAAAAGAGACTGCAATCAATACAGAGGTATATCTCTTCTCAGCCATGTAGGAAAGCTATACGCCAAAATCTTGGAAAAAAGGCTGAGACCAATAATAGAGCTACAGTTAAGCGATTCTCAAATGGGGTTCCGAAAAAACAGAGGATGTACCGACGCACTATTCACATTAAAACAGCTTGCAGAAAAAACGACAGAACACAAGCAAAACTTATACATAGCCTTCATTGACCAGGAAAAAGCATTCGACAGAGTAAACAGAGAACAACTGTGTGAGATACTAACAACACACGAAGTAAGTCAACATCTAATCAACCTTATTAAAAGTCTCTACGTCAACAGCAGCTGCAGGGTCAGAACAGCAACAGGCTACACAGACCACTTCGAAGTTAGATCAGGTGTAAGACAGGGGTGCGTACTATCCCCCCTACTGTTTATTACATACATGGACCATATATGCAAGCTAGCCAACCCATCAGAGACAGAGGAGATCAACGAGCTTCTATTTGCAGACGATCAGGCACTAATACATGAAACAATAGAAGACCTACAAGAATACTTAAACAAACTCAACAACACAGGCACAAAATACAACATGAAAATCAACATCAACAAAACAGAAGTCATGAATGTCGCCAAAAATAAACAGAACATCAACATAACTATAGAAGGCAGACAACTAAAACAAGTAGAGGAATTCAAATACCTAGGAAGTCTAATGACAAACGATAATTCACAAACAGCAGAGATAGAATCAATGATGCAACAAAGCTTGTCAAATCATTGGACAGTTATCACCACTATTGTCCAACAAGGAAATAACTCTGGAGGCAAAACGGGCACTATACAATACAATCTTCATCCCAACGTTGTGCTACCAATGCCAGACCTGGACCCTAAGATGCAAGAACAAATAAGAAAAATAACCTCTACAGAGATGAAATGTGTTAGACGAATGACAGGAAACAGTCTGAGAGATAAGATCAGAAATGAAGAACTGAGAAAAAGCTAGGAATAGCCCCCGTCATAGAATATATAAGGAAACAACAGATAAAATGGTTTGGCCACGTGACAAGGCAGAAAGAACAAAAACACTACACAACGAGCCTTCAACAAACGTTGTGAGAACACCAGACCCATGGGTCGACCACAAAAAAGAAGGGTCAATGGAATATTAGAAACACTAGGAAACATAACAGCAGCAGAGGCGAACAGAAGAGCAAAAGACCGCAGTGAGACTGGCATCCCCACATATAGTTGCAGTTACCTAACATAGTGAGACTGGCATCCCCACATACAGTTGCAGTTACCTAACATAGTGAGACTGGCATCCCCACATACAGATGCAGTTACCTAACATAGTGAGACCGGCATCCCCACATACAGTTGCAGTTACCTAACATAGTGAGACTGGCATCCCCACATACAGTTGCAGTTACCTAACATAGTGAGACTGGCATCCCTACATACAGATGCAGTTACCTAACATAGTGAGACTGGCATCCCCACATACAGTTGCAGTTACCTAACATAGTGAGACTGGCATCCCCACATACAGATGCAGTTACCTAACATAGTGAGACTGGCATCCCCACATACAGTTGCAGTTACCTAACATAGTGAGACTGGCATCCCCACATACAGATGCAGTTACCTAACATAGTGAGACCGGCATCCCCACATACAGTTGCAGTTACCTAACATAGTGAGACTGGCATCCCCACATACAGTTGCAGTTACCTAACATAGTGAGACTGGCATCCCCACATACAGTTGCAGTTACCTAACATAGTGAGACTGGCATCCCCACATACAGATGCAGTTACCTAACATAGTGAGACTGGCATCCCCACATACAGATGCAGTTACCTAACATAGTGAGATGCAGGGTGTCTCACTCGCCGCCGAATCCGTCAATAAATTCACCAGTTGAGATATTGTAACGAGATGTGAGCATGTTTCTTGTGAGAGAAATGACAAGATATGTGTGTCTCCTAATTGTTGTGACACTGAGTACAACAACCTACCTGATGTGCCTCTCTGCTGATTGTTGTGACACTGAGTACCACAACCTACCTGATGTGCCTCTCTACTGATTGTTGTGACACTGAGTACCACAACCTACCTGATGCGCCTCTCTACTAATTGTTGTGACACTGAGTACAACAACCTACCTGATGTGCCTCTCTACTAATTGTTGTGAGACTGAGTACAACAACCTACCTGACGCGCCTCTCTACTAATTGTTGTGACACTGAGTACAACAACCTACCTGACGCTCCTCTCTACTAATTGTTGTGACACTGAGTACAACAACCTACCTGATGGGCCTCTCTACTAATTGTTGTGACACTGAGTACAACAACCTACCTGACGCGCCTCTCTACTAATTGTTGTGACACTGATACAACAACCTACCTGATGGGCCTCTCTACTAATTGTTGTGACACTGAGTACAACAACCTACCTGACGCTCCTCTCTACTAATTGTTGTGACACTGAGTACAACAACCTACCTGACGCTCCTCTCTACTAATTGTTGTGACACTGAGTACCACAACCTACCTGACGCTCCTCTCTACTAATTGTTGTGACACTGAGTACAACAACCTACCTGACGCTCCTCTCTACTAATTGTTGTGACACTGAGTACAACAACCTACCTGACGCTCCTCTCTACTAATTGTTGTGACACTGAGTACAACAACCTACCTGATGGGCCTCTCTACTAATTGTTGTGACACTGAGTACAACAACCTACCTGACGCTCCTCTCTACTAATTGTTGTGACACTGAGTACAACAACCTACCTGATGGGCCTCTCTACTAATTGTTGTGAGACTGAGTACCACAACCTACCTGACGCTCCTCTCTACTAATTGTTGTGACACTGAGTACAACAACCTACCTGATGGGCCTCTCTACTAATTGTTGTGACACTGAGTACAACAACCTACCTGACGCTCCTCTCTACTAATTGTTGTGACACTGAGTACAACAACCTACCTGATGGGCCTCTCTACTAATTGTTGTGACACTGAGTACAACAACCTACCTGACGCTCCTCTCTACTAATTGTTGTGACACTGAGTACAACAACCTACCTGACGCTCCTCTCTACTAATTGTTGTGACACTGAGTACAACAACCTACCTGATGTGCCTCTCTACTAATTGTTGTGACACTGAGTACAACTGCCTACCTGACGCTCCTCTCTACTAATTGTTGTGAGACTGAGTACAACAACTACCTGACGCTCCTCTCTACTAATTGTTGTGACACTGAGTACAACAACCTACCTGACGCGCCTCTCTACTAATTGTTGTGACACTGAGTACAACAGCCTACCTGACGCTCCTCTCTACTAATTGTTGTGACACTGAGTACCACAACCTACCTGACGCTCCTCTCTACTAATTGTTGTGACACTGAGTACAACAACCTACCTGATGTGCCTCTCTACTAATTGTTGTGACACTGAGTACAACAGCCTACCTGACGCTCCTCTCTACTAATTGTTGTGAGACTGAGTACCACAACCTACCTGACGCTCCTCTCTACTAATTGTTGTGACACTGAGTACAACAACCTACCTGACGCTCCTCTCTACTGATTGTTGTGACACTGAGTACAACAACCTACCTGACGCTCCTCTCTACTAATTGTTGTGACACTGAGTACAACAACCTACCTGACGCTCCTCTCTACTAATTGTTGTGAGACTGAGTACCACAACCTACCTGACGCTCCTCTCTACTAATTGTTGTGACACTGAGTACAACAACCTACCTGATGTGCCTCTCTACTAATTGTTGTGACACTGAGTACAACAACCTACCTGATGTGCCTCTCTACTGATTGTTGTGACACTGAGTACAACAACCTACCTGACGCGCCTCTCTACTAATTGTTGTGACACTGAGTACAACAACCTACCTGATGTGCCTCTCTACTAATTGTTGTGACACTGAGTACAACAACCTACCTGACGCTCCTCTCTACTAATTGTTGTGACACTGAGTACAACAACCTACCTGACGCTCCTCTCTACTAATTGTTGTGACACTGAGTACAACAACCTACCTGACGCTCCTCTCTACTAATTGTTGTGACACTGAGTACAACAACCTACCTGATGCGCCTCTCTACTAATTGTTGTGACACTGAGTACAACAACCTACCTGACGCGCCTCTCTACTAATTGTTGTGACACTGAGTACAACAACCTACCTGACGCTCCTGTCTACTAATTGTTGTGAGACTGAGTACAACAACCTACCTGACGCTCCTCTCTACTAATTGTTGTGACACTGAGTACAACAACCTACCTGACGCTCCTCTCTACTAATTGTTGTGAGACTGAGTACAACAACCTACCTGACGCTCCTCTCTACTAATTGTTGTGACACTGAGTACAACAACCTACCTGATGGGCCTCTCTACTAATTGTTGTGAGACTGAGTACAACAACCTACCTGATGCGCCTCTCTACTAATTGTTGTGACACTGAGTACAACAACCTACCTGACGCTCCTCTCTACTAATTGTTGTGACACTGAGTACAACAACCTACCTGACGCGCCTCTCTACTAATTGTTGTGACACTGAGTACAACAACCTACCTGACACGCCTCTCTACTAATTGTTGTGACACTGAGTACAACAACCTACCTGACGCTCCTCTCTACTAATTGTTGTGACACTGAGTACAACAACCTACCTGACGCTCCTCTCTACTAATTGTTGTGACACTGAGTACAACAACCTACCTGACGCTCCTCTCTACTAATTGTTGTGACACTGAGTACAACAACCTACCTGACACGCCTCTCTACTAATTGTTGTGACACTGAGTACCACAGCCTACCTGACGCTCCTCTCTACTAATTGTTGTGAGACTGAGTACCACAGCCTACCTGACGCTCCTCTCTACTAATTGTTGTGAGACTGAGTACCACATCCTACCTGACACGCCTCTCTACTAATTGTTGTGAGACTGAGTAACACAACCTACCTGACGCTCCTCTCTACTAATTGTTGTGACACTGAGTACAACAACCTACCTGATGCTCCTCTCTACTAATTGTTGTGAGACTGAGTACAACAACCTACCTGACGCGCCTCTCTACTAATTGTTGTGACACTGAGTACAACAACCTACCTGATGGGCCTCTCTACTAATTGTTGTGAGACTGAGTACAACAACCTACCTGACGCTCCTCTCTACTAATTGTTGTGAGACTGAGTACAACAACCTACCTGATGGGCCTCTCTACTAATTGTTGTGACACTGAGTACAACAACCTACCTGACGCTCCTCTCTACTAATTGTTGTGAGACTGAGTACAACAACCTACCTGACGCTCCTCTCTACTAATTGTTGTGACACTGAGTACCACAACCTACCTGACGCTCCTCTCTACTAATTGTTGTGACACTGAGTACAACAACCTACCTGATGGGCCTCTCTACTAATTGTTGTGACACTGAGTACAACAGCCTACCTGACGCACCTCTCTACTAATTGTTGTGACACTGAGTACCACAACCTACCTGACGCTCCTCTCTACTAATTGTTGTGACACTGAGTACCACAACCTACCTGACGCTCCTCTCTACTAATTGTTGTGAGACTGAGTACAACAACCTACCTGACACGCCTCTCTACTAATTGTTGTGACACTGAGTACAACAACCTACCTGACGCTCCTCTCTACTAATTGTTGTGACACTGAGTACAACAACCTACCTGATGGGCCTCTCTACTAATTGTTGTGACACTGAGTACAACAACCTACCTGACGCTCCTCTCTACTAATTGTTGTGACACTGAGTACAACAACCTACCTGACGCTCCTCTCTACTAATTGTTGTGACACTGAGTACAACAACCTACCTGATGTGCCTCTCTACTAATTGTTGTGACACTGAGTACAACTGCCTACCTGACGCTCCTCTCTACTAATTGTTGTGAGACTGAGTACAACAACCTACCTGACGCTCCTCTCTACTAATTGTTGTGACACTG
This sequence comes from Megaustenia siamemsis, assembly GCA_032433765.1. NCBI lineage: Eukaryota > Metazoa > Mollusca > Gastropoda > Stylommatophora > Ariophantidae > Megaustenia > Megaustenia siamemsis. Next base: position 28,327,376 of record JAVIAB010000099.1, read on the forward strand.
AGTACAACAACCTACCTGACGCGCCTCTCTACTAATTGTTGTGACACTGAGTACAACAGCCTACCTGACGCTCCTCTCTACTAATTGTTGTGACACTGAGTACCACAACCTACCTGACGCTCCTCTCTACTAATTGTTGTGACACTGAGTACAACAACCTACCTGATGTGCCTCTCTACTAATTGTTGTGACACTGAGTACAACAGCCTACCTGACGCTCCTCTCTACTAATTGTTGTGAGACTGAGTACCACAACCTACCTGACGCTCCTCTCTACTAATTGTTGTGACACTGAGTACAACAACCTACCTGACGCTCCTCTCTACTGATTGTTGTGACACTGAGTACAACAACCTACCTGACGCTCCTCTCTACTAATTGTTGTGACACTGAGTACAACAACCTACCTGACGCTCCTCTCTACTAATTGTTGTGAGACTGAGTACCACAACCTACCTGACGCTCCTCTCTACTAATTGTTGTGACACTGAGTACAACAACCTACCTGATGTGCCTCTCTACTAATTGTTGTGACACTGAGTACAACAACCTACCTGATGTGCCTCTCTACTGATTGTTGTGACACTGAGTACAACAACCTACCTGACGCGCCTCTCTACTAATTGTTGTGACACTGAGTACAACAACCTACCTGATGTGCCTCTCTACTAATTGTTGTGACACTGAGTACAACAACCTACCTGACGCTCCTCTCTACAAATTGTTGTGACACTGAGTACAACAACCTACCTGACGCTCCTCTCTACTAATTGTTGTGACACTGAGTACAACAACCTACCTGACGCTCCTCTCTACTAATTGTTGTGACACTGAGTACAACAACCTACCTGATGCGCCTCTCTACTAATTGTTGTGACACTGAGTACAACAACCTACCTGACGCGCCTCTCTACTAATTGTTGTGACACTGAGTACAACAACCTACCTGACGCTCCTGTCTACTAATTGTTGTGAGACTGAGTACAACAACCTACCTGACGCTCCTCTCTACTAATTGTTGTGACACTGAGTACAACAACCTACCTGACGCTCCTCTCTACTAATTGTTGTGAGACTGAGTACAACAACCTACCTGACGCTCCTCTCTACTAATTGTTGTGAGACTGAGTACAACAACCTACCTGACGCTCCTCTCTACTAATTGTTGTGACACTGAGTACAACAACCTACCTGATGGGCCTCTCTACTAATTGTTGTGAGACTGAGTACAACAACCTACCTGATGCGCCTCTCTACTAATTGTTGTGACACTGAGTACAACAACCTACCTGACGCTCCTCTCTACTAATTGTTGTGACACTGAGTACAACAACCTACCTGACGCGCCTCTCTACTAATTGTTGTGACACTGAGTACAACAACCTACCTGACACGCCTCTCTACTAATTGTTGTGACACTGAGTACAACAACCTACCTGACGCTCCTCTCTACTAATTGTTGTGACACTGAGTACAACAACCTACCTGACGCTCCTCTCTACTAATTGTTGTGACACTGAGTACAACAACCTACCTGACGCTCCTCTCTACTAATTGTTGTGACACTGAGTACAACAACCTACCTGACACGCCTCTCTACTAATTGTTGTGACACTGAGTACCACAGCCTACCTGACGCTCCTCTCTACTAATTGTTGTGAGACTGAGTACAACAGCCTACCTGACGCTCCTCTCTACTAATTGTTGTGAGACTGAGTACCACAACCTACCTGACACGCCTCTCTACTAATTGTTGTGAGACTGAGTACCACAACCTACCTGACGCTCCTCTCTACTAATTGTTGTGACACTGAGTACCACAACCTACCTGATGCTCCTCTCTACTAATTGTTGTGAGACTGAGTACAACAACCTACCTGACGCGCCTCTCTACTAATTGTTGTGACACTGAGTACAACAACCTACCTGATGGGCCTCTCTACTAATGTTGTGAGACTGAGTACAACAACCTACCTGACGCTCCTCTCTACTAATTGTTGTGAGACTGAGTACAACAACCTACCTGATGGGCCTCTCTACTAATTGTTGTGACACTGAGTACAACAACCTACCTGACGCTCCTCTCTACTAATTGTTGTGAGACTGAGTACAACAACCTACCTGACGCTCCTCTCTACTAATTGTTGTGACACTGAGTACCACAACCTACCTGACGCTCCTCTCTACTAATTGTTGTGACACTGAGTACAACAACCTACCTGATGGGCCTCTCTACTAATTGTTGTGACACTGAGTACAACAGCCTACCTGACGCACCTCTCTACTAATTGTTGTGACACTGAGTACCACAACCTACCTGACGCTCCTCTCTACTAATTGTTGTGACACTGAGTACCACAACCTACCTGACGCTCCTCTCTACTAATTGTTGCGAGACTGAGTACAACAACCTACCTGACACGCCTCTCTACTAATTGTTGTGACACTGAGTACAACAACCTACCTGACGCTCCTCTCTACTAATTGTTGTGAGACTGAGTACAACAACCTACCTGACGCTCCTCTCTACTAATTGTTGTGACACTGAGTACAACAACCTACCTGACGCTCCTCTCTACTAATTGTTGTGACACTGAGTACAACAACCTACCTGACGCTCCTCTCTACTAATTGTTGTGACACTGAGTACCACAACCTACCTGACGCTCCTCTCTACTGATTGTTGTGAGACTGAGTACAACAACCTACCTGACGCTCCTCTCTACTAATTGTTGTGACACTGAGTACCACAACCTACCTGACGCTCCTCTCTACTAATTGTTGTGACACTGAGTACAACAACCTACCTGACGCTCCTCTCTACTAATTGTTGTGACACTGAGTACCACAACCTACCTGACGCTCCTCTCTACTAATTGTTGTGACACTGAGTACAACAGCCTACCTGACGCTCCTCTCTACTAATTGTTGTGAGACTGAGTACCACAACCTACCTGACGCTCCTCTCTACTAATTGTTGTGACACTGAGTACAACAGCCTACCTGACGCTCCTCTCTACTAATTGTTGTGAGACTGAGTACAACAACCTACCTGACGCTCCTCTCTACTAATTGTTGTGACACTGAGTACAACAACCTACCTGATGGGCCTCTCTACTAATTGTTGTGAGACTGAGTACAACAACCTACCTGATGCGCATCTCTACTAATTGTTGTGACACTGAGTACAACAACCTACCTGACGCTCCTCTCTACTAATTGTTGTGACACTGAGTACAACAACCTACCTGACGCGCCTCTCTACTAATTGTTGTGACACTGAGTACAACAACCTACCTGACACGCCTCTCTACTAATTGTTGTGACACTGAGTACAACAACCTACCTGACGCTCCTCTCTACTAATTGTTGTGACACTGAGTACAACAACCTACCTGACGCTCCTCTCTACTAATTGTTGTGACACTGAGTACAACAACCTACCTGACGCTCCTCTCTACTAATTGTTGTGACACTGAGTACAACAACCTACCTGACACGCCTCTCTACTAATTGTTGTGACACTGAGTACCACAGCCTACCTGACGCTCCTGTCTACTAATTGTTGTGAGACTGAGTACCACAGCCTACCTGACGCTCCTCTCTACTAATTGTTGTGAGACTGAGTACCACAACCTACCTGACACGCCTCTCTACTAATTGTTGTGAGACTGAGTACCACAATCTACCTGACGCTCCTCTCTACTAATTGTTGTGACACTGAGTACCACAACCTACCTGATGCTCCTCTCTACTAATTGTTGTGAGACTGAGTACAACAACCTACCTGACGCGCCTCTCTACTAATTGTTGTGACACTGAGTACAACAACCTACCTGATGGGCCTCTCTACTAATTGTTGTGAGACTGAGTACAACAACCTACCTGACGCTCCTCTCTACTAATTGTTGTGAGACTGAGTACAACAACCTACCTGATGGGCCTCTCTACTAATTGTTGTGACACTGAGTACAACAACCTACCTGACGCTCCTCTCTACTAATTGTTGTGAGACTGAGTACAACAACCTACCTGACGCTCCTCTCTACTAATTGTTGTGACACTGAGTACCACAACCTACCTGACGCTCCTCTCTACTAATTGTTGTGACACTGAGTACAACAACCTACCTGATGGGCCTCTCTACTAATTGTTGTGACACTGAGTACAACAGCCTACCTGACGCACCTCTCTACTAATTGTTGTGACACTGAGTACCACAACCTACCTGACGCTCCTCTCTACTAATTGTTGTGACACTGAGTACCACAACCTACCTGACGCTCCTCTCTACTAATTGTTGTGAGACTGAGTACAACAACCTACCTGACACGCCTCTCTACTAATTGTTGTGACACTGAGTACAACAACCTACCTGACGCTCCTCTCTACTAATTGTTGTGAGACTGAGTACAACAACCTACCTGACGCTCCTCTCTACTAATTGTTGTGACACTGAGTACAACAACCTACCTGACGCTCCTCTCTACTAATTGTTGTGACACTGAGTACAACAACCTACCTGACGCTCCTCTCTACTAATTGTTGTGACACTGAGTACCACAACCTACCTGACGCTCCTCTCTACTGATTGTTGTGAGACTGAGTACAACAACCTACCTGACGCTCCTCTCTACTAATTGTTGTGACACTGAGTACCACAACCTACCTGACGCTCCTCTCTACTAATTGTTGTGACACTGAGTACAACAACCTACCTGACGCTCCTCTCTACTAATTGTTGTGACACTGAGTACCACAACCTACCTGACGCTCCTCTCTACTAATTGTTGTGACACTGAGTACAACAGCCTACCTGACGCTCCTCTCTACTAATTGTTGTGAGACTGAGTACCACAACCTACCTGACGCTCCTCTCTACTAATTGTTGTGACACTGAGTACAACAGCCTACCTGACGCTCCTCTCTACTAATTGTTGTGAGACTGAGTACAACAACCTACCTGACGCTCCTCTCTACTAATTGTTGTGACACTGAGTACAACAACCTACCTGACGCACCTCTCTACTAATTGTTGTGAGACTGAGTACAACAACCTACCTGACGCTCCTCTCTACTAATTGTTGTGAGACTGAGTACAACAACCTACCTGACGCTCCTCTCTACTAATTGTTGTGACACTGAGTACAACAACCTACCTGACGCTCCTCTCTACTAATTGTTGTGAGACTGAGTACAACAGCCTACCTGACGCTCCTCTCTACTAATTGTTGTGACACTGAGTACAACAACCTACCTGACGCTCCTCTCTACTAATTGTTGTGAGACTGAGTACAACAACCTACCTGACGCTCCTCTCTACTAATTGTTGTGACACTGAGTACAACAACGTACCTGACGCTCCTCTCTACTAATTGTTGTGACACTGAGTACCACAACCTACCTGACGCTCCTCTCTACTAATTGTTGTGAGACTGAGTACAACAACCTATCTGACACGCCTCTCTACTAATTGTTGTGAGACTGAGTACCACAACCTACCTGACGCTCCTCTCTACTAATTGTTGTGAGACTGAGTACCACAACCTACCTGACGCGCCTCTCTACTAATTGTTGTGACACTGAGTACAACAACCTACCTGACGCGCCTCTCTACTAATTGTTGTGACACTGAGTACAACAACCTACCTGACGCTCCTCTCTACTAATTGTTGTGAGACTGAGTACCACAACCTACCTGACGCTCCTCTCTACTAATTGTTGTGAGACTGAGTACAACAGCCTACCTGACGCTCCTCTCTACTAATTGTTGTGACACTGAGTACAACAACCTACCTGACGCTCCTCTCTACTAATTGTTGTGAGACTGAGTACAACAACCTACCTGACGCTCCTCTCTACTAATTGTTGTGACACTGAGTACAACAACCTACCTGACGCTCCTCTCTACTAATTGTTGTGAGACTGAGTACAACAACCTACCTGACGCTCCTCTCTACTAATTGTTGTGACACTGAGTACCACAACCTACCTGACGCTCCTCTCTACTAATTGTTGTGAGACTGAGTACAACAACCTATCTGACACGCCTCTCTACTAATTGTTGTGAGACTGAGTACCACAACCTACCTGACGCTCCTCTCTACTAATTGTTGTGAGACTGAGTACCACAACCTACCTGACGCGCCTCTCTACTAATTGTTGTGACACTGAGTACAACAACCTACCTGACGCGCCTCTCTACTAATTGTTGTGACACTGAGTACAACAACCTACCTGACGCTCCTCTCTACTAATTGTTGTGAGACTGAGTACCACAACCTACCTGACGCTCCTCTCTACTAATTGTTGTGACACTGAGTACAACAACCTACCTGACGCTCCTCTCTACTAATTGTTGTGAGACTGAGTACCACAACCTACCTGACGCTCCTCTCTACTAATTGTTGTGACACTGAGTACGACAACCTACCTGACACGCCTCTCTACTAATTGTTGTGACACTGAGTACAACAGCCTACCTGACGCTCCTCTCTACTAATTGTTGTGAGACTGAGTACAACAACCTACCTGACGCTCCTCTCTACTAATTGTTGTGACACTGAGTACAACAACCTACCTGACGCTCCTCTCTACTAATTGTTGTGACACTGAGTACAACAGCCTACCTGACGCTCCTCTCTACTAATTGTTGTGACACTGAGTACAACAACCTACCTGACGCTCCTCTCTACTAATTGTTGTGACACTGAGTACAACAACCTACCTGACGCTCCTCTCTACTAATTGTTGTGACACTGAGTACAACAACCTACCTGACGCTCCTCTCTACTAATTGTTGTGACACTGAGTACAACAACCTACCTGACGCGCCTCTCTACTAATTGTTGTGAGACTGAGTACAACAACCTACCTGACACGCCTCTCTACTAATTGTTGTGACACTGAGTACCACAACCTACCTGACATGCCTCTCTACTAATTGTTGTGACACTGAGTACCACAACCTACCTGACGCTCCTCTCTACTAATTGTTGTGACACTGAGTACAACAACCTACCTGACACGCCTCTCTACTAATTGTTGTGAGACTGAGTACCACAGCCTACCTGACGCGCCTCTCTACTAATTGTTGTGACACTGAGTACAACAACCTACCTGACGCTCCTCTCTACTAATTGTTGTGACACTGAGTACAACAACCTACCTGACGCTCCTCTCTACTAATTGTTGTGAGACTGAGTACCACAACCTACCTGACGTGCCTCTCTGCTGATTGTTGTGACACTGAGTACAACAGCCTACCTGACGCTCCTCTCTACTAATTGTTGTGACACTGAGTACAACAACCTACCTGACATGCCTCTCTACTAATTGTTGTGACACTGAGTACAACAACCTACCTGACGCGCCTCTCTACTAATTGTTGTGACACTGAGTACAACAGCCTACCTGACGCGCCTCTCTACTAATTGTTGTGACACTGAGTACAACAACCTACCTGACGCTCCTCTCTACTAATTGTTGTGACACTGAGTACAACAACCTACCTGACGCTCCTCTCTACTAATTGTTGTGACACTGAGTACAACAACCTACCTGATGTGCCTCTCTACTAATTGTTGTGACACTGAGTACAACAACCTACCTGACGCTCCTCTCTACTAATTGTTGTGAGACTGAGTACCACAACCTACCTGATGCTCCTCTCTACTAATTGTTGTGACACTGAGTACAACAACCTACCTGACGCGCCTCTCTACTAATTGTTGTGACACTGAGTACCACAACCTACCTGACACGCCTCTCTACTAATTGTTGTGAGACTGAGTACCACAACCTACCTGACGCTCCTCTCTACTGATTGTTGTGACACTGAGTACAACAACCTACCTGACGCTCCTCTCTACTAATTGTTGTGACACTGAGTACAACAACCTACCTGACGCGCCTCTCTACTAATTGTTGTGACACTGAGTACCACAACCTACCTGACACGCCTCTCTACTAATTGTTGTGACACTGAGTACAACAACCTACCTGATGGGCCTCTCTACTAATTGTTGTGACACTGAGTACAACAACCTACCTGACGCTCCTCTCTACTAATTGTTGTGACACTGAGTACAACAACCTACCTGACGCTCCTCTCTACTAATTGTTGTGACACTGAGTACAACAACCTACCTGACGCTCCTCTCTACTAATTGTTGTGAGACTTAGTACCACAACCTACCTGACGCGCCTCTCTACTAATTGTTGTGACACTGAGTACAACAACCTACCTGACATGCCTCTCTACTAATTGTTGTGACACTGAGTACAACAACCTACCTGACGCTCCTCTCTACTAATTGTTGTGAGACTGAGTACAACAACCTACCTGACGCTCCTCTCTACTAATTGTTGTGAGACTGAGTACCACAACCTACCTGACGCGCCTCTCTACTAATTGTTGTGAGACTGAGTACAACAACCTACCTGACGCTCCTCTCTACTAATTGTTGTGACACTGAGTACAACAACCTACCTGACGCTCCTCTCTACTAATTGTTGTGACACTGAGTACAACAACCTACCTGACGCTCCTCTCTACTAATTGTTGTGAGACTGAGTACAACAACCTACCTGACGCTCCTCTCTACTAATTGTTGTGAGACTGAGTACAACAACCTACCTGACGCGCCTCTCTACTAATTGTTGTGACACTGAGTACAACAACCTACCTGACGCGCCTCTCAACTAATTGTTGTGAGACTGAGTACAACAACCTACCTGACGCGCCTCTCTACTAATTGTTGTGACACTGAGTACAACAACCTACCTGACGCGCCTCTCTACTAATTGTTGTGAGACTGAGTACAACAACCTACCTAACGCGCCTCTCTACTAATTGTTGTGACACTGAGTACAACAACCTACCTGACGCGCCTCTCTACTAATTGTTGTGAGACTGAGTACAACAACCTACCTGACGCTCCTCTCTACTAATTGTTGTGAGACTGAGTACCACAGCCTACCTGACGCGCCTCTCTACTAATTGTTGTGAGACTGAGTACAACAACCTACCTGACGCGCCTCTCTACTAATTGTTGTGAGACTGAGTACAACAACCTACCTGACGCTCCTCTCTACTAATTGTTGTGAGACTGAGTACCACAACCTACCTGACGCTCCTCTCTACTAATTGTTGTGACACTGAGTACAACAACCTACCTGACGCTCCTCTCTACTAATTGTTGTGACACTGAGTACAACAACCTACCTGACGCTCCTCTCTACTAATTGTTGTGACACTGAGTACAACAACCTACCTGACGCGCCTCTCAACTAATTGTTGTGAGACTGAGTACAACAACCTACCTGACGCGCCTCTCTACTAATTGTTGTGAGACTGAGTACAGCAACCTACCTGACGCTCCTCTCTACTAATTGTTGTGAGACTGAGTACAACAACCTACCTGACACGCCTCTCTACTAATTGTTGTGAGACTGAGTACAACAGCCTACCTGACGCTCCTCTCTACTAATTGTTGTGAGACTGAGTACAACAACCTACCTGACGCTCCTCTCTACTAATTGTTGTGACACTGAGTACAACAACCTACCTGACGCTCCTCTCTACTAATTGTTGTGAGACTGAGTACAACAACCTACCTGACGCGCCTCTCTACTAATTGTTGTGACACTGAGTACAACAACCTACCTGACGCGCCTCTCTACTAATTGTTGTGACACTGAGTACAACAACCTACCTGACGCGCCTCTCTACTAATTGTTGTGACACTGAGTACAACAACCTACCTGATGGGCCTCTCTACTAATTGTTGTGAGACTGAGTACCACAACCTACCTGACGCTCCTCTCTACTAATTGTTGTGACACTGAGTACAACAACCTACCTGACGCTCCTCTCTACTAATTGTTGTGACACTGAGTACAACAACCTACCTGATGGGCCTCTCTACTAATTGTTGTGACACTGAGTACAACAACCTACCTGACGCTCCTCTCTACTAATTGTTGTGAGACTGAGTACAACAACCTACCTGACACGCCTCTCTACTGATTGTTGTGAGACTGAGTACAACAACCTACCTGACGCTCCTCTCTACTAATTGTTGTGACACTGAGTACAACAACCTACCTGACGCTCCTCTCTACTAATTGTTGTGAGACTGAGTACAACAACCTACCTGACGCTCCTCTCTACTAATTGTTGTGACACTGAGTACAACAACCTACCTGACACGCCTCTCTACTAATTGTTGTGACACTGAGTACAACAGCCTACCTGACGCTCCTCTCTACTAATTGTTGTGAGACTGAGTACAACAACCTACCTGACGCGCCTCTCTACTAATTGTTGTGACACTGAGTACAACAACCTACCTGATGGGCCTCTCTACTAATTGTTGTGAGACTGAGTACCACAACCTACCTGACGCTCCTCTCTACTAATTGTTGTGAGACTGAGTACCACAACCTACCTGACACGCCTCTCTACTAATTGTTGTGACACTGAGTACAACAACCTACCTGACACGCCTCTCTGCTGATCTATGTCATTTGGCTGAGGATGCCTACACAATATGGTTGTTGTTTGTGAATGTTGGTGTAGAGTTTCACATAGAGAAATGTGTTGTCAGCTCTGGAGGAGAGCAAATCCACTACAGAAATGGATACAGTAGCTGGCGAGACACCCTATGACTCCACTAAAACTGTACCCCATATTTGTCATGGGACACCTTCAAATACAAACTTATTTTGTGAGCTGCACTGCAAAGTTCTGTAGAAAGTGTTTCAGCTGCCCCCATCTCACTCAATCCATCTATTGACCTTTCACTCCGACGACAGCACATAGGGCAGACATTCTGAACTCTGTGTCTGGCTATCCTTCCTATTAAGTGTTAGACTTTGCACAGGATCCACATTGTATCTCGTCACTTCGCCCTATTGTGGGCAAACCTCTCTACACCAACAAGAGAACTGATGACCGCTGTTGTTGCCTTCTGCCTCAGTGTTTTCTTTAGATTTTTTTTCTAGTTTGGCCTCTTTTCTTTTACCCCGTGTTTCCCATTTGACGGACAGATTTGAGATTCTCTTTTTGTCCACCTTCTTCTCTCAGTCTTATGACCACCTTCTTCTCTTGTCTCTTCTCATCACATGGCCAACATATGACCACCTTCTCTTGTTGTCTCTTCTCATCACATGGCCAACATATGACCACCTTCTCTTGTTGTCTCTTCTCATCACATGGCCAACATATGACCACCTTCTCTTGTTGTCTCTTCTCATCACATGACCAACATATGACTTTATTCTCTTGTTGTCTCTTCTCATCACATGACCAACATATGACCACCTTCTCTTGTTGTCTCTTCTCATCACATGACCACCTTCTCTTGTTGTCTCTTCTCATCACATGACCAACATATGACCACCTTCTTCTCTTGTTGTCTCTTCTCATCACATGACCATCTTCTTCTCTTGTTGTCTCTTCTCATCACATGACCAACATATGACTTTATTCTCTTGTTGTCTCTTCTCATCACATGACCAACATATGACCACCTTCTCTTGTTGTCTCTTCTCATCACATGACCACCTTCTCTTGTTGTCTCTTCTCATCACATGACCAACATATGACCACCTTCTTCTGTTGTTGTCTCTTCTCATCACATGACCATCTTCTTCTCTTGTTGTCTCTTCTCATCACATGACCAACATATGACCACCTTCTTCTCTTGTTGTCTCTTCTCATCACATGACCAACATATGACCATCTTCTTCTCTTGTTGTCTCTTCTCATCACATGGCCAACATATGACCACCTTCTTGTTGTCTCTTCTCATCACATAGCCAACATATGACCACCTTCTTCTCTTGTTGTCTCTTCTCATCACATGGCCAACATATGACCATCTTCTTCTCTTGTTGTCTCTTTTCATCACATGACCAACATATGACCACCTTCTTCTCTTGTTGTCTCTTCTCATCACATGGCCAACATAAGACCACCTTCTTCTGTTGTCTCTTCTCATCACATGACCAACATATGACCACCTTCTTCTGTTGTTGTCTCTTCTCATCACATGACCATCTTCTTCTCTTGTTGTCTCTTCTCATCACATGACCAACATATGACCACCTTCTTCTCTTGTTGTCTCTTCTCATCACATGACCAACATATGACCATCTTCTTCTCTTGTTGTCTCTTCTCATCACATGACCAACATATGACCATCTTCTTCTCTTGTTGTCTCTTCTCATAACATGACCAACATATGACCATCTTCTTCTCTTGTTGTCTCTTCTCATGACATGGCCAACATAAGACCACCTTCTTCTCTTGTTGTCTCTTCTCATCACATGGCCAACATATGACCACCTTCTTCTCTTGTTGTCTCATCTCATCACATGGCCAACATATGACCACCTTCTTCTCTTGTTGTCTCTTCTCATCACATGGCCAACATATGACCATCTTCTTCTCTTGTTGTCTCTTTTCATCACATGACCAACATATGACCACCTTCTTCTCTTGTTGTCTCTTCTCATCACATGGCCAACATAAGACCACCTTCTCTTGTTGTCTCTTCTCATCACATGACCACCTTCTTGTTGTTTCTTCTCATCACATGGCCAACATATGACCACCTTCTTGTTGTCTCTTCTCATCACATGGCCAACATATGACCACCTTCTTGTTGTCTCTTCTCATCACATGGCCAACATATGACCACCTTCTTGTTGTCTCTTCTCATCACATGGCCAACATATGACCACCTTCTTGTTGTCTCTTCTCATCACATAGCCAACATATGACCACCTTCTTGTTGTCTCTTCTCATCACATAGCCAACATATGACCACCTTCTTCTCTTGTTGTCTCTTCTCATCACATGGCCAACATATGACCATCTTCTTCTCTTGTTGTCTCTTTTCATCACATGACCAACATATGACCACCTTCTTCTCTTGTTGTCTCTTCTCATCACATGGCCAACATAAGACCACCTTCTTCTGTTGTCTCTTCTCATCACATGACCACCTTCTTGTTGTTTCTTCTCATCACATGGCCAACATATGACCACCTTCTTGTTGTTTCTTCTCATCACATGACCAACATATGACCACCTTCTTCTCTTGTTGTCTCTTCTCATCACATGGCCAACATAAGACCACCTTCTTCTGTTGTCTCTTCTCATCACATGACCACCTTCTTGTTGTTTCTTCTCATCACATGGCCAACATATGACCACCTTCTTGTTGTTTCTTCTCATCACATGGCCAACATATGACCACCTTCTTGTTGTCTCTTCTCATCACATGACCAACATATGACCACCTTCTTGTTGTCTCTTCTCATCACATGACCAACATATGACCACCTTCTTCTCTTGTTGTCTCTTCTCATCACATGACCAACATATGACCACCTTCTTGTTGTCTCTTCTCATCACATGACCAACATAAGACCACCTTCTTCTGTTGTCTCTTCTCATCACATGACCACCTTCTTGTTGTTTCTTCTCATCACATGGCCAACATATGACCACCTTCTTGTTGTTTCTTCTCATCACATGGCCAACATATGACCACCTTCTTGTTGTTTCTTCTCATCACATGACCAACATATGACCACCTTCTTGTTGTCTCTTCTCATCACATGACCAACATATGACCACCTTCTTGTTGTCTCTTCTCATCACATGACCAACATATGACCACCTTCTTCTCTTGTTGTCTCTTCTCATCACATGACCAACATATGACCACCTTCTCTTGTTGTCTCTTCTCATCACATGACCAACATATGACCATCTTCTTCTCTTGTTGTCTCTTTTCATCACATGACCAACATATGACCACCTTCTTCTCTTGTTGTCTCTTCTCATCACATGGCCAACATAAGACCACCTTCTTCTGTTGTCTCTTCTCATCACATGACCACCTTCTTGTTGTTTCTTCTCATCACATGGCCAACATATGACCACCTTCTTGTTGTCTCTTCTCATCACATGACCAACATATGACCACCTTCTTGTTGTCTCTTCTCATCACATGACCAACATATGACCACCTTCTTCTCTTGTTGTCTCTTCTCATCACATGACCAACATATGACCACCTTCTCTTGTTGTCTCTTCTCATCACATGACCAACATATGACCACCTTCTTCTCTTGTTGTCTCTTCTCATCACATGACCAACATATGACCACCTTCTTGTTGCCTCTTCTCATCACATGACCAACATATGACCACCACCTTGTTGCCTCTTCTCATCACATGACCAACATATGACCACCTTCTTGTTGTCTCTTCTCATCACATGACCAACATATGACCACCTTCTTGTTGTCTCTTCTCATCACATGACCAACATATGACCACCTTCTTGTTGTCTCTTCTCATCACATGACCAACATATGACCACCTTCTTGTTGTCTCTTCTCATCACATGACCAACATATGACCACCTTCTTGTTGTCTCTTCTCATCACATGACCAACATATGACCACCTTCTTGTTGTCTCTTCTCATCACATGACCAACATATGACCACCTTCTTGTTGTCTCTTCTCATCACATGACCAACATATGACCACCTTCTTGTTGTCTCTTCTCATCACATGACCAACATATGACCACCTTCTTGTTGTCTCTTCTCATCACATGACCAACATATGACCACCTTCTTGTTGTCTCTTCTCATCACATGACCAACATATGACCACCTTCTTGTTGCCTCTTCTCATCACATGACCAACATATGACCACCACCTTGTTGCCTCTTCTCATCACATGACCAACATATGACCACCTTCTTGTTGTCTCTTCTCATCACATGACCAACATATGACCACCTTCTTGATGTCTCTTCTCATCACATGACCAACATATGACCACCTTCTTGTTGTCTCTTCTCATCACATGACCAACATATGACCACCTTCTTGTTGTCTCTTCTCATCACATGACCACTTTCTTGTTGTCTCTTCTCATCACATGACCAACATATGACCACCTTCTTGTTGTCTCTTCTCATCACATGACCAACATATGACCACCTTCTTGTTGTCTCTTCTCATCACATGACCAACATATGACCACCTTCTTGTTGTCTCTTCTCATCACATGACCAACATATGACCACCTTCTTGTTGTCTCTTCTCATCACATGACCAACATATGACCACCTTCTCTTGTTGTCTCTTCTCATCACATGGCCAACATATGACCACCTTCTCTTGTTGTCTCTTCTCATCACATGACCAACATATGACTTTATTCTCTTGTTGTCTCTTCTCATCACATGACCAACATATGACCACCTTCTCTTGTTGTCTCTTCTCATCACATGACCACCTTCTCTTGTTGTCTCTTCTCATCACATGACCAACATATGACCACCTTCTTCTCTTGTTGTCTCTTCTCATCACATGACCATCTTCTTCTCTTGTTGTCTCTTCTCATCACATGACCAACATATGACTTTATTCTCTTGTTGTCTCTTCTCATCACATGACCAACATATGACCACCTTCTTGTTGCTTCTTCTCATCACATGACCAACATATGACCACCTTCTTGTTGTGTCTTCTCATCACATGACAAACATATGACCACTTTCTCTTGTTGTCTCTTCTCATCACATGACGAACATATGACTTTATTCTCTTGTTGTCTCTTCTCATCACATGACCAACATATGACCACCTTCTTGTTGCTTCTTCTCATCACATGACCAACATATGACCACCTTCTTGTTGTGTCTTCTCATCACATGACAAACATATGACCACTTTCTCTTGTTGTCTCTTCTCATCACATGACAAACATATGACCACTTTCTCTTGTTGTCTCTTCTCATCACATGACAAACATATGACCACTTTCTCTTGTTGTCTCTTCTCATCACATGACCAACATATGACTTTATTCTCTTGTTGTCTCTTCTCATCACATGACAAACATATGACTACTTTCTCTTGTTGTCTCTTCTCATCACATGACCAACATATGACCACCTTCTCTTGTTGTCTCTTCTCATCACATGACCAACATATGACCACTTTCTCTTGTTGTCTCTTCTCATCACATGACCAACATATGACTTTATTCTCTTGTTGTCTCTTTTCATCACATGACCAACATATGGCCACCTTCTCTTGTTGTCTCTTCTCATCACATGACCAACATATGGCCACCTTCTCTTGTTGTCTCTTCTCATCACGTGACCAACATATGACCACCTTCTCTTGTTGTCTCTTCTCATCACATGACCAACATATGACTTTATTCTCTTGTTGTCTCTTCTCATCACATGACCACCTTCTCTTGTTGCCTCTTCTCATCACATGACCAACATATGACTTTATTCTCTTGTTGTCTCTTCTCATCACATGACCAACATATGACTTTATTCTCTTGTTGTCTCTTCTCATCACATGACCACCTTCTCTTGTTGTCTCTTCTCATCACATGACCAACATATGACCACCTTCTCTTGTTGTCTCTTTTCATCACATGACCAACATATGACCACCTTCTCTTGTTGTCTCTTCTCATCACATGACCAACATATGACCACCTTCTCTTGTTGTCTCTTCTCATCACATGACCTCCTTATAGATGATAATCCTTCTCATGACATGACAGTCACAAAATGATTGTTTCCTTCATATGTTGGTAATTAGCTTTCTTTTTTGCTGGGGCCACTTTTAAAATGTCCTCACTTCTTGTTTACTGTCCTGGTATCCTCAACATTCTTCTTTAAAACCACATGCCTCTAACGATTTGATTGTCCAAGATTCACTTCCATAAGACAAGACTGCCCACACATTACACAGAAGAGCTTGAGTTCATTAATATTTGTCATTCTTTGGAATGTAGCCGTATCTGTTTGCACCTCAAATGTGCCATGTTTCATCCACAGGTATTCGAAGAGAGTAAGAGCCTCATTGAAAGCTGTATCTGAGGTGGGACGACACCCCGGAAACAAACCACTATCTAGCAGTTACCACAGCGAGGAGGAGAGGCTATGGGAGAAAACCCAGACAGAAACCATGGGCCCAACAGTCCTGGACGGCATCCACCCTACGAGAGGGGAAACTTCTACGTCAAACCATGATCCAGCCTGCCGTAGACGGAGTGTGTCAGCCACAGTGCAGGTTTAGGGGAAAAATCTGAACACTCATGCATATCAAGTGCTGACCATGTGGCCAGCTCATCGTGTGTCGTGATGTTGTTCCTACCCCTCCATATACAAGTGCTGACCATGTGACCAGCTCATCGTGTGTCGTGATGTTGTTCCTACCCCTCCATATACAAGTACTGACCATGCGACCAGCTCATCGTGTGTCGTGATGTTGTTCCTACCCCTCCATATACAAGTACTGACCATGCGACCAGCTCATCGTGTGTCGTGATGTTGTTCCTACCCCTCCATATACAAGTACTGACCATGCGACCAGCTCATCGTGTGTCGTGATGTTGTTCCTACCCCTCCATATACAAGTACTGACCATGCGACCAGCTCATCGTGTGTCGTGATGTTGTTCCTACCCCTCCATATACAAGTACTGACCATGTGACCAGCTCATCGTGTGTCGTGATGTTGTTCCTACCCCTCCATATACAAGTGCTGACCATGCGACCAGCTCATCGTGTGTCGTGATGTTGTTCCTACCCCTCCATATACAAGTGCTGACCATGCGACCAGCTCATCGTGTGTCGTGATGTTGTTCCTACCCCTCCATATACAAGTGCTGACCATGCGACCAGCTCATCGTGTGTCGTGATGTTGTTCCTACCCCTCCATATACAAGTGCTGACCATGCGACCAGCTCATCGTGTGTCGTGATGTTGTTCCTACCCCTCCATATACAAGTGCTGACCATGCGACCAGCTCATCGTGTGTCGTGATGTTGTTCCTACCCCCTCCATATACAAGTACTGACCATGCGACCAGCTCATCGTGTGTCGTGATGTTGTTCCTACCCCTCCATATACAAGTACTGACCATGCGACCAGCTCATCGTGTGTCGTGATGTTGTTCCTACCCCTCCATATACAAGTGCTGACCATGCGACCAGCTCATCGTGTGTCGTGATGTTGTTCCTACCCCTCCATATACAAGTGCTGACCATGCGACCAGCTCATCGTGTGTCGTGATGTTGTTCCTACCCCTCCATATACAAGTGCTGACCATGCGACCAGTTCATCGTGTGTCGTGATGTTGTTCCTACCCCCTCCATTATGAAGCAAGACATTGAGTCAGGTTTGCACAATCACAAGACTTGACCGCTGGTAAGTCCCAGGTATTGACTTTGTCACCATCTCACTTACTTTAGTGGTTTAACCATTCTATCTTGTGTTGCTAGAGATAAGATCTTTATGTCAGGACTGACTCTACATAATAGTAGTGACAGTCTTGTGTTGCTAGAGATAAGATCTTTATGTCAGGGCTGACTCTACATAATAGTAGTGACAGTCTTGTGTTGCTAGAGATAAGATCTTTATGTCAGGGCTGACTCTACATAATAGTAGTGACAGTCTTGTGTTGCTGTAGATAAGATCTTTATGTCAGGGCTGACTCTACATAATAGTAGTGACAGTCTTGTGTTGCTGTAGATAAGATCTTTATGTCAGGGCTGACTCTACATAATAGTAGTGACAGTCTTGTGTTGCTGTAGATAAGATCTTTATGTCAGGTCTGACTCTACATAATAGTAGTGACAGTCTTGTGTTGCTAGAGATAAGATCTTTATGTCAGGACTGACTCTACATAATAGTAGTGACAGTCTTGTGTTGCTAGAGATAAGATCTTTATTTCAGGGCTGACTCTACATAATAGTAGTGACAGTCTTGTGTTGCTAGAGACAAGATCTTTATGTCAGGGCTGACTCTACATAATAGTAGTCACAGTCGTGTGTTGCTAGAGATAAGATCTTTATGTCAGGACTGACTCTACATAATAGTAGTGACAGTCTTGTGTTGCTAGAGATAAGATCTTTATGTCAGGACTGACTCTACATAATAGTAGTCACAGTCTTGTGTTGCTAGAGATAAGATCTTTATGTCAGGACTGACTCTACATAATAGTAGTGACAGTCTTGTGTTGCTAGAGATAAGATCTTTATGTCAGGACTGACTCTACATAATAGTAGTGACAGTCTTGTGCTGTAGATAATATCTTTATGCCAGGACTGACTCTACATAATAGTAGTGACAGTCTTGTGTTGTAGATAAGATCTTTATTTCAGGGCTGACTCTACATAATAGTAGTGACAGTCT
The DNA here is from genome assembly GCA_032433765.1 of Megaustenia siamemsis. Classification (NCBI taxonomy): domain Eukaryota; kingdom Metazoa; phylum Mollusca; class Gastropoda; order Stylommatophora; family Ariophantidae; genus Megaustenia; species Megaustenia siamemsis. The sequence goes on from JAVIAB010000099.1 coordinate 28,346,640, forward strand.
TGTGTTGCTGTAGATAAGATCTTTATGTCAGGACTGACTCTACATAATAGTAGTGGCAGACTTGTGTTGCTAGAGATAAGATCTTTATGTCAGGGCTGACTCTACATAATAGTAGTGGCAGACTTGTGTTGCTAGAGATAAGATCTTTATGTCAGGACTGACTCTACATAATAGTAGTGACAGTCTTGTGTTGCTAGAGACAAGATCTTTATGTCAGGGCTGACTCTACATAATAGTAGTGGCAGACTTGTGTTGCTAGAGACAAGATCTTTATGCCAGGACTGACTCTACATAATAGTAGTGACAGTCTTGTGTTTCTAGAGACAAGATCTTTATACCAGGGCTGACTCTACATAATAGTAGTGACAGTCTTGTGTTGCTAGAAACAAGATCTTTATGCCAGGGCTGACTCTACATAATAGTATTGACATTCTTGTGTTGCTGTAGATAAGATCTTTATGTCAGGGCTGACAGTAGTGACAGTCTTGTGTTGCTAGAGATAAGATCTTTATGTCAGGACTGACTCTACATAATAGTAGTGACAGTCTTGTGTTGCTAGAGACAAGATCTTTATGCCAGGGCTGACTCTACATAATAGTAGTGACAGTCTTATGTTGCTGTAGATAAGATCTTTATGTCAGGACTGACTCTACATAATAGTAGTGACAGTCTTGTGTTGCTAGAGACAAGATCTTTATGTCAGGACTGACTCTACATAATAGTAGTGACAGTCTTGTGTTGCTGTAGACAAGATCTTTATGTCAGGACTGACTCTACATAATAGTAGTGACAGTCTTGTGTTGCTAGAGACAAGATCTTTATGTCAGGACTGACTCTACATAATAGTAGTGACAGTCTTGTGTTGCTGTAGACAAGATCTTTATGTCAGGACTGACTCTACATAATAGTAGTGACAGTCTTGTGTTGCTGTAGATAAGATCTTTATGTCAGGACTGACTCTACATAATAATAGTGACAGTCTTGTGTTGCTAGAGACAAGATCTTTATGTCAGGACTGACTCTACATAATAGTATTGACATTCTTGTGTTGCTGTAGATAAGATCTTTATGTCAGGGCTGACAGTAGTGACAGTCTAGTGTTGCTAGAGATAAGATCTTTATGTCAGGACTGACTCTACATAATAGTAGTGACAGTCTTGTGTTGCTAGAGACAAGATCTTTATGTCAGGACTGACTCTACATAATAGTAGTGACAGTCTTGTGTTTCTAGAGACAAGATCTTTATAACAGGGCTGACTCTACATAATAGTAGTGACAGTCTTGTGTTGCTAGAAACAAGATCTTTATGCCAGGGCTGACTCTACATAATAGTATTGACATTCTTGTGTTGCTGTAGATAAGATCTTTATGTCAGGGCTGACAGTAGTGACAGTCTTGTGTTGCTAGAGATAAGATCTTTATGTCAGGACTGACTCTACATAATAGTAGTGACAGTCTTGTGTTGCTAGAGACAAGATCTTTATGTCAGGGCTGACTCTACATAATAGTAGTGACAGTCTTATGTTGCTGTAGATAAGATCTTTATGTCAGGACTGACTCTACATAATAGTAGTGACAGTCTTGTGTTGCTAGAGACAAGATCTTTATGTCAGGACTGACTCTACATAATAGTAGTGACAGTCGTGTGTTGCTAGAGATAAGATCTTTATGTCAGGACTGACTCTACATAATAGTAGTGACAGTCTTGTGTTGCTAGAGATAAGATCTTTATGTCAGGACTGACTCTACATAATAGTAGTCACAGTCTTGTGTTGCTAGAGATAAGATCTTTATGTCAGGACTGACTCTACATAATAGTAGTGACAGTCTTGTGTTGCTAGAGATAAGATCTTTATGTCAGGACTGACTCTACATAATAGTAGTGACAGTCTTGTGCTGTAGATAATATCTTTATGCCAGGACTGACTCTACATAATAGTAGTGACAGTCTTGTGTTGTAGATAAGATCTTTATTACAGGGCTGACTCTACATAATAGTAGTGACAGTCTTGTGTTGCTGTAGATAAGATCTTTATGTCAGGACTGACTCTACATAATAGTAGTGGCAGACTTGTGTTGCTAGAGATAAGATCTTTATGTCAGGGCTGACTCTACATAATAGTAGTGGCAGACTTGTGTTGCTAGAGATAAGATCTTTATGTCAGGACTGACTCTACATAATAGTAGTGACAGTCTTGTGTTGCTAGAGACAAGATCTTTATGTCAGGGCTGACTCTACATAATAGTAGTGGCAGACTTGTGTTGCTAGAGACAAGATCTTTATGCCAGGACTGACTCTACATAATAGTAGTGACAGTCTTGTGTTTCTAGAGACAAGATCTTTATACCAGGGCTGACTCTACATAATAGTAGTGACAGTCTTGTGTTGCTAGAAACAAGATCTTTATGCCAGGGCTGACTCTACATAATAGTATTGACATTCTTGTGTTGCTGTAGATAAGATCTTTATGTCAGGGCTGACAGTAGTGACAGTCTTGTGTTGCTAGAGATAAGATCTTTATGTCAGGACTGACTCTACATAATAGTAGTGACAGTCTTGTGTTGCTAGAGACAAGATCTTTATGCCAGGGCTGACTCTACATAATAGTAGTGACAGTCTTATGTTGCTGTAGATAAGATCTTTATGTCAGGACTGACTCTACATAATAGTAGTGACAGTCTTGTGTTGCTAGAGACAAGATCTTTATGTCAGGACTGACTCTACATAATAGTAGTGACAGTCTTGTGTTGCTGTAGACAAGATCTTTATGTCAGGACTGACTCTACATAATAGTAGTGACAGTCTTGTGTTGCTAGAGACAAGATCTTTATGTCAGGACTGACTCTACATAATAGTAGTGACAGTCTTGTGTTGCTGTAGACAAGATCTTTATGTCAGGACTGACTCTACATAATAGTAGTGACAGTCTTGTGTTGCTGTAGATAAGATCTTTATGTCAGGACTGACTCTACATAATAATAGTGACAGTCTTGTGTTGCTAGAGACAAGATCTTTATGTCAGGACTGACTCTACATAATAGTATTGACATTCTTGTGTTGCTGTAGATAAGATCTTTATGTCAGGGCTGACAGTAGTGACAGTCTAGTGTTGCTAGAGATAAGATCTTTATGTCAGGACTGACTCTACATAATAGTAGTGACAGTCTTGTGTTGCTAGAGACAAGATCTTTATGTCAGGACTGACTCTACATAATAGTAGTGACAGTCTTGTGTTTCTAGAGACAAGATCTTTATAACAGGGCTGACTCTACATAATAGTAGTGACAGTCTTGTGTTGCTAGAAACAAGATCTTTATGCCAGGGCTGACTCTACATAATAGTATTGACATTCTTGTGTTGCTGTAGATAAGATCTTTATGTCAGGGCTGACAGTAGTGACAGTCTTGTGTTGCTAGAGATAAGATCTTTATGTCAGGACTGACTCTACATAATAGTAGTGACAGTCTTGTGTGGCTAGAGACAAGATCTTTATGCCAGGGCTGACTCTACATAATAGTAGTGACAGTCTTATGTTGCTGTAGATAAGATCTTTATGTCAGGACTGACTCTACATAATAGTAGTGACAGTCTTGTGTTGCTAGAGACAAGATCTTTATGTCAGGACTGACTCTACATAATAGTAGTGACAGTCTTGTGTTGCTGTAGACAAGATCTTTATGTCAGGACTGACTCTACATAATAGTAGTGACAGTCTTGTGTTGCTGTAGATAAGATCTTTATGTCAGGACTGACTCTACATAATAATAGTGACAGTCTTGTGTTGCTAGAGACAAGATCTTTATGTCAGGACTGACTCTACATAATAGTATTGACATTCTTGTGTTGCTGTAGATAAGATCTTTATGTCAGGGCTGACAGTAGTGACAGTCTTGTGTTGCTAGAGATAAGATCTTTATGTCAGGACTGACTCTACATAATAGTAGTGACAGTCTTGTGTTGCTAGAGACAAGATCTTTATGTCAGGACTGACTCTACATAATAGTAGTGACAGTCTTGTGTTGCTGTAGACAAGATCTTTATGTCAGGACTGACTCTACATAATAGTAGTGACAGTCTTGTGTTGCTGTAGATAAGATCTTTATGTCAGGACTGACTCTACATAATAGTAGTGACAGTCTTGTGTTGCTAGAGATAAGATCTTTATGTCAGGGCTGACTCTACATAATAGTAGTGACAGTCTTGTGTTGCTAGAGATAAGATCTTTATGTCAGGGCTGACTCTACATAATAGTAGTGACAGTCTTGTGTTGTAGATAAGATCTTTATGTCAGGGCTGATTCTACATAATAGTAGTGACAGTCTTGTGTTGCTGTAGATAAGATCTTTATGTCAGGGCTGATTCTACATAATAGTAGTGACAGTCTTGTGTTGTAGATAAGATCTTTATGTCAGGACTGACTCTACATAATAGTAGTGACAGTCTTGTGTTGTAGATAAGATCTTTATGTCAGGACTGACTCTACATAATAGTAGTGACAGTCTTGTGTTGTAGATAAGATCTTTATGTCAGGACTGACTCTACATAATAGTAGTGACAGTCTTGTGTTGCTAGAGATAAGATCTTTATGTCAGGACTGACTCTACATAATAGTAGTCACAGTCTTGTGTTGCTAGAGATAAGAGCTTTATGTCAGGACTGACTCTACATAATAGTAGTGACAGTCTTGTGTTGCTAGAGATAAGATCTTTATGTCAGGACTGACTCTACATAATAGTAGTCACAGTCTTGTGTTGCTAGAGATAAGATCTTTATGTCAGGACTGACTCTACATAATAGTAGTGACAGTCTTGTGTTGCTAGAGATAAGATCTTTATGTCAGGACTGACTCTACATAATAGTAGTGACAGTCTTGTGCTGTAGATAATATCTTTATGCCAGGACTGACTCTACATAATAGTAGTGACAGTCTTGTGTTGTAGATAAGATCTTTATTTCAGGGCTGACTCTACATAATAGTAGTGACAGTCTTGTGTTGCTGTAGATAAGATCTTTATGTCAGGACTGACTCTACATAATAGTAGTGGCAGACTTGTGTTGCTAGAGATAAGATCTTTATGTCAGGGCTGACTCTACATAATAGTAGTGGCAGACTTGTGTTGCTAGAGATAAGATCTTTATGTCAGGACTGACTCTACATAATAGTAGTGACAGTCTTGTGTTGCTAGAGACAAGATCTTTATGTCAGGGCTGACTCTACATAATAGTAGTGGCAGACTTGTGTTGCTAGAGACAAGATCTTTATGCCAGGACTGACTCTACATAATAGTAGTGACAGTCTTGTGTTTCTAGAGACAAGATCTTTATACCAGGGCTGACTCTACATAATAGTAGTGACAGTCTTGTGTTGCTAGAAACAAGATCTTTATGCCAGGGCTGACTCTACATAATAGTATTGACATTCTTGTGTTGCTGTAGATAAGATCTTTATGTCAGGACTGACAGTAGTGACAGTCTTGTGTTGCTAGAGATAAGATCTTTATGTCAGGACTGACTCTACATAATAGTAGTGACAGTCTTGTGTTGCTAGAAACAAGATCTTTATGCCAGGACTGACTCTACATAATAGTATTGACATTCTTGTGTTGCTGTTGATAAGATCTTTATGTCAGGGCTGACTGTAGTGACAGTCTTGTGTTGCTAGAGATAAGATCTTTATGCCAGGACTGACTCTACATAATAGTAGTGACAGTCTTGTGTTGCTAGAGACAAGATCTTTATGCCAGGGCTGACTCTACATAATAGTAGTGACAGTCTTATGTTGCTGTAGATAAGATCTTTATGTCAGGACTGACTCTACATAATAGTAGTGACAGTCTTGTGTTGCTAGAGACAAGATCTTTATGTCAGGACTGACTCTACATAATAGTAGTGACAGTCTTGTGTTGCTGTAGACAAGATCTTTATGTCAGGACTGACTCTACATAATAGTAGTGACAGTCTTGTGTTGCTGTAGATAAGATCTTTATGTCAGGACTGACTCTACATAATAATAGTGACAGTCTTGTGTTGCTAGAGACAAGATCTTTATGTCAGGACTGACTCTACATAATAGTATTGACATTCTTGTGTTGCTGTAGATAAGATCTTTATGTCAGGGCTGACAGTAGTGACAGTCTTGTGTTGCTAGAGATAAGATCTTTATGTCAGGACTGACTCTACATAATAGTAGTGACAGTCTTGTGTTGCTAGAGACAAGATCTTTATGTCAGGACTGACTCTACATAATAGTAGTGACAGTCTTGTGTTGTAGATACGATCTTTATACCAGGGCTGACTCTACATAATAGTAGTGACAGTCTTGTGTTGCTAGAAACAAGATCTTTATGCCAGGGCTGACTCTACATAATAGTATTGACATTCTTGTGTTGCTGTAGATAAGATCTTTATGTCAGGGCTGACAGTAGTGACAGTCTTGTGTTGCTAGAGATAAGATCTTTATGTCAGGACTGACTCTACATAATAGTAGTGACAGTCTTGTGTTGCTAGAGACAAGATCTTTATGCCAGGGCTGACTCTACATAATAGTAGTGACAGTCTTATGTTGCTGTAGATAAGATCTTTATGTCAGGACTGACTCTACATAATAGTAGTGACAGTCTTGTGTTGCTAGAGACAAGATCTTTATGTCAGGACTGACTCTACATAATAGTAGTGACAGTCTTGTGTTGCTGTAGACAAGATCTTTATGTCAGGACTGACTCTACATAATAGTAGTGACAGTCTTGTGTTGCTGTAGATAAGATCTTTATGTCAGGACTGACTCTACATAATAATAGTGACAGTCTTGTGTTGCTAGAGACAAGATCTTTATGTCAGGACTGACTCTACATAATAGTATTGACATTCTTGTGTTGCTGTAGATAAGATCTTTATGTCAGGGCTGACAGTAGTGACAGTCTTGTGTTGCTAGAGATAAGATCTTTATGTCAGGACTGACTCTACATAATAGTAGTGACAGTCTTGTGTTGCTAGAGACAAGATCTTTATGTCAGGACTGACTCTACATAATAGTAGTGACAGTCTTGTGTTGCTGTAGACAAGATCTTTATGTCAGGACTGACTCTACATAATAGTAGTGACAGTCTTGTGTTGCTGTAGATAAGATCTTTATGTCAGGACTGACTCTACATAATAGTAGTGACAGTCTTGTGTTGCTAGAGATAAGATCTTTATGTCAGGGCTGACTCTACATAATAGTAGTGACAGTCTTGTGTTGCTAGAGATAAGATCTTTATGTCAGGGCTGACTCTACATAATAGTAGTGACAGTCTTGTGTTGTAGATAAGATCTTTATGTCAGGGCTGATTCTACATAATAGTAGTGACAGTCTTGTGTTGCTGTAGATAAGATCTTTATGTCAGGGCTGATTCTACATAATAGTAGTGACAGTCTTGTGTTGTAGATAAGATCTTTATGTCAGGACTGACTCTACATAATAGTAGTGACAGTCTTGTGTTGCTAGAGATAAGATCTTTATGTCAGGGCTGACTCTACATAATAGTAGTGACAGTCTTGTGTTGTAGATACGATCTTTATGTCAGGACTGACTCTACATAATAGTAGTGACAGTCTTGTGTTGTAGATAAGATCTTTATGTCAGGACTGACTCTACATAATAGTAGTGACAGTCTTGTGTTGTAGATAAGATCTTTATGTCAGGACTGACTCTACATAATAGTAGTGACAGTCTTGTGTTGTAGATAAGATCTTTATGTCAGGACTGACTCTACATAAAGTAGTGACAGTCTTGTGTTGTAGATAAGATCTTTATGTCAGGACTGACTCTACATAATAGTAGTGACAGTCTTGTGTTGTAGATAAGATCTTTATTTCAGGGCTGACTCTACATAATAGTAGTGACAGTCTTGTGTTGCTGTAGATAAGATCTTTATGTCAGGACTGACTCTACATAATAGTAGTGGCAGACTTGTGTTGCTAGAGATAAGATCTTTATGTCAGGGCTGACTCTACATAATAGTAGTGGCAGACTTGTGTTGCTAGAGATAAGATCTTTATGTCAGGACTGACTCTACATAATAGTAGTGACAGTCTTGTGTTGCTAGAGACAAGATCTTTATGTCAGGGCTGACTCTACATAATAGTAGTGGCAGACTTGTGTTGCTAGAGACAAGATCTTTATGCCAGGACTGACTCTACATAATAGTAGTGACAGTCTTGTGTTTCTAGAGACAAGATCTTTATACCAGGGCTGACTCTACATAATAGTAGTGACAGTCTTGTGTTGCTAGAAACAAGATCTTTATGCCAGGGCTGACTCTACATAATAGTATTGACATTCTTGTGTTGCTGTAGATAAGATCTTTATGTCAGGGCTGACAGTAGTGACAGTCTTGTGTTGCTAGAGATAAGATCTTTATGTCAGGACTGACTCTACATAATAGTAGTGACAGTCTTGTGTTGCTAGAAACAAGATCTTTATGCCAGGACTGACTCTACATAATAGTATTGACATTCTTGTGTTGCTGTTGATAAGATCTTTATGTCAGGGCTGACAGTAGTGACAGTCTTGTGTTGCTAGAGATAAGATCTTTATGCCAGGACTGACTCTACATAATAGTAGTGACAGTCTTGTGTTGCTAGAGACAAGATCTTTATGCCAGGGCTGACTCTACATAATAGTAGTGACAGTCTTATGTTGCTGTAGATAAGATCTTTATGTCAGGACTGACTCTACATAATAGTAGTGACAGTCTTGTGTTGCTAGAGACAAGATCTTTATGTCAGGACTGACTCTACATAATAGTAGTGACAGTCTTGTGTTGCTGTAGACAAGATCTTTATGTCAGGACTGACTCTACATAATAGTAGTGACAGTCTTGTGTTGCTGTAGATAAGATCTTTATGTCAGGACTGACTCTACATAATAATAGTGACAGTCTTGTGTTGCTAGAGACAAGATCTTTATGTCAGGACTGACTCTACATAATAGTATTGACATTCTTGTGTTGCTGTAGATAAGATCTTTATGTCAGGGCTGACAGTAGTGACAGTCTTGTGTTGCTAGAGATAAGATCTTTATGTCAGGACTGACTCTACATAATAGTAGTGACAGTCTTGTGTTGCTAGAGACAAGATCTTTATGTCAGGACTGACTCTACATAATAGTAGTGACAGTCTTGTGTTTCTAGAGACAAGATCTTTATACCAGGGCTGACTCTACATAATAGTAGTGACAGTCTTGTGTTGCTAGAAACAAGATCTTTATGCCAGGGCTGACTCTACATAATAGTATTGACATTCTTGTGTTGCTGTAGATAAGATCTTTATGTCAGGGCTGACAGTAGTGACAGTCTTGTGTTGCTAGAGATAAGATCTTTATGTCAGGACTGACTCTACATAATAGTAGTGACAGTCTTGTGTTGCTAGAGACAAGATCTTTATGCCAGGGCTGACTCTACATAATAGTAGTGACAGTCTTATGTTGCTGTAGATAAGATCTTTATGTCAGGACTGACTCTACATAATAGTAGTGACAGTCTTGTGTTGCTAGAGACAAGATCTTTATGTCAGGACTGACTCTACATAATAGTAGTGACAGTCTTGTGTTGCTGTAGACAAGATCTTTATGTCAGGACTGACTCTACATAATAGTAGTGACAGTCTTGTGTTGCTGTAGATAAGATCTTTATGTCAGGACTGACTCTACATAATAATAGTGACAGTCTTGTGTTGCTAGAGACAAGATCTTTATGTCAGGACTGACTCTACATAATAGTATTGACATTCTTGTGTTGCTGTAGATAAGATCTTTATGTCAGGGCTGACAGTAGTGACAGTCTTGTGTTGCTAGAGATAAGATCTTTATGTCAGGACTGACTCTACATAATAGTAGTGACAGTCTTGTGTTGCTAGAGACAAGATCTTTATGTCAGGACTGACTCTACATAATAGTAGTGACAGTCTTGTGTTGCTGTAGACAAGATCTTTATGTCAGGACTGACTCTACATAATAGTAGTGACAGTCTAGTGTTGCTGTAGATAAGATCTTTATGTCAGGACTGACTCTACATAATAGTAGTGACAGTCTTGTGTTGCTAGAGATAAGATCTTTATGTCAGGGCTGACTCTACATAATAGTAGTGACAGTCTTGTGTTGCTAGAGATAAGATCTTTATGTCAGGGCTGACTCTACATAATAGTAGTGACAGTCTTGTGTTGTAGATAAGATCTTTATGTCAGGGCTGATTCTACATAATAGTAGTGACAGTCTTGTGTTGCTGTAGATAAGATCTTTATGTCAGGGCTGATTCTACATAATAGTAGTGACAGTCTTGTGTTGTAGATAAGATCTTTATGTCAGGACTGACTCTACATAATAGTAGTGACAGTCTTGTGTTGCTAGAGATAAGATCTTTATGTCAGGGCTGACTCTACATAATAGTAGTGACAGTCTTGTGTTGTAGATACGATCTTTATGTCAGGACTGACTCTACATAATAGTAGTGACAGTCTTGTGTTGTAGATAAGATCTTTATGTCAGGACTGACTCTACATAATAGTAGTGACAGTCTTGTGTTGTAGATAAGATCTTTATGTCAGGACTGACTCTACATAATAGTAGTGACAGTCTTGTGTTGTAGATAAGATCTTTATGTCAGGACTGACTCTACATAAAGTAGTGACAGTCTTGTGTTGTAGATAAGATCTTTATGTCAGGACTGACTCTACATAATAGTAGTGACAGTCTTGTGTTGTAGATAAGATCTTTATGTCAGGACTGACTCTACATAAAGTAGTGACAGTCTTGTGTTGCTGTAGAATGAAGGAAGAGGTAGGTCTGGCACAGGACTCTTGTCTCTCAGACATAGAGTGGGAGGTAGATAGGGAGTTATGGGTAGATAGGCAGTAGGGAGGAAGGCAGGAGTAGGTAGATAGGGGTATATAGGTAGGTAGCTAGGTAAGTAGATTGTGAGGTCAGGATACGTAGGTAGGGTGGTTAGATAGGGAGGTAGGGGTAGATAGATAGGGAGGCAGGGATAGATAGGAAGGTAGGGGTACTTGGGGGTAGATAGGGAGGTTGGGGGGGGGGGGATAGATAGAGATACATAGGTAGGTGTAAATAGGCAGTAGATAGGGTGGCAGGGGTAGATAGAAAGTAGGGAGGGAGGTAGGGTTAGATAGAGATACATAGGTAGGTGTAAATAGGTAGTAGATAGGGTGGTAGGGGTAGATAGAAAGTAGGGAGGGAGGTAGGGTTAGATAGAGATACATAGGTAGGTGTAAATAGGCAGTAGATAGGGTGGTAGGGGTAGATAGAAAGTAGGGAGGGAGGTAGGGTTAGATAGAGATACATAGGGGTAAATAGGTAGTAGATAGGGTAGTAGGGGTAGATAGATACATAGGGGTAAATAGATAAGTAGATAGTGTGGTAGAGGGTAAATAGGTAGTAGATAGGGTGGTAGGGGTAGATAGAAAGTAGGGAGGGAGGTAGGGTTAGATAGAGATACATAGGGGTAAATAGGTAAGTATATAGAAAGTAGGGAAGGAGGGAGGTAGGGTTAGATAGAGATACATAAGGGTAAATAGGTAGTAGATAGGATGGTAGGGGTAGATAGAGATACATAGGGGTAAGTAGGTAGGGGGTAAATAGGGTGGTAGGGGTAGATAGATACACATAGGGGGTGGTAGAGGTAGATTACAGAGATACATAGGGGGTGGTAGGGTTAGATAGAAAGTAGGGAGGGAGGTAGGGTTAGATAGAGATACATAGGGGTAAATAGAAAGGGAGGTAGGGGTGGATAGGCGTTAGGTAGAGAGGTAGGGGTGGATAGGCGTTAGGTAGAGAGGTAGGGGTGGATAGGCGTTAGGTAGGGGTGGATAGGCGGTAGGTAGAGAGGTAGGGGTGGATAGGCGGTAGGTAGAGAGGTAGGGGTAGATAGGCGGTAGAGAGGTAGGGGTGGATAGGCGGTAGTGTGGTAGGGGTAGATAGGCGGTAGGGTGGTAGAGAGGTAGGGGTGGATAGGCGGTAGGTAGAGAGGTAGGGGTGGATAGGCGGTAGGTAGAGAGGTAGGGGTAGATAGGCAGTAGGTAGAGAGGTAGGGTGGATAGGCGGTAGGTAGAGAGGTAGGGGTAGATAGGCAGTAGGTAGAGAGGTAGGGGTAGATAGGCGGTAGGGTGGATAGTAGGCTTTAGGGAGGGGGTAGAGTGGTAAGGGATCTATTGCCTACCACTCTATCCCCTCTCTACCGCCTATCCACCCCTATCTCCCTACTACCCCTACCTCCCTCTCTACCGCCTATCTACCCCTACCGCCTATCTACCCCTACCTCTCTACCCCTACCGCCTATCCACCCCTACCTCTCTACCTACCGCCTATCCACCCCTACCTCTCTACCTACCGCCTATCTACCCCTACCTCTCTACCTACCGCCTATCCACCCCTACCTCTCTACCTACCGCCTATCTACCCCTACCTCTCTACCTACCGCCTATCCACCCCTACCTCTCTACCTACCGCCTATCCACCCCTACCTCTCTACCTAACGCCTATCCACCCCTACCTACCTCTCTACCTACCGCCTATCTACCCCTACCTCTCTACCTACCGCCTATCCACCCCTACCTCTCTACCTACCGCCTATCTACCCCTACCTCTCTACCTACCGCCTATCCACCCCTACCTCTCTACCTACCGCCTATCCACCCCTACCTCTCTACCTACCGCCTATCTACCCCTACCTCTCTACCTACCCACCCCTACCTCTCTACCTACCGCCTATCTACCCCTACCTCCCGCCTATCCACCCCTACCTACCGCCTATCCACCCCTACCTCTCTACCTACCGCCTATCTACCCCTACCTCTCTACCTACCGCCTATCTACCCCTACCTCTCTACCTACCGCCTATCTACCCCTACCTCTCTACCTACCGCCTATCTACCCCTACCTCTCTACCTACCCCTACCTCTCTACCTACCGCCTATCCACCCCTACCTCTCTACCTACTGCCTATCCACCTCTACCTCCCGCCTATCCACCCCTACCTCTCTACCTACCGCCTATCCACCCCTACCTCTCTACCTACTGCCTATCCACCCCTACCTCTCTACCTACTGCCTATCCACCCCTACCTACCGCCTATCCACCCCTACCTCTCTACCTACCGCCTATCCACCCCTACCTCTCTACCTACCGCCTATCTACCCCTACCTCTCTACCTACCGCCTATCTACCCCTACCTCTCTACCTACTGCCTATCCACCCATACCTCTCTACCTACCGCCTATCCACCCCTACCTCTCTACCTACTGCCTATCTACCCCTACCTCTCTACCTACCGCCTATCCACCCCTACCTCTCTACCTACCGCCTATCCACCCTACCTCTCTACCTACCGCCTATCCACCCCTACCTCTCTACCTACCGCCTATCCACCCCTACCTCTCTACCTACTGCCTATCTACCCCTACCTCTCTACCTACCGCCTATCCACCCCTACCTCTCTACCTACCGCCTATCCACCCCTACCTCTCTACCTACCGCCTATCTACCTCTGTGTGTGTGCGAGCGAGCGTGTGTGGTTGTTTTTTTTTTTACAGAAACAAAACCATTTTTCTCAAAAGTTCTTTAATCTGCATGCACACACATACACACATTCTCCTGCCTGCTAACTCACATACCTCAGTGCTGTCCCTATAGTCAAGTCATATTTAATCATTGCTAGTGTATTAAACTCCCACACAAATCAATTGTTCTCATCTCAGTGCTGTCCCTATAGTCAAGTCATATTTAATCATTGCTAGTGTATTAAACTCCCACACAAATCAATTGTTCTCATCTCCGTACTGTCCCTATAGTCAAGTCATATTTAATCATTGCTAGTGTATTAAACTCCCACACAAATCAATTGTTCTCATCTCCGTACTGTCCCTATAGTCAAGTCATATTTAATCATTGCTAGTGTATTAAACTCCCACACAAATCAATTGTTCTCATCTCAGTGATGTCCCTATAGTCAAGTCATATTTAATCATTGCTAGTGTATTAAATTCCCACTCAAATCAATTGTTCTCATCTCAGTTTATCAGTGTCAATCTGTATAAGTGAGCACTGGCTACAGACCAGATGTCTCCATTGATGTCCTTGGGTATGTCCACGGTTTCCCCTCCTCCCTTACAAATTAGAAACACTGTCAGCCTGAGCAAACCTTATTCTCCCACTCAGAGGAGTTCCTCCATATTTACAAATTCCCATACATCTCTTTACTTATAGAACCAATGTGGCAAGTGTGCTCACTTCCTGATCAGAATGGCCAGGGTCTGCCTGATTTCCATGGTTCAACCTGGCATGATACCGGCCACCCAAAAATGTGTTACGGTCATGGAAAAATAAGACCCCTAGCCCCATAAGCCTATGACATCATGGATGGAACCTCCGCTTAAAGAAATCTCCTAGACTTAACACAGACAAACTAACTACAATCATAGATTACTCTCACACACAAAAGTATAATAGTAAAGCACAAAATAATGGAACCACCAGAAATACAAATGTCTCAACAACTGGCATCTCTCCCAAGCTGGTCACTGTTGTCCATCACTGCTGCTGTGAGTCACTACTCGTAGCCCCTGTTGACAAACAAAGAGATAAATGTACCATCCCTCCAACATGATTCATCATTTTGCTTGTAAGAAAATCTAAAACAGTCAATATTTTAAATTGTGTTAGACTAACAAATAGAGATTCAATTATATACAAATAATGTATCTGTTAAACTGGGTTTGCTGAAGTTGTCGACAAAATTAACGTATAAACATAACATGCTATAGAGAAGATAGACTAAGGCAAACAACGTTTCATCAAAGAGCCTTCATCAGGTACATCAAATGACAGAAATTAAACACAGAAATCCTATTGAGACAACTACACACCAAAGAAATGGTGGGAAGAATGAGAAAATGGATGAGCTCATGTTGTATCCAGCACTGACTGATGTCTCAAAATGTGATTATAAGTAGTTTTGATGAGAGAATACTTTGATTAGAAATAAATAGTTTTGATGAGAAAATACTTATCAATAAACAATCATATCTAACAATAATATCAGACAATCAAACAAGAGTGTTATTATCTCAACCACTTTCATCTCCAATAACACAAAGCATATTGCCAGGGAAACAAACAAGTGTCATGTCCAAATAATAATAAACACAATATAATAGCATTACCATCGCAACCAAACAGGCACAAGCTTGTATTTCAACAATTCAGTTCTAGGAAAACATTTTAAAATGAGCACAGGACTTAGCGTAATGTCAATTAAAATTGCTTCAGGGAAAGAACTAGAAGGGAGCTTGTGTTGAAATCTATTAAAAGGAATTGCATCTCCGGCTGCCCCAAAGGTTAAAAGTCTAGTAGTAGACGACAACCGTTTTGTGGGCTTCTTGCTCGTCAAACTACAACTCTGCATCTTTCATTCTCGGTAGGTCATTACAGCCTAAGACAATTATTGGTGAGTTCTTACTTTCTGCATATCCTCGTCATTAAATTTTTTTTTAAATGTCACGTCACTAGTTTATGGCAAATCTGTGATACCTGCACCTTTGAGGCCCGACCATATCCAGCTTCATTCAGCATGGATAGATTCTTTCATTACAATTATAGCTGCCATTTTTTTGGGCTACTCTTTGGGTGCCCAATGGACAGTCTTGGAGCTACTTTCCAAGGGGCTGACCTCACTAAACACAGACAGGGACAGCAAAGTTACTAAAATATCTGATTCAAAGTTAAAATTCCCACTGCCTGTGGTAGGGATCAAACCTGGGACACCTCTTGTCTAGAGACCAACATCATTGCTCTAGACCACACAGTCCTAATGAGTTGAAGTCAAATAGCATCAATATGAAGTCATCTTGATTTTTGGATGCAGATGATCATATGGTCCTAAGAAGTCGATGGGTCACAAATGACAGTCATGAGAGACAACAAGCAACTAAACATCTAATGATGACCAAAATGAAACGGGTGTAGCTACATACAAAAGCAACTAGTTAGATGATGACCAAAATGAAACGGGTGTAGCTACATACAAAAGCAACTAGTTAGATGATGACCAAAATTAAATGGGTGTATCTACATACAAAAGCAACTAGTTATGAGAACAGAAATAAGATGAAGTCTTTAAGTATTTTGATCTCAATCCTTCCCACATTACATAGGGCTCTCATAGTGTTTTTGGCCATCTATCACAGTCCTGTGTGTAGAGACCGCCTCCATTTTTCTTAGCATGCTCATGAATCACTTGATATCCAGGCCTTGAGTATAGTCTTGTGACTCTAACCAGATGAATGCCTTCTAGTCACCTCCATCATCATCATGTGCCATACCGGTTGGCGTAAGTAATCATGTCCCTCCACAATCTTCTATCCACAGTGCATCGTATCAGTTCTGTTGACTGTTTTCCATGCCATGACACCAAGCTATCCAGTATTTTCTCTCTTTGTCATCTGCGATCTTTCTTTCCTTTTATTTTGCCAGTTGTAACCAAGTATTCCAACTTTCCTCTTCTCATGATGTGCCTGAATAATGTTGATTGTTTCTTTCTGATGTTTTTTATGAGCTGCCTTTTAGTGTTGGCCTCTTTGAGAATTTCCTCGTTGGTCTTTTTAGCTGCCCAGGGAACTTTCAACATTCATTTTCTGAAATCCTATTCTGGCCTGAGCTATTTTGCTTTTTATTTCTGTGGTACATCTCCCATCTGATGTTATTATTGTGCCCAAGTATTTGAATCATTGCACTTGTTTCAGATTTGTCCTGTTTATTTTTATGTTGCATGCTGGTGATGATTGTTTCTTTGATATAACCAATACTTCTGTTTTCTAACTATACAGACTGAGACCTTGAAAGCCTTGAGTTCTCATGTTGTGTGATTCCGAATGAGGAATTTCCGACAATATACCAAGTTCAAGGTGTATCCACATGCTGAAGTGATGAGTGAGTGCAGTGAGCCAGTCTTTGATGTGCAAACTGGTTCTGGACAGTGTAACTGAGCGCACATGGGTATAGACCATCCTCTGTGAACCACTGACATTCAGCAACAAAATCAACTGCAAATATGTCTAATTTTGTTAGTAAGGCGCAAATTTTCATTGATGGGTCAACTGAAGTGTGCTCATCAGAAAACAAAACACAATCTCAGGTAATGGGGCAGTGATCAACCATTAGGTTACTTCTTCAGGAATCATAGCTCATTCAGATCCCAGGTTTTTTTTTTATTAATTCTACTGTCCATATCAAGGTTGTGCCACACATCATCTATCAAGGTTCCAGTTGTGCCACACATCATCTATCAAGGTTGCAGTTGTGCCACACATATTCTATCAAGGTTCCAGTTGTGCCACACATCATCTATCAAGGTTGCAGTTGTGCCACACATCATCTATCAAGGTTCCAGTTGTGCCACACATCATCTATCAAGGTTCCAGTTGTGCCACACATCATCTATCAAGGTTCCAGTTGTGCCACACATCATCTATCAAGGTTGCAGTTGTGCCACACATCATCTATCAAGGTTGCAGTTGTGCCACACATCATCTATCAAGGTTGCAGTTGTGCCACACATCATCTATCAAGGTTCCAGTTGTGCCACACATCATCTATCAAGGTTCCAGTTGTGCCACACATCATCTATCAAGGTTGCAGTTGTGCCACACATCATCTATCAAGGTTGCAGTTGTGCCACACATCATCTATCAAGGTTCCAGTTGTGCCACACATCATCTATCAAGGTTGCAGTTGTGCCACACATCATCTATCAAGGTTCCAGTTGTGCCACACATCATCTATCAAGGTTCCAGTTGTGCCACACATCATCTATCAAGGTTGCAGTTGTGCCACACATCATCTATCAAGGTTGCAGTTGTGCCACACATCATCTATCAAGGTTCCAGTTGTGCCACACATCATCTATCAAGGTTGCAGTTGTGCCACACATCATCTATCAAGGTTGCAGTTGTGCCACACATCATCTATCAAGGTTCCAGTTGTGCCACACATCATCTATCAAGGTTGCAGTTGTGCCACACATCATCTATCAAGGTTCCAGTTGTGCCACACATCATCTATCAAGGTTGCAGTTGTGCCACACATCATCGATCAAGGTTCCAGTTGTGCCACACATCATCTATCATGGTTCCAGTTGTGCCACACATCATCTATCAAGGTTCCAGTTGTGCCACACATCATCTGTCAAGGTTCCAGTTGTGCCACACATCATCTGTCAAGGTTGCAGTTGTGCCACACATCATCTATCAAGGTTCCAGTTGTGCCACACATCATCTATCAAGGTTCCAGTTGTGCCACACATCATCTATCAAGGTTGCAGTTGTGCCACACATCATCTATCAAGGTTGCAGTTGTGCCACACATCTATCAAGGTTGCAGTTGTGCCACACATCATCTATCAAGGTTCCAATTGTGCCACACATCATCTATCAAGGTTCCAGTTGTGCCACACATCATCTATCAAGGTTGCAGTTGTGCCACACATCATCTATCAAGGTTCCAGTTGTGCCACACATCATCTATCAAGGTTCCAGTTGTGCCACACATCATCTATCAAGGTTGCAGTTGTGCCACACATCATCTATCAAGGTTGCAGTTGTGCCTCACATCATCTATCAAGGTTGCAGTTGTGCCACACATCATCTATCAAGGTTCCAGTTGTGCCACACATCATCTATCAAGGTTGCAGTTGTGCCTCACATCATCTATCAAGGTTCCAGTTGTGCCACACATCATCTATCAAGGTTGCAGTTGTGCCTCACATCATCTATCAAGGTTGCAGTTGTGCCTCACATCATCTATCAAGGTTGCAGTTGTGCCACACATCATCTATCAAGGTTCCAATTGTGCCACACATCATCTATCAAGGTTGCAGTTGTGCCACACATCATCTATCAAGGTTGCAGTTGTGCCTCACATCATCTATCAAGGTTGCAGTTGTGCCTCACATCATCTATCAAGGTTGCAGTTGTGCCACACATCATCTATCAAGGTTGCAGTTGTGCCACACATCATCTATCAAGGTTCCAGTTGTGCCACACATCATCTATCAAGGTTCCAGTTGTGCCTCACATCATCTATCAAGGTTGCAGTTGTGCCACACATCATCTATCAAGGTTGCAGTTGTGCCTCACATCATCTCTTCCAAGCTAGTGAAAGACTCCCCTATTCTATCAAAAGAGTGACCAATGGAAGCACAAGCATATTCCTATCCTGTACACCAACAACATTAGTATGCTCCACATATCAATACACCACCACCATACATGAATACATGTTTCTACTGTCTGGGAGGGGGGGGGGGACATAAAAACAACTTACTTTCTTCCTACAGAAAGGATAACATTAAGGAGCCATGTTAGTTCTTTCAAAACAACAAATAATAAATATGATCCATTCTTTATTTACCAGTTAGTGATCAACTTGTTCCAACATAAAACCATGTGTAACGATGAACCTTACAACCTTTTATAATAAAGCTTGGGGTGGATTGGAAGGATCTCAATCTGGTCACGCCTGGGTTAACCCAGGGAAGACTTTAGAGAAGGTCTGTGTACAACCCTGCTAGTGTGATGTTCAAGGTTCACTCTGAGAGGACAGCATAGACAACAAAGCTGACCATGTCAAGCTAGTAGAGGCAAGCCTCCTAGGTAGAGAAGATCTGTGTACAACCCTGCTAGTGTGATGTTCAAGGTTCACTCTGAGAGGACAGCATAGACAACAAAGCTGACCATGTCAAGCTAGTAGAGGCAAGCCTCCTAGGTAGAGAAGGTCTGTGTACAACCCTGCTAGTGTGATGTTCAAGGTTCACTCTGAGAGGGCAGCATAGACAACAAAGCTGACCGTGTCAAGCTAGTAGAGGCAAGCCTCCTAGGTAGAGAAGGTCTGTGTACAACCCTGCTAGTGTGATGTTCAAGGTTCACTCTGAGAGGGCAGCATAGACAACAAAGCTGACCGTGTCAAGCTAGTAGAGGCAAGCCTCCTAGGTAGAGAAGGTCTGTGTACAACCCTGCTAGTGTGATGTTCACTCTGAGAGGACAGCATAGACAACAAAGCTGAACATGTCAAGCTAGTAGAGGCAAGCCTCCTAGGTAGAGAAGGTCTGTGTACAACCCTGCTAGTGTGATGTTCAAGGTTCACTCTGAGATGGCTGACAGAAGCAACAAAGCTGACCATGTCAAGATGGTAGAAGCAAGCCTCCCAGGGGTAGGCTGTAATTAACAAGCTGATGACAACCAGTGACAGATCAATGCTGCCCTTCTCACACCGTGCAGTCTCAGATTTATATGCTTGTGTCATCGTTCAGCACATGTGTGAAAGTAGGTTACATGCAGAAATGAAGGGCATAAACCATTCAAACGGTTACAAAGTTTCCAGCAAAATGTTCCTACTGAGAAGAAATTTTGAGAACTGTGGCCCCATGGAGTTGAAACCCAGGAATAGGTAAGTTACCCTACCATGTAGTCACTTAACTAAAACTACAGTAGTATCTATAGAACAATAGACTAAACTAATACACTTTCTAAAGTATGGTGCCTACTATTATAGAACAATAGACTAACAATGTTATATAGTATAACATACATAACAATGGTATCTACAGTAGAACTACCTACCAAACAATGATATCTACAGTAGAACAACCTACTTAATAATGATATATACAGTAGAACTACCTACTTAATAATGATATCTACAGCAGAACTACCTACTTAATAATGGTAGCTACAGTAGAACTACCTACTTAATGATATCTACAGTAGAACTACCTACTTAATAATGGTATCTACAGTAGAACTACCTACTTAATAATGATATCTACAGTAGAACTACCTACTTAATAATGGTATCTACAGTAGAACTACCTACTTAATAATGGTATCTACAGTAGAACAACCTACCAAACAATGATATCTACAGTAGAACTACCTACTTAATAATGATATCTACAGTAGAACAACCTACTTAACAATGGTATCTACAGTAGAACTAACTACAGTACAACCTATCTAACAATGTTATCTACAGTAGAACAACCTACTTAACAATGGTATCTACAGTAGAACTACCTACAGAACAACCTACTTAACAATGGTATCTACAGTAGAACTAACTACAGTACAACCTATCTAACAATGTTATCTACAGTAGAACAACCTACTTAACAATAGTATCTACAGTAGAACAACCTACTTAATAATGGTATCTACAGTAGAACTACCTACTTAATAATGGTATCTACAGTAGAACTACCTACTTAATAATGATATCTACAGTAGAACTAACTACTTAATAATGGTATCTACAGTAGAACTAACTACAGTACAACCTATCTAACAATGTTATCTACAGTAGAACAACCTACTTAACAATGGTATCTACAGTAGAACAACCTACTTAACAATGTTATCTACAGTAGAACAACCTACTTAACAATGGTATCTACAGTAGAACAACCTACTTAACAATGGTATCTACAGTAGAACAACCTACCTAACAATGGTATCTACAGTAGAACAACCTACTTAACAATGGTATCTACAGTAGAACAACCTACTTAACAATGGTATCTACAGTAGAACAACCTACTTAACAATGGTATCTACAGTAGAACAACCTACTTAACAATGGTATCTACAGTAGAACAACCTACTTAATGGTATCTACAGTAGAACAACCTACTTAACAATGGTATCTACAGTAGAACAACCTACTTAACAATGGTATCTACAGTAGAACAACCTACTTAACAATGGTATCTACAGAACAACCAAATTAACTATGATATCTAAAAGAAAATGCAATCTACTTACCACATTAGCAAGAGAACACAAAATGCTTGACTACATTAGACATATAACAAACACAACATATAAAGTCATAGCTTTCTATCTAGATCAATGTAGGTTACCCAATAACAAACACATGTTTCACCATTTTGACTACATAAAGTCATAGCTTTCTATCTAGATCAATGTAGGTTACCCATAACAAACACATGTTTCACCATTCTGACTACATAATGTCATGGCTTTCTATCTAGATCAATGTAGGTTACCCACACAACAAAGAGATGAACTTTTCACAACACAAATGGAGACAATGTGTTTGGAGAGTCTGCGTCACTCATGCCCCTGAATGCCCGGTCACGGCAGCTCATCCCAAAGGGACACAATTATGTGAAGCTCGGAAGCAATCTGGCTGTAGAAGATGTTGGAAAGAATCTATGATACAAGCTACTCAAACAACACTTGAGGCTAGGCTACTTACTTGATCATGTGAGCAATCTCCCAGTTTGTCTCAGACACGACTGGACCCTTGAGATCAACACCATCTTTGGTGATTGTCATCAGCTGGTACTGCAAGTCAAACATGGACACTTGAACCAATGTATAAAGAATGTTGCAAAGATAATGTTTGTGTGCTACAAAGAAAACAATTTTTTCTCCTGCCATTCACCTGACCACTACTAAAGGAATAGTACTCTTCACAATTCCACTTTAAAAGTATGTTACAGTTTATTTGCACCTTTCATCCCCAAAACATCCGTCTTCAACAAGGCATTTTTTAATACCAGGTTGCCTATTGATCCCCACTAAAACTGGTTAGTTTGTTGCTAGAGGCACTGCAAATAGGTAGGGTCTGGATGGTTCACTGATCAAACTGTCAGCAATGAGTTGCCTTCCCTCTTAATCCCACTAAAACTGGTTAGTTTGTTGCCAGAGGCACTGCAAATAGGTAGGGTCTGGATGGTTCACTGATCAAACTGTCAGCTATGAGTTGCCTTCCCTCTTAATCCCCACTAAGACTGGTTAGTTTGTTGCTAGAGGCACTGCAAATAGGTAGGGTCTGGATGGTTCACTGATCAAACTGTCAGCTATGAGTTGCCTTCCCTCTTAATCCCCACAAAAACCGGTTAGTTTGTTGCCAGAGGCACTGCAAATAGGTAGGGTCTGGATGGTTCACTGATCAAACTGTCAGCTATGAGTTGCCTTCCCTCTTAATCCCCACTAAAACTGGTTAGTCGGTACTGCAAATAGGTAGGGTCTGGATGGTTCACTGATCAAACTGTCAGCTATGAGTTGCCTTACCTATTGATCCCCACTAAAACTGGTTAGTTTGTTACTAGAGGTACTGCAAATAGGTAGGGTCTGGATGGTTCACTGATCAAACTGTCAGCTATGAGTTGCCTTCCCTCTTGATCCCCACTAAAACTGGTTAGTCTATTACTAGAGGTACTGCAAGAAGGTAGGGTCTGGATGGTTCACTGATCAAACTGTCAGCTATGAGTTGCCTTACCTATTGATCCCCACTAAAACTGGTTAGTTTGTTACTAGAGGTACTGCAAATAGGTAGGGTCTGGATGGTTCACTGATCAAACTGTCAGCTATGAGTTGCCTTACCTATTGATCCCCACTAAAACTGGTTAGTCTATTACTAGAGGTACTGCAAGAAGGTAGGGTCTGGATGGTTCACTGATCAAACTGTCAACAATGAGTTGCCTTCACCAAGAAACCAAATGTTTAGAAAGTTTCAAAATTAGTTGTCAAAAAACACAAGAAGCTAATAGCACCCAGACTGAAAATGGGTAGCTGATGAATTCGTTCACCTTATAGATGGGGAGAGAGAGAGAGAGAAAAAAAAAAAGCAACATTCTGTGTGAGATCTGGCTATAGATAGAGATTCTTTCATACAGGCTGTGGTGAATGTAACTTCTGTGGGAGATCTGGCTATAGATAGAGATTCTTTCAGACAGGCTGTGGTGAATGTAACGTTCTGTGGGAGATCTGGCTATAGATAGAGATTCTTTCAGACAGGCTGTGGTGAATGCAACGTTCTATGGGAGATCTGGCTAGACACAGATTCTTTCAGACAGGCTTTGGTGAATGTAACGTTCTGTGGGAGATCTGCCTAGAGACAGAGATTCTTTCAGACAGGCTGTGGTGAATGTAACGTTCTGTGGGAGATCTGGCTATAGATAGAGATTCTTTCAGACAGGCTGTGGCGAATGCAACGTTCTGTGGGAGATCTGGCTATAGATAGAGATTCTTTCAGACAGGCTGTGGTGAATGCAACGTTCTATGGGAGATCTGGCTAGACACAGATTCTTTCAGACAGGCTTTGGTGAATGTAACGTTCTGTGGGAGATCTGCCTAGAGACAGAGATTCTTTCAGACAGGCTGTGGTGAATGTAACGTTCTGTGGGAGATCTGGCTATAGATAGAGATTCTTTCAGACAGGCTGTGGCGAATGCAAACGTTCTGTGGGAGATCTGGCTATAGATAGAGATTCTTTCAGACAGGCTGTGGTGAATGTAACGTTCTGTGGGAGGTCTGGCTAGAGACAGATTCTTTCAGACAGGCTTTGGTGAATGTAACGTTCTGTGGGAGATCTGGCTAGAGACAGAGATTCTTTCAGACAGGCTGTGGTGAATGTAACGTTCTGTGGGAGATCTGGCTAGAGACAGAGGTTCTTTCAGACAGGCTGTGGTGAATGTAACGTTCTGTGGGAGATCTGGCTAGAGACAGAGATTCTTTCAGACAGGCTGTGGTGAATGTAACGTTCTGTGGGAGATCTGGCTATAGATAGAGATTCTTTCAGACAGGCTGTGGTGAATGCAACGTTCTGTGGGAGATCTGGCTAGAGACAGATTCTTTCAGACAGGCTGTGGTGAATGTAACGTTCTGTGGGAGATCTGGCTAGAGACAGAGATTCTTTCATACAGGCTGTGGTGAATGTAATGTTCTGTGGGAGATCTGGCTAGAGACAGAGATTCTTTCAGACAGGCTGTGGTGAATGTAACGTTCTGTGGGAGATCTGGCTATAGATAGAGATTCTTTCAGACAGGCTGTGGTGAATGCAACGTTCTGTTGAAGATCTGGCTAGAGACGGAGATTCTTTCAGACAGGCTGTGGTGAATGTAACGTTCTGTGGGAGATCTGGCTAGAGACAGAGATTCTTTCAGACAGGCTGTGGTGAATGCAACGTTCTGTGGGAGATCTGGCTATAGATAGAGATTCTTTCAGACTAGCTGTGGTGAATGCAACGTTCTGTGGGAGATCTGGCTAGAGACAGATTCTTTCAGACAGGCTGTGGTGAATGTAACGTTCTGTGGGAGATCTGGCTAGAGACAGATTCTTTCAGACAGGCTTTGGTGAATGTAACGTTCTGTGGGAGATCTGGCTAGAGACAGAGGTTCTTTCAGACAGGCTGTGGTGAATGTAACGTTCTGTGGGAGATCTGGCTAGAGACAGAGATTCTTTCAGACAGGCTGTGGTGAATGTAACGTTCTGTGGGAGATCTGGCTATAGATAGAGATTCTTTCAGACAGGCTGTGGTGAATGCAACGTTCTGTGGGAGATCTGGCTAGAGACAGATTCTTTCAGACAGGCTGTGGTGAATGTAACTTCTGTGGGAGATCTGGCTAGAGACAGAGATTCTTTCATACAGGCTGTGGTGAATGTAATGTTCTGTGGAGATCTGGCTAGAGACAGAGATTCTTTCAGACAGGCTGTGGTGAATGTAACGTTCTGTGGGAGATCTGGCTAAAGATAGAGATTCTTTCAGACAGGCTGTGGTGAATGCAACGTTCTGTTGAAGATCTGGCTAGAGACGGAGATTCTTTCAGACAGGCTGTGGTGAATGTAACGTTCTGTGGGAGATCTGGCTAGAGACAGAGATTCTTTCAGACAGGCTGTGGTGAATGCAACGTTCTGTGGGAGATCTGGCTATAGATAGAGATTCTTTCAGACTAGCTGTGGTGAATGCAACGTTCTGTGGGAGATCTGGCTAGAGACAGATTCTTTCAGACAGGCTGTGGTGAATGTAACTTCTGTGGGAGATCTGGCTATAGATAGAGATTCTTTCAGACAGGCTGTGGTGAATGCAACGTTCTGTGGGAGATCTGGCTAGAGACAGAGATTCTTTCAGACAGGCTGTGGTGAATGTAACGTTCTGTGGGAGATCTGGCTAGAGACAGAGATTCTTTCAGACAGGCTGTGGTGAATGCAACGTTCTGTGGGAGATCTGGCTAGAGACAGATTCTTTCAGACAGGCTGTGGTGAATGTAACATTCTGTGGGAGGTCTGGCTAGAGACAGATTCTTTCAGACAGGCTTTGGTGAATGTAACGTTCTGTGGGAGATCTGGCTAGAGACAGAGATTCTTTCAGACAGGCTGTGGTGAATGTAACGTTCTGTGGGAGATCTGGCTAGAGACAGAGATTCTTTCAGACAGGCTGTGGTGAATGCAACGTTCTGTGGGAGATCTGGCTAGAGACAGATTCTTTCAGACAGGCTTGGTGAATGTAACTTCTGTGGGAGATCTGGCTAGAGACAGAGATTCTTTCAGACAGGCTGTGGTGAATGTAACGTTCTGTGGGAGATCTGGCTAGAGACAGAGATTCTTTCAGACAGGCTGTGGTGAATGCAACGTTCTGTGGGAGATCTGGCTAGAGACAGATTCTTTCAGACAGGCTGTGGTGAATGTAACGTTCTGTGGGAGGTCTGGCTAGAGACAGATTCATTCAGACAGGCTTTGGTGAATGTAACGTTCTGTGGGAGATCTGGCTAAAGACAGAGATTCTTTCAGACAGGCTGTGGTGAATGTAACGTTCTGTGGGAGATCTGGCTATAGATAGAGATTCTTTCAGACAGGCTGTGGTGAATGCAACGTTCTGTGGGAGATCTGGCTAGAGACAGATTCTTTCAGACAGGCTTTGGTGAATGTAACGTTCTGTGGGAGATCTGGCTAAAGACAGAGATTCTTTCAGACAGGCTGTGGTGAATGTAACGTTCTGTGGGAGATCTGGCTATAGATAGAGATTCTTTCAGACAGGCTGTGGTGAATGCAACGTTCTGTGGGAGATCTGGCTAGAGACAGATTCTTTCAGACAGGCTTTGGTGAATGTAACTTCTGTGGGAGATCTGGCTAGAGACAGAGATTCTTTCATACAGGCTGTGGTGAATGTAACGTTCTGTGGGAGATCTGGCTAGAGACAGAGATTCTTTCAGACAGGCTGTGGTGAATGTAACTTCTGTGGGAGATCTGGCTATAGATAGAGATTCTTTCAGACAGGCTGTGGTGAATGCAACGTTCTGTGGGAGATCTGGCTAGAGACAGAGATTCTTTCAGACAGGCTGTGGTGAATGTAACGTTCTGTGGGAGATCTGGCTAGAGACAGAGATTCTTTCAGACAGGCTGTGGTGAATGCAACGTTCTGTGGGAGATCTGGCTAGAGACAGATTCTTTCAGACAGGCTGTGGTGAATGTAACATTCTGTGGGAGGTCTGGCTAGAGACAGATTCTTTCAGACAGGCTTTGGTGAATGTAACGTTCTGTGGGAGATCTGGCTAGAGACAGAGATTCTTTCAGACAGGCTGTGGTGAATGTAACGTTCTGTGGGAGATCTGGCTAGAGACAGAGATTCTTTCAGACAGGCTGTGGTGAATGCAACGTTCTGTGGGAGATCTGGCTAGAGACAGATTCTTTCAGACAGGCTTGGTGAATGTAACTTCTGTGGGAGATCTGGCTAGAGACAGAGATTCTTTCAGACAGGCTGTGGTGAATGTAACGTTCTGTGGGAGATCTGGCTAGAGACAGAGATTCTTTCAGACAGGCTGTGGTGAATGCAACGTTCTGTGGGAGATCTGGCTAGAGACAGATTCTTTCAGACAGGCTGTGGTGAATGTAACGTTCTGTGGGAGGTCTGGCTAGAGACAGATTCATTCAGACAGGCTTTGGTGAATGTAACGTTCTGTGGGAGATCTGGCTAGAGACAGAGATTCTTTCAGACAGGCTGTGGTGAATGTAACATTCTGTGGGAGATCTGGCTAGAGACAGAGATTCTTTCAGACAGGCTGTGGTGAATGCAACGTTCTGTGGGAGATCTGGCTAGAGACAGATTCTTTCAGACAGGCTTTGGTGAATGTAACGTTCTGTGGGAGATCTGGCTAAAGACAGAGATTCTTTCAGGCAGGCTGTGGTGAATGTAACGTTCTGTGGGAGATCTGGCTATAGATAGAGATTCTTTCAGACAGGCTGTGGTGAATGCAACGTTCTGTTGGAGATCTGGCTAGAGACAGATTCTTTCAGACAGGCTTGGTGAATGTAACTTCTGTGGGAGATCTGGCTAGAGACAGAGATTCTTTCATACAGGCTGTGGTGAATGTAACGTTCTGTGGGAGATCTGGCTAGAGACACAGATTCTTTCAGACAGGCTGTGGTGAATGTAACGTTCTGTGGGAGATCTGGCTAGAGACAGAGATTCTTTCAGACAGGCTGTGGTGAATGTAACGTTCTGTGGGAGATCTGGCTATAGATAGAGATTCTTTCAGACAGGCTGTGGTGAATGTAACGTTCTGTGGGAGGTCTGGCTAGAGACAGATTCTTTCAGACAGGCTTTGGTGAATGTAACGTTCTGTGGGAGATCTGGCTAGAGACAGAGATTCTTTCAGACAAGCTGTGGTGAATGTAACGTTCTGTGGGAGATCTGGCTAGAGACAGAGGTTCTTTCAGACAGGCTGTGGTGAATGTAACGTTCTGTGGGAGATCTGGCTAGAGACAGAGATTCTTTCAGACAGGCTGTGGTGAATGTAACGTTCTGTGGGAGATCTGGCTATAGATAGAGATTCTTTCAGACAGGCTGTGGTGAATGCAACGTTCTGTTGAAGATCTGGCTAGAGACAGAGATTCTTTCAGACAGGCTGTGGTGAATGTAACGTTCTGTGGGAGATCTGGCTATAGATAGAGATTCTTTCATACGAGCTGTGGTGAATGCAACGTTCTGTGGGAGATCTGGCTATAGATAGAGATTCTTTCAGACAGGCTGTGGTGAATGCAACGTTCTGTGGGAGATCTGGCTAGAGACAGATTCTTTCAGACAGGCTTTGGTGAATGTAACGTTCTGTGGGAGATCTGGCTAAAGACAGAGATTCTTTCAGACAGGCTGTGGTGAATGTAACGTTCTGTGGGAGATCTGGCTATAGATAGAGATTCTTTCAGACAGGCTGTGGTGAATGCAACGTTCTGTGGGAGATCTGGCTAGAGACAGATTCTTTCAGACAGGCTGTGGTGAATGCAACGTTCTGTGGGAGATCTGGCTAGAGACAGATTCTTTCATACAGGCTGTGGTGAATGTAACGTTCTGTGGGAGATCTGGCTAGAGACAGAGATTCTTTCAGACAGGCTGTGGTGAATGTAACGTTCTGTGGGAGATCTGGCTAGAGACAGAGATTCTTTCAGACAGGCTGTGGTGAATGTAACGTTCTGTGGGAGATCTGGCTATAGATAGAGATTCTTTCAGACAGGCTGTGGTGAATGTAACGTTCTGTGGGAGGTCTGGCTAGAGACAGATTCTTTCAGACAGGCTTTGGTGAATGTAACGTTCTGTGGGAGATCTGGCTAGAGACAGAGATTCTTTCAGACAAGCTGTGGTGAATGTAACGTTCTGTGGGAGATCTGGCTAGAGACAGAGGTTCTTTCAGACAGGCTGTGGTGAATGTAACGTTCTGTGGGAGATCTGGCTAGAGACAGAGATTCTTTCAGACAGGCTGTGGTGAATGTAACGTTCTGTGGGAGATCTGGCTATAGATAGAGATTCTTTCAGACAGGCTGTGGTGAATGCAACGTTCTGTGGGAGATCTGGCTAGAGACAGATTCTTTCAGACAGGCTGTGGTGAATGTAACTTCTGTGGGAGATCTGGCTAGAGACAGAGATTCTTTCATACAGGCTGTGGTGAATGTAATGTTCTGTGGGAGATCTGGCTAGAGACAGAGATTCTTTCATACAGGCTGTGGTGAATGTAACTTCTGTGGGAGATCTGGCTATAGATAGAGATTCTTTCAGACAGGCTGTGGTGAATGTAACGTTCTGTGGGAGATCTGGCTATAGATAGAGATTCTTTCAGACAGGCTGTGGTGAATGCAACGTTCTATGGGAGATCTGGCTAGACACAGATTCTTTCAGACAGGCTTTGGTGAATGTAACGTTCTGTGGTAGATCTGCCTAGAGACAGAGATTCTTTCAGACAGGCTGTGGTGAATGTAACGTTCTGTGGGAGATCTGGCTATAGATAGAGATTCTTTCAGACAGGCTGTGGCGAATGCAACGTTCTGTGGGAGATCTGGCTATAGATAGAGATTCTTTCAGACAGGCTGTGGTGAATGCAACGTTCTATGGGAGATCTGGCTAGACACAGATTCTTTCAGACAGGCTTTGGTGAATGTAACGTTCTGTGGGAGATCTGCCTAGAGACAGAGATTCTTTCAGACAGGCTGTGGTGAATGTAACGTTCTGTGGGAGATCTGGCTATAGATAGAGATTCTTTCAGACAGGCTGTGGCGAATGCAAACGTTCTGTGGGAGATCTGGCTATAGATAGAGATTCTTTCAGACAGGCTGTGGTGAATGTAACGTTCTGTGGGAGGTCTGGCTAGAGACAGATTCTTTCAGACAGGCTTTGGTGAATGTAACGTTCTGTGGGAGATCTGGCTAGAGACAGAGATTCTTTCAGACAGGCTGTGGTGAATGTAACGTTCTGTGGGAGATCTGGCTAGAGACAGAGGTTCTTTCAGACAGGCTGTGGTGAATGTAACGTTCTGTGGGAGATCTGGCTAGAGACAGAGATTCTTTCAGACAGGCTGTGGTGAATGTAACGTTCTGTGGGAGATCTGGCTATAGATAGAGATTCTTTCAGACAGGCTGTGGTGAATGCAACGTTCTGTGGGAGATCTGGCTAGAGACAGATTCTTTCAGACAGGCTGTGGTGAATGTAACTTCTGTGGGAGATCTGGCTAGAGACAGAGATTCTTTCATACAGGCTGTGGTGAATGTAATGTTCTGTGGGAGATCTGGCTAGAGACAGAGATTCTTTCAGACAGGCTGTGGTGAATGTAACGTTCTGTGGGAGATCTGGCTATAGATAGAGATTCTTTCAGACAGGCTGTGGTGAATGCAACGTTCTGTTGAAGATCTGGCTAGAGACGGAGATTCTTTCAGACAGGCTGTGGTGAATGTAACGTTCTGTGGGAGATCTGGCTAGAGACAGAGATTCTTTCAGACAGGCTGTGGTGAATGCAACGTTCTGTGGGAGATCTGGCTATAGATAGAGATTCTTTCAGACTAGCTGTGGTGAATGCAACGTTCTGTGGGAGATCTGGCTAGAGACAGATTCTTTCAGACAGGCTGTGGTGAATGTAACGTTCTGTGGGAGATCTGGCTAGAGACAGATTCTTTCAGACAGGCTTTGGTGAATGTAACGTTCTGTGGGAGATCTGGCTAGAGACAGAGGTTCTTTCAGACAGGCTGTGGTGAATGTAACGTTCTGTGGGAGATCTGGCTAGAGACAGAGATTCTTTCAGACAGGCTGTGGTGAATGTAACGTTCTGTGGGAGATCTGGCTATAGATAGAGATTCTTTCAGACAGGCTGTGGTGAATGCAACGTTCTGTGGGAGATCTGGCTAGAGACAGATTCTTTCAGACAGGCTGTGGTGAATGTAACTTCTGTGGGAGATCTGGCTAGAGACAGAGATTCTTTCATACAGGCTGTGGTGAATGTAATGTTCTGTGGGAGATCTGGCTAGAGACAGAGATTCTTTCAGACAGGCTGTGGTGAATGTAACGTTCTGTGGGAGATCTGGCTAAAGATAGAGATTCTTTCAGACAGGCTGTGGTGAATGCAACGTTCTGTTGAAGATCTGGCTAGAGACGGAGATTCTTTCAGACAGGCTGTGGTGAATGTAACGTTCTGTGGGAGATCTGGCTAGAGACAGAGATTCTTTCAGACAGGCTGTGGTGAATGCAACGTTCTGTGGGAGATCTGGCTATAGATAGAGATTCTTTCAGACTAGCTGTGGTGAATGCAACGTTCTGTGGGAGATCTGGCTAGAGACAGATTCTTTCAGACAGGCTGTGGTGAATGTAACGTTCTGTGGGAGATCTGGCTAGAGACAGATTCTTTCAGACAGGCTTTGGTGAATGTAACGTTCTGTGGGAGATCTGGCTAGAGACAGATTCTTTCAGACAGGCTTTGGTGAATGTAACGTTCTGTGGGAGATCTGGCTAAAGACAGAGATTCTTTCAGACAGGCTGTGGTGAATGTAACGTTCTGTGGGAGATCTGGCTATAGATAGAGATTCTTTCAGACAGGCTGTGGTGAATGCAACGTTCTGTGGGAGATCTGGCTAGAGACAGATTCTTTCAGACAGGCTTTGGTGAATGTAACGTTCTGTGGGAGATCTGGCTAAAGACAGAGATTCTTTCAGACAGGCTGTGGTGAATGTAACGTTCTGTGGGAGATCTGGCTATAGATAGAGATTCTTTCAGACAGGCTGTGGTGAATGCAACGTTCTGTGGGAGATCTGGCTATAGATAGAGATTCTTTCAGACAGGCTGTGGTGAATGCAACGTTCTGTGGGAGATCTGGCTAGAGACAGAGATTCTTTCATACAGGCTGTGGTGAATGTAACGTTCTGTGGGAGATCTGGCTAGAGACAGAGATTCTTTCAGACAGGCTGTGGTGAATGTAACTTCTGTGGGAGATCTGGCTATAGATAGAGATTCTTTCAGACAGGCTGTGGTGAATGCAACGTTCTGTGGGAGATCTGGCTAGAGACAGAGATTCTTTCAGACAGGCTGTGGTGAATGTAACGTTCTGTGGGAGATCTGGCTAGAGACAGAGATTCTTTCAGACAGGCTGTGGTGAATGCAACGTTCTGTGGGAGATCTGGCTAGAGACAGATTCTTTCAGACAGGCTGTGGTGAATGTAACATTCTGTGGGAGGTCTGGCTAGAGACAGATTCTTTCAGACAGGCTTTGGTGAATGTAACGTTCTGTGGGAGATCTGGCTAGAGACAGAGATTCTTTCAGACAGGCTGTGGTGAATGTAACGTTCTGTGGGAGATCTGGCTAGAGACAGAGATTCTTTCAGACAGGCTGTGGTGAATGCAACGTTCTGTGGGAGATCTGGCTAGAGACAGATTCTTTCAGACAGGCTTGGTGAATGTAACTTCTGTGGGAGATCTGGCTAGAGACAGAGATTCTTTCAGACAGGCTGTGGTGAATGTAACGTTCTGTGGGAGATCTGGCTAGAGACAGAGATTCTTTCAGACAGGCTGTGGTGAATGCAACGTTCTGTGGGAGATCTGGCTAGAGACAGATTCTTTCAGACAGGCTGTGGTGAATGTAACGTTCTGTGGGAGGTCTGGCTAGAGACAGATTCATTCAGACAGGCTTTGGTGAATGTAACGTTCTGTGGGAGATCTGGCTAAAGACAGAGATTCTTTCAGACAGGCTGTGGTGAATGTAACGTTCTGTGGGAGATCTGGCTATAGATAGAGATTCTTTCAGACAGGCTGTGGTGAATGCAACGTTCTGTGGGAGATCTGGCTAGAGACAGATTCTTTCAGACAGGCTTTGGTGAATGTAACGTTCTGTGGGAGATCTGGCTAAAGACAGAGATTCTTTCAGACAGGCTGTGGTGAATGTAACGTTCTGTGGGAGATCTGGCTATAGATAGAGATTCTTTCAGACAGGCTGTGGTGAATGCAACGTTCTGTGGGAGATCTGGCTAGAGACAGATTCTTTCAGACAGGCTTTGGTGAATGTAACTTCTGTGGGAGATCTGGCTAGAGACAGAGATTCTTTCATACAGGCTGTGGTGAATGTAACGTTCTGTGGGAGATCTTGTTATAGTGTGACTCAGTCATGGGCGATAATGGAAGAATAGAAGAATATGACGATAGACAGAAGAATAAAAGAATGAGGCGATGACGATGTGAAGTAGGATAGTTTTAGGCGGCGTAGAAAAGACACTCTTCAGAGGATTAGGAAGGAGACGTTAAGTCTACCCAACTCAGTCGCTGAGTCGTAATCAACTTGAAGATTACCAGTGAAATGCGTACAGGTGGTCAGCCTAAAGCCAGACAGATGTTTGCTCTGGTCGACAAAGTTGCGTAACGCAACGACACGGCCGCTGGTTCCTAGGAAACTCTTATATCGGCAGACGCCTTGAAGTCCAGTGAAGACCTGAGATGAAAGCGGACAACTAAACTGCCCCGCGTAATCAAAAGACCAGGTTATCTTTACGTTCAGCAGTGATTACTCTTTGAGTCTCTGAATTGGAAATCGCCTCGAGTTTTAGTTGTTAGGGGACGGACTTAGGAAGATGGACAGGTTCGACAGGACTCCTAAAGTAATAAGACTTTAGAGATAATTAAAAAAGGCGGAGCTAGAGAGATAGTGACGGTCAGGAGACGTAGGTTAGGTCGTATCAGTGGTCGGGGGGGTGTGGTCACCTGGGACTTAAACCCCGAGACCCTGGGAACTAGGGAGATTAGGAGAGGAGAGGCGCAGAATGCTTTTGGGGCGAGGAGCAGTAGCTAGAGAGACATTTTAGCTACACTCGGGCAGACTCAGCTACACTCAGCCAGACTCGATACAATTCGGCCACACTCGGCCAGACTGAGCACATTCAGATACTAGTTCCTCAGCACTATCAGATAGAGACATGCCTGCAATATTACATTCCTTTCTGTTGCCGTGACGCAGGATTTTATTCTTTTAAAGAAAGACCTGGAAAAAAAAAAAAAAGAGTAAGAATTTTCTCTTAATTAACCAAGACGTCCACCTACGTACTTCCAGTATAACCAAGAAGTACTTCCAGCAACGAGTGCCGTCCTCATAATTTGCAAGTACCCATGAAGTTGAGCCTAGTAATGTGTTTGTGTACAACACACCAGCGAACCTTGTCTACAGAAGTTAATCAAGCCTAGCCATCTGTGTCCAAAATAGTACATCGAAGTCCAGTGTAAGAATGGCTGCCTGTTTGTGAGACTACACCCTGTTTATCTTAAAATCCCGAAGAAGCGACTAGAAGTGCCAACCCGCAGTGATCTTTCCCCGAGCTATATCAAAGTAGAAGTGAACATTCATATTCATAAAGTAGAACTTCCTGTAAGGAAAGAAGTAAAAGTGAAATAGACAGAGAGAACAAAATGTGAAAATGATGTCCACATTGAGAACCTGAAAGAAGACTAAGTAGTTAATTATTGTTTTAAATTAGTATATTATTGTGTAGTTGTTAGGATGTTACATAAGTGTGTTAGGTATTCCATGGACTTCAGAAGCATGTAAGTTGGATTTTTCTTATATATTTTAGAGATGCATATGATATGTTGTAACAAGGTTGTGTGAAGTAAATAAGTTTTTTCTTGAGTGTTAGTGGAAGAAAGTAGAAATTCTTTGACTGATCTAAATAACTTGTGTGTTAATTTATACTTAATTTATAATTAATTAATTAATTATCAAGATGAAGAGAGGCATGACTCCCACTTTGCAGACCCTGCAAGAAATTAGTAGAGTCATCACCGGTTTAGAAAATAGTTTTAGACAGCAAGAAATGAGTGCCAGTATCTCAAATTACTCTGGCGACCCATCCATGTTCAGACAATGGATGGCAGAAATTGAAAAGTATGCTCTCATTTTTCCTATAAATGAGGAAGACAAGAAATTAATAGCTTTTAAAACAAGTAGAGGCGAAGTATCTGACTTCATCCAGAGAAGGCTAAAGAATGAACCTTCAAGCACATGGAAGTCCCTCAAGATAGAATTAAAAACTAGGTATGCTGCTGTAGGAGATGCCTACACTGCTTTCATACTTTTGAGGAAGTTTAAACAAGAAAGAGGGGAGACAATAACTGCATACAGTAATAGACTTTTAGAGCTAGCAGAGGAATCTGGTTTAGATACCGACAGTTTTGGTAGACAATTAATAGAGATTTTTATAGATGGACTAATATCCACAGATCTAAAACTACACTTAGCGAGACTGAACCCTGAGACGCTAGATGAAGCTATTAATGTCTCTATTAAAGAAATCGGGTTCATGAAGAAATTGAATTTAAACCTACCTGAAGAACGCCCAACCATCAGTGAATGGTTTAATAAAAGAAAAATAGTAGAAAAGCCTAGGAAAGTTAATCAAGCGAGTATTAGATGGAGAAATAAGGGAGGACTAAGTGAATTGAGTAAAGAAGTATATGCAGTGAGAAGGGAAACAAGGCATGTTCACGGAAGAAGATTAGCACCCCAGGAATCTAGGTGGAGATGGAATGACAAAAGACAAACTGCTGGACGTAAGAGCTATGAAATAAATAGTGTAGACAGGATTGAAATGAATAAAGTGAATGGTAAATCAAACTTTTGGACACATCATGTTAACCCAACACCCAGGCGTGGTTGGCAAGATCCCTCTGGAGTCAAAGAGAAGCGCGCAACCAAGCACGTGGATGCGAGAACGACCAAGTGGTCCAAATCAAACGGCCCAAACATCAAGACAAACAGGCTGTCTAGCCTGAAACAAAACAAATTAATCAGAAAGGAGAAGGAATTAGAGGGAATGGAACAGAATTTAGAAGATAAGTCGAGTCATGCGATCAGTAATAAAAATGAATGTATGTTAGTGAGAATTAAAGAGACTGAGGACAGAATGATCGACAGTGCTATACAAACAGAAGGTACGGATAGAGAAGTATTAGTGACACAGGTTAGCTGCGCACAAACACAGACTGTAGAGGTTAGAGGACAAACTAAACATAATGATAAGATAACACAAACGAGGGAGGTGAAGAAACAAGTTAGAGACGCCTGTGTGGCTACAAACATCCTAGAAGATGTGATATCAAGAAAAGATGCCGAGATAAGAATTATGGAAAAGAGAAGTGAAAGAGATGAGTTGATGCTACTAGAGCTGAAAGACACAGTAGATAGGCTAGAGTGCAAAAACAAGTGTCTAGAGACAAGAATTAAAGAGCTTGAAGAACAAGAGTCTGAGACTGACAGACACAGTGTATGTATGATTCGAGAAGTTGATGAGATGAAAGCACAGAATAGCCAACTTTTAGGTGAAGTCAAAGAGTCCAAAGATTTAATTGTAAGTTTAAGAAAGGAGAAATCAGAAGTAGATGACAAAGTAAAGAACCTAATACGAGAGAAGTCTGACTTAGAGGAAGAGGTAGCGTCTCTAAGGCGAAAGAAATCTACTACAGAAAATTTGAAGAAGGAAAACGAGAAAGGGAAACTTGATAGGATAGAACGCAACAGTGATACAAATAGTGTAGAGGTTGTAAGTAAAAGTGCTGAGAAGAAAATTAACGAACTAGCAGTGTTTCATGCATTAGAGAAAGCAGCTGATAAATATGCGCGTGAAATGGACAAGGAATTAGAGGATATGGCAGATGGGGTAAAAGATAGCAAGAAACGTCCTGAAACTGACAGATTGCCTACAATACGAGAAAGGAGGGTTGCTGCCATAAATGAAGAGTTTGAAAAGACCCAAATAGAAAAGGCAGAGCAAGTGAAATTTTGGCCATTGGGAACACCAGAACGTGATGCCATTATCGCTGAAAGAAGAAGAAAAGACGATGAAAGAGTCAAAGTAGACCTGCCTTTTGCCATACGATTGGGACGACGGCAAGAGTTTTTTGACCACCAGAAAGAAATAGATAAAGGTAACAGATTCAGAGAAGATCATAGGTCAGAAAGAGGAGACCTGACAACCACTAGTGATGGAAGAGATAAAAGATACAAAAAGAAGAAACATACATATTAAGAATTGTAATTATTTTACTTGTGGATGTTGTAACTAATAAGGTGTAAGAGTCTACTAACTTTGAGACGAATTTTATATGTATAATGTCAGTGTGCACTGAATGATGAGTAGGAGTCTGTAAATGTACTGTTGCCTTAATGAGGAGACAGAACTATATGTATGAAGATGTTAGTGAGTCACCTGAAGTAAACAAACAAAATGGTAGCCATGTTTACATCGGTTTAAAAAGTTTGAGTAGAGTTAAGAGAACTCAGAATTTACAGAAAATAGAGCATTCATGGAGAGAAAAACATAGGGAACTAAGAAGAGAGAGTCAGTGACCCGAGATGGGGAGACTCTATGAGTTATATAGGAATTCCAAGTGTGGAACAGCATTGTGAGATGTACACATGTGTGTATGAAGTGTGTTGTGGATAGTTTAATGGAAGTCTAGACAGACTAGATTCTGTATCAAATTTAAGTCATAATTTTGATTGCTATGTGTTTGTGATTACTCTATGCTTCAATGTTCGGTCTGTCCAAGACTGTGGGGTGTATGATTTGAGGAGAAACATGTTGGGAAATGCACATTTTTTAAATACAATTTTATGAAAATGTAATTATATGTTGACGGGGAGAATTGCCTAAAATTTAGGAATATGCGGGGAGAAGGAACAGATAAGAAGACTGTCGACCCGACATGAGTTGACCAGTAAATTAAGCCTGTGGCTAAGAGATTCTGTAAGAAAGCGTATTGCTATGCAGACAACTTTATTAGCAGTGCCAGAAGAGCACGTGTTCAGGGAGAATAAGAGAACAGAGTAGACGGGTCTTGTTTCTTTTTCAGAACTGGCACAGATATGATGCCGAAGAAAGACTAAACACGTCTTATTAGGCAATTAAGAGAGTACAGTGCGAAGGCCGATCGAGCCTTAAATATTTCAGAATTGATGTTTCCACAAATGTTTTGTATACATGAGACACATGTTGTGTCGCAAAGATGTTTATTGAATGTCATGATATTGTTGTAGAATTATGAATGTTGTATATGTAAACACCAATTACAGAACCTACCAGTTTAAATTAAGAGACGGAAAGAAATGTGGGTTAGACATAGACAAAACAGACGATGACCTCAATTTAGCTGGCCTACATTCAGGCTAGGTCCAGAGTGACGTCACGTTAGTCAGAGGCTTCAAAGCAAAACAAAGTGGCATGGCAGAGCGATGTTGTAAGATGATTGTATACATGATGGATTTTTTCTTTTGAGATTCCAGTTTATAGATGTTGAACTTGTATTTCTAATTGTTGTAATAATTGATGTACAATGAGAAAAAGGAAATTAGTTAGCCCATTAAGGAAGTAGAAAGAGAGCAGTCACACTATGTTTTTATTTTGAGTTAAATTGATCTATGAATATATCAATTCAACTGAAATGTTGACGGAGATATATGTTATAGTGTGACTCAGTCATGGGCGATAATGGAAGAATAGAAGAATATGACGATAGACAGAAGAATAAAAGAATGAGGCGATGACGATGTGAAGTAGGATAGTTTTAGGCGGCGTAGAAAAGACACTCTTCAGAGGATTAGGAAGGAGACGTTAAGTCTACCCAACTCAGTCGCTGAGTCGTAATCAACTTGAAGATTACCAGTGAAATGCGTACAGGTGGTCAGCCTAAAGCCAGACAGATGTTTGCTCTGGTCGACAAAGTTGCGTAACGCAACGACACGGCCGCTGGTTCCTAGGAAACTCTTATATCGGCAGACGCCTTGAAGTCCAGTGAAGACCTGAGATGAAAGCGGACAACTAAACTGCCCCGCGTAATCAAAAGACCAGGTTATCTTTACGTTCAGCAGTGATTACTCTTTGAGTCTCTGAATTGGAAATCGCCTCGAGTTTTAGTTGTTAGGGGACGGACTTAGGAAGATGGACAGGTTCGACAGGACTCCTAAAGTAATAAGACTTTAGAGATAATTAAAAAAGGCGGAGCTAGAGAGATAGTGACGGTCAGGAGACGTAGGTTAGGTCGTATCAGTGGTCGGGGGGGTGTGGTCACCTGGGACTTAAACCCCGAGACCCTGGGAACTAGGGAGATTAGGAGAGGAGAGGCGCAGAATGCTTTTGGGGCGAGGAGCAGTAGCTAGAGAGACATTTTAGCTACACTCGGGCAGACTCAGCTACACTCAGCCAGACTCGATACAATTCGGCCACACTCGGCCAGACTGAGCACATTCAGATACTAGTTCCTCAGCACTATCAGATAGAGACATGCCTGCAATAATCTGGCTAGAGACAGAGATTCTTTCAGACAGGCTGTGGTGAATGTAACTTCTGTGGGAGATCTGGCTATAGATAGAGATTCTTTCAGACAGGCTGTGGTGAATGCAACGTTCTGTGGGAGATCTGGCTAGAGACAGAGATTCTTTCAGACAGGCTGTGGTGAATGTAACGTTCTGTGGGAGATCTGGCTAGAGACAGAGATTCTTTCAGACAGGCTGTGGTGAATGCAACGTTCTGTGGGAGATCTGGCTAGAGACAGATTCTTTCAGACAGGCTGTGGTGAATGTAACATTCTGTGGGAGGTCTGGCTAGAGACAGATTCTTTCAGACAGGCTTTGGTGAATGTAACGTTCTGTGGGAGATCTGGCTAGAGACAGAGATTCTTTCAGACAGGCTGTGGTGAATGTAACGTTCTGTGGGAGATCTGGCTAGAGACAGAGATTCTTTCAGACAGGCTGTGGTGAATGCAACGTTCTGTGGGAGATCTGGCTAGAGACAGATTCTTTCAGACAGGCTTGGTGAATGTAACTTCTGTGGGAGATCTGGCTAGAGACAGAGATTCTTTCAGACAGGCTGTGGTGAATGTAACGTTCTGTGGGAGATCTGGCTAGAGACAGAGATTCTTTCAGACAGGCTGTGGTGAATGCAACGTTCTGTGGGAGATCTGGCTAGAGACAGATTCTTTCAGACAGGCTGTGGTGAATGTAACGTTCTGTGGGAGGTCTGGCTAGAGACAGATTCATTCAGACAGGCTTTGGTGAATGTAACGTTCTGTGGGAGATCTGGCTAGAGACAGAGATTCTTTCAGACAGGCTGTGGTGAATGTAACATTCTGTGGGAGATCTGGCTAGAGACAGAGATTCTTTCAGACAGGCTGTGGTGAATGCAACGTTCTGTGGGAGATCTGGCTAGAGACAGATTCTTTCAGACAGGCTTTGGTGAATGTAACGTTCTGTGGGAGATCTGGCTAAAGACAGAGATTCTTTCAGGCAGGCTGTGGTGAATGTAACGTTCTGTGGGAGATCTGGCTATAGATAGAGATTCTTTCAGACAGGCTGTGGTGAATGCAACGTTCTGTGGGAGATCTGGCTAGAGACAGATTCTTTCAGACAGGCTTTGGTGAATGTAACTTCTGTGGGAGATCTGGCTAGAGACAGAGATTCTTTCATACAGGCTGTGGTGAATGTAACGTTCTGTGGGAGATCTGGCTAGAGACAGAGATTCTTTCAGACAGGCTGTGGTGAATGTAACGTTCTGTGGGAGATCTGGCTAGAGACAGAGATTCTTTCAGACAGGCTGTGGTGAATGTAACGTTCTGTGGGAGATCTGGCTATAGATAGAGATTCTTTCAGACAGGCTGTGGTGAATGTAACGTTCTGTGGGAGGTCTGGCTAGAGACAGATTCTTTCAGACAGGCTTTGGTGAATGTAACGTTCTGTGGGAGATCTGGCTAGAGACAGAGATTCTTTCAGACAAGCTGTGGTGAATGTAACGTTCTGTGGGAGATCTGGCTAGAGACAGAGGTTCTTTCAGACAGGCTGTGGTGAATGTAACGTTCTGTGGGAGATCTGGCTAGAGACAGAGATTCTTTCAGACAGGCTGTGGTGAATGTAACGTTCTGTGGGAGATCTGGCTATAGATAGAGATTCTTTCAGACAGGCTGTGGTGAATGCAACGTTCTGTTGAAGATCTGGCTAGAGACAGAGATTCTTTCAGACAGGCTGTGGTGAATGTAACGTTCTGTGGGAGATCTGGCTATAGATAGAGATTCTTTCATACGAGCTGTGGTGAATGCAACGTTCTGTGGGAGATCTGGCTATAGATAGAGATTCTTTCAGACAGGCTGTGGTGAATGCAACGTTCTGTGGGAGATCTGGCTAGAGACAGATTCTTTCAGACAGGCTTTGGTGAATGTAACGTTCTGTGGGAGATCTGGCTAAAGACAGAGATTCTTTCAGACAGGCTGTGGTGAATGTAACGTTCTGTGGGAGATCTGGCTATAGATAGAGATTCTTTCAGACAGGCTGTGGTGAATGCAACGTTCTGTGGGAGATCTGGCTAGAGACAGATTCTTTCAGACAGGCTGTGGTGAATGCAACGTTCTGTGGGAGATCTGGCTAGAGACAGATTCTTTCATACAGGCTGTGGTGAATGTAACGTTCTGTGGGAGATCTGGCTAGAGACAGAGATTCTTTCAGACAGGCTGTGGTGAATGTAACGTTCTGTGGGAGATCTGGCTAGAGACAGAGATTCTTTCAGACAGGCTGTGGTGAATGTAACGTTCTGTGGGAGATCTGGCTATAGATAGAGATTCTTTCAGACAGGCTGTGGTGAATGTAACGTTCTGTGGGAGGTCTGGCTAGAGACAGATTCTTTCAGACAGGCTTTGGTGAATGTAACGTTCTGTGGGAGATCTGGCTAGAGACAGAGATTCTTTCAGACAAGCTGTGGTGAATGTAACGTTCTGTGGGAGATCTGGCTAGAGACAGAGGTTCTTTCAGACAGGCTGTGGTGAATGTAACGTTCTGTGGGAGATCTGGCTAGAGACAGAGATTCTTTCAGACAGGCTGTGGTGAATGTAACGTTCTGTGGGAGATCTGGCTATAGATAGAGATTCTTTCAGACAGGCTGTGGTGAATGCAACGTTCTGTTGAAGATCTGGCTAGAGACAGAGATTCTTTCAGACAGGCTGTGGTGAATGTAACGTTCTGTGGGAGATCTGGCTATAGATAGAGATTCTTTCATACGAGCTGTGGTGAATGCAACGTTCTGTGGGAGATCTGGCTATAGATAGAGATTCTTTCAGACAGGCTGTGGTGAATGCAACGTTCTGTGGGAGATCTGGCTAGAGACAGATTCTTTCAGACAGGCTTTGGTGAATGTAACGTTCTGTGGGAGATCTGGCTAAAGACAGAGATTCTTTCAGACAGGCTGTGGTGAATGTAACGTTCTGTGGGAGATCTGGCTATAGATAGAGATTCTTTCAGACAGGCTGTGGTGAATGCAACGTTCTGTGGGAGATCTGGCTAGAGACAGATTCTTTCAGACAGGCTGTGGTGAATGCAACGTTCTGTGGGAGATCTGGCTAGAGACAGATTCTTTCATACAGGCTGTGGTGAATGTAACG
Source organism: Megaustenia siamemsis (assembly GCA_032433765.1). Classification (NCBI taxonomy): domain Eukaryota; kingdom Metazoa; phylum Mollusca; class Gastropoda; order Stylommatophora; family Ariophantidae; genus Megaustenia; species Megaustenia siamemsis. The sequence goes on from JAVIAB010000099.1 coordinate 28,389,686, forward strand.
TTCTGTGGGAGATCTGGCTAGAGACAGAGATTCTTTCAGACAGGCTGTGGTGAATGTAACGTTCTGTGGGAGATCTGGCTAGAGACAGAGATTCTTTCAGACAGGCTGTGGTGAATGTAACGTTCTGTGGGAGATCTGGCTATAGATAGAGATTCTTTCAGACAGGCTGTGGTGAATGTAACGTTCTGTGGGAGGTCTGGCTAGAGACAGATTCTTTCAGACAGGCTTTGGTGAATGTAACGTTCTGTGGGAGATCTGGCTAGAGACAGAGATTCTTTCAGACAAGCTGTGGTGAATGTAACGTTCTGTGGGAGATCTGGCTAGAGACAGAGGTTCTTTCAGACAGGCTGTGGTGAATGTAACGTTCTGTGGGAGATCTGGCTAGAGACAGAGATTCTTTCAGACAGGCTGTGGTGAATGTAACGTTCTGTGGGAGATCTGGCTATAGATAGAGATTCTTTCAGACAGGCTGTGGTGAATGCAACGTTCTGTGGGAGATCTGGCTAGAGACAGATTCTTTCAGACAGGCTGTGGTGAATGTAACTTCTGTGGGAGATCTGGCTAGAGACAGAGATTCTTTCATACAGGCTGTGGTGAATGTAATGTTCTGTGGGAGATCTGGCTAGAGACAGAGATTCTTTCATACAGGCTGTGGTGAATGTAACTTCTGTGGGAGATCTGGCTATAGATAGAGATTCTTTCAGACAGGCTGTGGTGAATGTAACGTTCTGTGGGAGATCTGGCTATAGATAGAGATTCTTTCAGACAGGCTGTGGTGAATGCAACGTTCTATGGGAGATCTGGCTAGACACAGATTCTTTCAGACAGGCTTTGGTGAATGTAACGTTCTGTGGGAGATCTGCCTAGAGACAGAGATTCTTTCAGACAGGCTGTGGTGAATGTAACGTTCTGTGGGAGATCTGGCTATAGATAGAGATTCTTTCAGACAGGCTGTGGCGAATGCAACGTTCTGTGGGAGATCTGGCTATAGATAGAGATTCTTTCAGACAGGCTGTGGTGAATGCAACGTTCTATGGGAGATCTGGCTAGACACAGATTCTTTCAGACAGGCTTTGGTGAATGTAACGTTCTGTGGGAGATCTGCCTAGAGACAGAGATTCTTTCAGACAGGCTGTGGTGAATGTAACGTTCTGTGGGAGATCTGGCTATAGATAGAGATTCTTTCAGACAGGCTGTGGCGAATGCAAACGTTCTGTGGGAGATCTGGCTATAGATAGAGATTCTTTCAGACAGGCTGTGGTGAATGTAACGTTCTGTGGGAGGTCTGGCTAGAGACAGATTCTTTCAGACAGGCTTTGGTGAATGTAACGTTCTGTGGGAGATCTGGCTAGAGACAGAGATTCTTTCAGACAGGCTGTGGTGAATGTAACGTTCTGTGGGAGATCTGGCTAGAGACAGAGGTTCTTTCAGACAGGCTGTGGTGAATGTAACGTTCTGTGGGAGATCTGGCTAGAGACAGAGATTCTTTCAGACAGGCTGTGGTGAATGTAACGTTCTGTGGGAGATCTGGCTATAGATAGAGATTCTTTCAGACAGGCTGTGGTGAATGCAACGTTCTGTGGGAGATCTGGCTAGAGACAGATTCTTTCAGACAGGCTGTGGTGAATGTAACTTCTGTGGGAGATCTGGCTAGAGACAGAGATTCTTTCATACAGGCTGTGGTGAATGTAATGTTCTGTGGGAGATCTGGCTAGAGACAGAGATTCTTTCAGACAGGCTGTGGTGAATGTAACGTTCTGTGGGAGATCTGGCTATAGATAGAGATTCTTTCAGACAGGCTGTGGTGAATGCAACGTTCTGTTGAAGATCTGGCTAGAGACGGAGATTCTTTCAGACAGGCTGTGGTGAATGTAACGTTCTGTGGGAGATCTGGCTAGAGACAGAGATTCTTTCAGACAGGCTGTGGTGAATGCAACGTTCTGTGGGAGATCTGGCTATAGATAGAGATTCTTTCAGACTAGCTGTGGTGAATGCAACGTTCTGTGGGAGATCTGGCTAGAGACAGATTCTTTCAGACAGGCTGTGGTGAATGTAACGTTCTGTGGGAGATCTGGCTAGAGACAGATTCTTTCAGACAGGCTTTGGTGAATGTAACGTTCTGTGGGAGATCTGGCTAGAGACAGAGGTTCTTTCAGACAGGCTGTGGTGAATGTAACGTTCTGTGGGAGATCTGGCTAGAGACAGAGATTCTTTCAGACAGGCTGTGGTGAATGTAACGTTCTGTGGGAGATCTGGCTATAGATAGAGATTCTTTCAGACAGGCTGTGGTGAATGCAACGTTCTGTGGGAGATCTGGCTAGAGACAGATTCTTTCAGACAGGCTGTGGTGAATGTAACTTCTGTGGGAGATCTGGCTAGAGACAGAGATTCTTTCATACAGGCTGTGGTGAATGTAATGTTCTGTGGGAGATCTGGCTAGAGACAGAGATTCTTTCAGACAGGCTGTGGTGAATGTAACGTTCTGTGGGAGATCTGGCTAAAGATAGAGATTCTTTCAGACAGGCTGTGGTGAATGCAACGTTCTGTTGAAGATCTGGCTAGAGACGGAGATTCTTTCAGACAGGCTGTGGTGAATGTAACGTTCTGTGGGAGATCTGGCTAGAGACAGAGATTCTTTCAGACAGGCTGTGGTGAATGCAACGTTCTGTGGGAGATCTGGCTATAGATAGAGATTCTTTCAGACTAGCTGTGGTGAATGCAACGTTCTGTGGGAGATCTGGCTAGAGACAGATTCTTTCAGACAGGCTGTGGTGAATGTAACGTTCTGTGGGAGATCTGGCTAGAGACAGATTCTTTCAGACAGGCTTTGGTGAATGTAACGTTCTGTGGGAGATCTGGCTAGAGACAGATTCTTTCAGACAGGCTTTGGTGAATGTAACGTTCTGTGGGAGATCTGGCTAAAGACAGAGATTCTTTCAGACAGGCTGTGGTGAATGTAACGTTCTGTGGGAGATCTGGCTATAGATAGAGATTCTTTCAGACAGGCTGTGGTGAATGCAACGTTCTGTGGGAGATCTGGCTAGAGACAGATTCTTTCAGACAGGCTTTGGTGAATGTAACGTTCTGTGGGAGATCTGGCTAAAGACAGAGATTCTTTCAGACAGGCTGTGGTGAATGTAACGTTCTGTGGGAGATCTGGCTATAGATAGAGATTCTTTCAGACAGGCTGTGGTGAATGCAACGTTCTGTGGGAGATCTGGCTATAGATAGAGATTCTTTCAGACAGGCTGTGGTGAATGCAACGTTCTGTGGGAGATCTGGCTAGAGACAGAGATTCTTTCATACAGGCTGTGGTGAATGTAACGTTCTGTGGGAGATCTGGCTAGAGACAGAGATTCTTTCAGACAGGCTGTGGTGAATGTAACTTCTGTGGGAGATCTGGCTATAGATAGAGATTCTTTCAGACAGGCTGTGGTGAATGCAACGTTCTGTGGGAGATCTGGCTAGAGACAGAGATTCTTTCAGACAGGCTGTGGTGAATGTAACGTTCTGTGGGAGATCTGGCTAGAGACAGAGATTCTTTCAGACAGGCTGTGGTGAATGCAACGTTCTGTGGGAGATCTGGCTAGAGACAGATTCTTTCAGACAGGCTGTGGTGAATGTAACATTCTGTGGGAGGTCTGGCTAGAGACAGATTCTTTCAGACAGGCTTTGGTGAATGTAACGTTCTGTGGGAGATCTGGCTAGAGACAGAGATTCTTTCAGACAGGCTGTGGTGAATGTAACGTTCTGTGGGAGATCTGGCTAGAGACAGAGATTCTTTCAGACAGGCTGTGGTGAATGCAACGTTCTGTGGGAGATCTGGCTAGAGACAGATTCTTTCAGACAGGCTTGGTGAATGTAACTTCTGTGGGAGATCTGGCTAGAGACAGAGATTCTTTCAGACAGGCTGTGGTGAATGTAACGTTCTGTGGGAGATCTGGCTAGAGACAGAGATTCTTTCAGACAGGCTGTGGTGAATGCAACGTTCTGTGGGAGATCTGGCTAGAGACAGATTCTTTCAGACAGGCTGTGGTGAATGTAACGTTCTGTGGGAGGTCTGGCTAGAGACAGATTCATTCAGACAGGCTTTGGTGAATGTAACGTTCTGTGGGAGATCTGGCTAAAGACAGAGATTCTTTCAGACAGGCTGTGGTGAATGTAACGTTCTGTGGGAGATCTGGCTATAGATAGAGATTCTTTCAGACAGGCTGTGGTGAATGCAACGTTCTGTGGGAGATCTGGCTAGAGACAGATTCTTTCAGACAGGCTTTGGTGAATGTAACGTTCTGTGGGAGATCTGGCTAAAGACAGAGATTCTTTCAGACAGGCTGTGGTGAATGTAACGTTCTGTGGGAGATCTGGCTATAGATAGAGATTCTTTCAGACAGGCTGTGGTGAATGCAACGTTCTGTGGGAGATCTGGCTAGAGACAGATTCTTTCAGACAGGCTTTGGTGAATGTAACTTCTGTGGGAGATCTGGCTATAGATAGAGATTCTTTCAGACAGGCTGTGGTGAATGCAACGTTCTGTGGGAGATCTGGCTAGAGATAGAGATTCTTTCAGACAGGCTGTGGTGAATGCAACGTTCTGTGGGAGATCTGGCTAGAGACAGATTCTTTCAGACAGGCTTTGGTGAATGTAACGTTCTGTGGGAGATCTGGCTAAAGACAGAGATTCTTTCAGACAGGCTGTGGTGAATGTAACGTTCTGTGGGAGATCTGGCTATAGATAGAGATTCTTTCAGACAGGCTGTGGTGAATGCAACGTTCTGTGGGAGATCTGGCTAGAGACAGATTCTTTCAGACAGGCTTTGGTGAATGTAACTTCTGTGGGAGATCTGGCTAGAGACAGAGATTCTTTCATACAGGCTGTGGTGAATGTAACGTTCTGTGGGAGATCTTGTTATAGTGTGACTCAGTCATGGGCGATAATGGAAGAATAGAAGAATATGACGATAGACAGAAGAATAAAAGAATGAGGCGATGACGATGTGAAGTAGGATAGTTTTAGGCGGCGTAGAAAAGACACTCTTCAGAGGATTAGGAAGGAGACGTTAAGTCTACCCAACTCAGTCGCTGAGTCGTAATCAACTTGAAGATTACCAGTGAAATGCGTACAGGTGGTCAGCCTAAAGCCAGACAGATGTTTGCTCTGGTCGACAAAGTTGCGTAACGCAACGACACGGCCGCTGGTTCCTAGGAAACTCTTATATCGGCAGACGCCTTGAAGTCCAGTGAAGACCTGAGATGAAAGCGGACAACTAAACTGCCCCGCGTAATCAAAAGACCAGGTTATCTTTACGTTCAGCAGTGATTACTCTTTGAGTCTCTGAATTGGAAATCGCCTCGAGTTTTAGTTGTTAGGGGACGGACTTAGGAAGATGGACAGGTTCGACAGGACTCCTAAAGTAATAAGACTTTAGAGATAATTAAAAAAGGCGGAGCTAGAGAGATAGTGACGGTCAGGAGACGTAGGTTAGGTCGTATCAGTGGTCGGGGGGGTGTGGTCACCTGGGACTTAAACCCCGAGACCCTGGGAACTAGGGAGATTAGGAGAGGAGAGGCGCAGAATGCTTTTGGGGCGAGGAGCAGTAGCTAGAGAGACATTTTAGCTACACTCGGGCAGACTCAGCTACACTCAGCCAGACTCGATACAATTCGGCCACACTCGGCCAGACTGAGCACATTCAGATACTAGTTCCTCAGCACTATCAGATAGAGACATGCCTGCAATATTACATTCCTTTCTGTTGCCGTGACGCAGGATTTTATTCTTTTAAAGAAAGACCTGGAAAAAAAAAAAAAAGAGTAAGAATTTTCTCTTAATTAACCAAGACGTCCACCTACGTACTTCCAGTATAACCAAGAAGTACTTCCAGCAACGAGTGCCGTCCTCATAATTTGCAAGTACCCATGAAGTTGAGCCTAGTAATGTGTTTGTGTACAACACACCAGCGAACCTTGTCTACAGAAGTTAATCAAGCCTAGCCATCTGTGTCCAAAATAGTACATCGAAGTCCAGTGTAAGAATGGCTGCCTGTTTGTGAGACTACACCCTGTTTATCTTAAAATCCCGAAGAAGCGACTAGAAGTGCCAACCCGCAGTGATCTTTCCCCGAGCTATATCAAAGTAGAAGTGAACATTCATATTCATAAAGTAGAACTTCCTGTAAGGAAAGAAGTAAAAGTGAAATAGACAGAGAGAACAAAATGTGAAAATGATGTCCACATTGAGAACCTGAAAGAAGACTAAGTAGTTAATTATTGTTTTAAATTAGTATATTATTGTGTAGTTGTTAGGATGTTACATAAGTGTGTTAGGTATTCCATGGACTTCAGAAGCATGTAAGTTGGATTTTTCTTATATATTTTAGAGATGCATATGATATGTTGTAACAAGGTTGTGTGAAGTAAATAAGTTTTTTCTTGAGTGTTAGTGGAAGAAAGTAGAAATTCTTTGACTGATCTAAATAACTTGTGTGTTAATTTATACTTAATTTATAATTAATTAATTAATTATCAAGATGAAGAGAGGCATGACTCCCACTTTGCAGACCCTGCAAGAAATTAGTAGAGTCATCACCGGTTTAGAAAATAGTTTTAGACAGCAAGAAATGAGTGCCAGTATCTCAAATTACTCTGGCGACCCATCCATGTTCAGACAATGGATGGCAGAAATTGAAAAGTATGCTCTCATTTTTCCTATAAATGAGGAAGACAAGAAATTAATAGCTTTTAAAACAAGTAGAGGCGAAGTATCTGACTTCATCCAGAGAAGGCTAAAGAATGAACCTTCAAGCACATGGAAGTCCCTCAAGATAGAATTAAAAACTAGGTATGCTGCTGTAGGAGATGCCTACACTGCTTTCATACTTTTGAGGAAGTTTAAACAAGAAAGAGGGGAGACAATAACTGCATACAGTAATAGACTTTTAGAGCTAGCAGAGGAATCTGGTTTAGATACCGACAGTTTTGGTAGACAATTAATAGAGATTTTTATAGATGGACTAATATCCACAGATCTAAAACTACACTTAGCGAGACTGAACCCTGAGACGCTAGATGAAGCTATTAATGTCTCTATTAAAGAAATCGGGTTCATGAAGAAATTGAATTTAAACCTACCTGAAGAACGCCCAACCATCAGTGAATGGTTTAATAAAAGAAAAATAGTAGAAAAGCCTAGGAAAGTTAATCAAGCGAGTATTAGATGGAGAAATAAGGGAGGACTAAGTGAATTGAGTAAAGAAGTATATGCAGTGAGAAGGGAAACAAGGCATGTTCACGGAAGAAGATTAGCACCCCAGGAATCTAGGTGGAGATGGAATGACAAAAGACAAACTGCTGGACGTAAGAGCTATGAAATAAATAGTGTAGACAGGATTGAAATGAATAAAGTGAATGGTAAATCAAACTTTTGGACACATCATGTTAACCCAACACCCAGGCGTGGTTGGCAAGATCCCTCTGGAGTCAAAGAGAAGCGCGCAACCAAGCACGTGGATGCGAGAACGACCAAGTGGTCCAAATCAAACGGCCCAAACATCAAGACAAACAGGCTGTCTAGCCTGAAACAAAACAAATTAATCAGAAAGGAGAAGGAATTAGAGGGAATGGAACAGAATTTAGAAGATAAGTCGAGTCATGCGATCAGTAATAAAAATGAATGTATGTTAGTGAGAATTAAAGAGACTGAGGACAGAATGATCGACAGTGCTATACAAACAGAAGGTACGGATAGAGAAGTATTAGTGACACAGGTTAGCTGCGCACAAACACAGACTGTAGAGGTTAGAGGACAAACTAAACATAATGATAAGATAACACAAACGAGGGAGGTGAAGAAACAAGTTAGAGACGCCTGTGTGGCTACAAACATCCTAGAAGATGTGATATCAAGAAAAGATGCCGAGATAAGAATTATGGAAAAGAGAAGTGAAAGAGATGAGTTGATGCTACTAGAGCTGAAAGACACAGTAGATAGGCTAGAGTGCAAAAACAAGTGTCTAGAGACAAGAATTAAAGAGCTTGAAGAACAAGAGTCTGAGACTGACAGACACAGTGTATGTATGATTCGAGAAGTTGATGAGATGAAAGCACAGAATAGCCAACTTTTAGGTGAAGTCAAAGAGTCCAAAGATTTAATTGTAAGTTTAAGAAAGGAGAAATCAGAAGTAGATGACAAAGTAAAGAACCTAATACGAGAGAAGTCTGACTTAGAGGAAGAGGTAGCGTCTCTAAGGCGAAAGAAATCTACTACAGAAAATTTGAAGAAGGAAAACGAGAAAGGAAACTTGATAGGATAGAACGCAACAGTGATACAAATAGTGTAGAGGTTGTAAGTAAAAGTGCTGAGAAGAAAATTAACGAACTAGCAGTGTTTCATGCATTAGAGAAAGCAGCTGATAAATATGCGCGTGAAATGGACAAGGAATTAGAGGATATGGCAGATGGGGTAAAAGATAGCAAGAAACGTCCTGAAACTGACAGATTGCCTACAATACGAGAAAGGAGGGTTGCTGCCATAAATGAAGAGTTTGAAAAGACCCAAATAGAAAAGGCAGAGCAAGTGAAATTTTGGCCATTGGGAACACCAGAACGTGATGCCATTATCGCTGAAAGAAGAAGAAAAGACGATGAAAGAGTCAAAGTAGACCTGCCTTTTGCCATACGATTGGGACGACGGCAAGAGTTTTTTGACCACCAGAAAGAAATAGATAAAGGTAACAGATTCAGAGAAGATCATAGGTCAGAAAGAGGAGACCTGACAACCACTAGTGATGGAAGAGATAAAAGATACAAAAAGAAGAAACATACATATTAAGAATTGTAATTATTTTACTTGTGGATGTTGTAACTAATAAGGTGTAAGAGTCTACTAACTTTGAGACGAATTTTATATGTATAATGTCAGTGTGCACTGAATGATGAGTAGGAGTCTGTAAATGTACTGTTGCCTTAATGAGGAGACAGAACTATATGTATGAAGATGTTAGTGAGTCACCTGAAGTAAACAAACAAAATGGTAGCCATGTTTACATCGGTTTAAAAAGTTTGAGTAGAGTTAAGAGAACTCAGAATTTACAGAAAATAGAGCATTCATGGAGAGAAAAACATAGGGAACTAAGAAGAGAGAGTCAGTGACCCGAGATGGGGAGACTCTATGAGTTATATAGGAATTCCAAGTGTGGAACAGCATTGTGAGATGTACACATGTGTGTATGAAGTGTGTTGTGGATAGTTTAATGGAAGTCTAGACAGACTAGATTCTGTATCAAATTTAAGTCATAATTTTGATTGCTATGTGTTTGTGATTACTCTATGCTTCAATGTTCGGTCTGTCCAAGACTGTGGGGTGTATGATTTGAGGAGAAACATGTTGGGAAATGCACATTTTTTAAAATACAATTTTATGAAAATGTAATTATATGTTGACGGGGAGAATTGCCTAAAATTTAGGAATATGCGGGAGAAGGAACAGATAAGAAGACTGTCGACCCGACATGAGTTGACCAGTAAATTAAGCCTGTGGCTAAGAGATTCTGTAAGAAAGCGTATTGCTATGCAGACAACTTTATTAGCAGTGCCAGAAGAGCACGTGTTCAGGGAGAATAAGAGAACAGAGTAGACGGGTCTTGTTTCTTTTTCAGAACTGGCACAGATATGATGCCGAAGAAAGACTAAACACGTCTTATTAGGCAATTAAGAGAGTACAGTGCGAAGGCCGATCGAGCCTTAAATATTTCAGAATTGATGTTTCCACAAATGTTTTGTATACATGAGACACATGTTGTGTCGCAAAGATGTTTATTGAATGTCATGATATTGTTGTAGAATTATGAATGTTGTATATGTAAACACCAATTACAGAACCTACCAGTTTAAATTAAGAGACGGAAAGAAATGTGGGTTAGACATAGACAAAACAGACGATGACCTCAATTTAGCTGGCCTACATTCAGGCTAGGTCCAGAGTGACGTCACGTTAGTCAGAGGCTTCAAAGCAAAACAAAGTGGCATGGCAGAGCGATGTTGTAAGATGATTGTATACATGATGGATTTTTTCTTTTGAGATTCCAGTTTATAGATGTTGAACTTGTATTTCTAATTGTTGTAATAATTGATGTACAATGAGAAAAAGGAAATTAGTTAGCCCATTAAGGAAGTAGAAAGAGAGCAGTCACACTATGTTTTTATTTTGAGTTAAATTGATCTATGAATATATCAATTCAACTGAAATGTTGACGGAGATATATGTTATAGTGTGACTCAGTCATGGGCGATAATGGAAGAATAGAAGAATATGACGATAGACAGAAGAATAAAAGAATGAGGCGATGACGATGTGAAGTAGGATAGTTTTAGGCGGCGTAGAAAAGACACTCTTCAGAGGATTAGGAAGGAGACGTTAAGTCTACCCAACTCAGTCGCTGAGTCGTAATCAACTTGAAGATTACCAGTGAAATGCGTACAGGTGGTCAGCCTAAAGCCAGACAGATGTTTGCTCTGGTCGACAAAGTTGCGTAACGCAACGACACGGCCGCTGGTTCCTAGGAAACTCTTATATCGGCAGACGCCTTGAAGTCCAGTGAAGACCTGAGATGAAAGCGGACAACTAAACTGCCCCGCGTAATCAAAAGACCAGGTTATCTTTACGTTCAGCAGTGATTACTCTTTGAGTCTCTGAATTGGAAATCGCCTCGAGTTTTAGTTGTTAGGGGACGGACTTAGGAAGATGGACAGGTTCGACAGGACTCCTAAAGTAATAAGACTTTAGAGATAATTAAAAAAGGCGGAGCTAGAGAGATAGTGACGGTCAGGAGACGTAGGTTAGGTCGTATCAGTGGTCGGGGGGGTGTGGTCACCTGGGACTTAAACCCCGAGACCCTGGGAACTAGGGAGATTAGGAGAGGAGAGGCGCAGAATGCTTTTGGGGCGAGGAGCAGTAGCTAGAGAGACATTTTAGCTACACTCGGGCAGACTCAGCTACACTCAGCCAGACTCGATACAATTCGGCCACACTCGGCCAGACTGAGCACATTCAGATACTAGTTCCTCAGCACTATCAGATAGAGACATGCCTGCAATAATCTGGCTAGAGACAGAGATTCTTTCAGACAGGCTGTGGTGAATGTAACTTCTGTGGGAGATCTGGCTATAGATAGAGATTCTTTCAGACAGGCTGTGGTGAATGCAACGTTCTGTGGGAGATCTGGCTAGAGACAGAGATTCTTTCAGACAGGCTGTGGTGAATGTAACGTTCTGTGGGAGATCTGGCTAGAGACAGAGATTCTTTCAGACAGGCTGTGGTGAATGCAACGTTCTGTGGGAGATCTGGCTAGAGACAGATTCTTTCAGACAGGCTGTGGTGAATGTAACATTCTGTGGGAGGTCTGGCTAGAGACAGATTCTTTCAGACAGGCTTTGGTGAATGTAACGTTCTGTGGGAGATCTGGCTAGAGACAGAGATTCTTTCAGACAGGCTGTGGTGAATGTAACGTTCTGTGGGAGATCTGGCTAGAGACAGAGATTCTTTCAGACAGGCTGTGGTGAATGCAACGTTCTGTGGGAGATCTGGCTAGAGACAGATTCTTTCAGACAGGCTTGGTGAATGTAACTTCTGTGGGAGATCTGGCTAGAGACAGAGATTCTTTCAGACAGGCTGTGGTGAATGTAACGTTCTGTGGGAGATCTGGCTAGAGACAGAGATTCTTTCAGACAGGCTGTGGTGAATGCAACGTTCTGTGGGAGATCTGGCTAGAGACAGATTCTTTCAGACAGGCTGTGGTGAATGTAACGTTCTGTGGGAGGTCTGGCTAGAGACAGATTCATTCAGACAGGCTTTGGTGAATGTAACGTTCTGTGGGAGATCTGGCTAGAGACAGAGATTCTTTCAGACAGGCTGTGGTGAATGTAACATTCTGTGGGAGATCTGGCTAGAGACAGAGATTCTTTCAGACAGGCTGTGGTGAATGCAACGTTCTGTGGGAGATCTGGCTAGAGACAGATTCTTTCAGACAGGCTTTGGTGAATGTAACGTTCTGTGGGAGATCTGGCTAAAGACAGAGATTCTTTCAGGCAGGCTGTGGTGAATGTAACGTTCTGTGGGAGATCTGGCTATAGATAGAGATTCTTTCAGACAGGCTGTGGTGAATGCAACGTTCTGTGGGAGATCTGGCTAGAGACAGATTCTTTCAGACAGGCTTTGGTGAATGTAACTTCTGTGGGAGATCTGGCTAGAGACAGAGATTCTTTCATACAGGCTGTGGTGAATGTAACGTTCTGTGGGAGATCTGGCTAGAGACAGAGATTCTTTCAGACAGGCTGTGGTGAATGTAACGTTCTGTGGGAGATCTGGCTAGAGACAGAGATTCTTTCAGACAGGCTGTGGTGAATGTAACGTTCTGTGGGAGATCTGGCTATAGATAGAGATTCTTTCAGACAGGCTGTGGTGAATGTAACGTTCTGTGGGAGGTCTGGCTAGAGACAGATTCTTTCAGACAGGCTTTGGTGAATGTAACGTTCTGTGGGAGATCTGGCTAGAGACAGAGATTCTTTCAGACAAGCTGTGGTGAATGTAACGTTCTGTGGGAGATCTGGCTAGAGACAGAGGTTCTTTCAGACAGGCTGTGGTGAATGTAACGTTCTGTGGGAGATCTGGCTAGAGACAGAGATTCTTTCAGACAGGCTGTGGTGAATGTAACGTTCTGTGGGAGATCTGGCTATAGATAGAGATTCTTTCAGACAGGCTGTGGTGAATGCAACGTTCTGTTGAAGATCTGGCTAGAGACAGAGATTCTTTCAGACAGGCTGTGGTGAATGTAACGTTCTGTGGGAGATCTGGCTATAGATAGAGATTCTTTCATACGAGCTGTGGTGAATGCAACGTTCTGTGGGAGATCTGGCTATAGATAGAGATTCTTTCAGACAGGCTGTGGTGAATGCAACGTTCTGTGGGAGATCTGGCTAGAGACAGATTCTTTCAGACAGGCTTTGGTGAATGTAACGTTCTGTGGGAGATCTGGCTAAAGACAGAGATTCTTTCAGACAGGCTGTGGTGAATGTAACGTTCTGTGGGAGATCTGGCTATAGATAGAGATTCTTTCAGACAGGCTGTGGTGAATGCAACGTTCTGTGGGAGATCTGGCTAGAGACAGATTCTTTCAGACAGGCTGTGGTGAATGCAACGTTCTGTGGGAGATCTGGCTAGAGACAGATTCTTTCATACAGGCTGTGGTGAATGTAACGTTCTGTGGGAGATCTGGCTAGAGACAGAGATTCTTTCAGACAGGCTGTGGTGAATGTAACGTTCTGTGGGAGATCTGGCTAGAGACAGAGATTCTTTCAGACAGGCTGTGGTGAATGTAACGTTCTGTGGGAGATCTGGCTATAGATAGAGATTCTTTCAGACAGGCTGTGGTGAATGTAACGTTCTGTGGGAGGTCTGGCTAGAGACAGATTCTTTCAGACAGGCTTTGGTGAATGTAACGTTCTGTGGGAGATCTGGCTAGAGACAGAGATTCTTTCAGACAAGCTGTGGTGAATGTAACGTTCTGTGGGAGATCTGGCTAGAGACAGAGGTTCTTTCAGACAGGCTGTGGTGAATGTAACGTTCTGTGGGAGATCTGGCTAGAGACAGAGATTCTTTCAGACAGGCTGTGGTGAATGTAACGTTCTGTGGGAGATCTGGCTATAGATAGAGATTCTTTCAGACAGGCTGTGGTGAATGCAACGTTCTGTGGGAGATCTGGCTAGAGACAGATTCTTTCAGACAGGCTGTGGTGAATGTAACTTCTGTGGGAGATCTGGCTAGAGACAGAGATTCTTTCATACAGGCTGTGGTGAATGTAATGTTCTGTGGGAGATCTGGCTAGAGACAGAGATTCTTTCATACAGGCTGTGGTGAATGTAACTTCTGTGGGAGATCTGGCTATAGATAGAGATTCTTTCAGACAGGCTGTGGTGAATGTAACGTTCTGTGGGAGATCTGGCTATAGATAGAGATTCTTTCAGACAGGCTGTGGTGAATGCAACGTTCTATGGGAGATCTGGCTAGACACAGATTCTTTCAGACAGGCTTTGGTGAATGTAACGTTCTGTGGGAGATCTGCCTAGAGACAGAGATTCTTTCAGACAGGCTGTGGTGAATGTAACGTTCTGTGGGAGATCTGGCTATAGATAGAGATTCTTTCAGACAGGCTGTGGCGAATGCAACGTTCTGTGGGAGATCTGGCTATAGATAGAGATTCTTTCAGACAGGCTGTGGTGAATGCAACGTTCTATGGGAGATCTGGCTAGACACAGATTCTTTCAGACAGGCTTTGGTGAATGTAACGTTCTGTGGGAGATCTGCCTAGAGACAGAGATTCTTTCAGACAGGCTGTGGTGAATGTAACGTTCTGTGGGAGATCTGGCTATAGATAGAGATTCTTTCAGACAGGCTGTGGCGAATGCAAACGTTCTGTGGGAGATCTGGCTATAGATAGAGATTCTTTCAGACAGGCTGTGGTGAATGTAACGTTCTGTGGGAGGTCTGGCTAGAGACAGATTCTTTCAGACAGGCTTTGGTGAATGTAACGTTCTGTGGGAGATCTGGCTAGAGACAGAGATTCTTTCAGACAGGCTGTGGTGAATGTAACGTTCTGTGGGAGATCTGGCTAGAGACAGAGGTTCTTTCAGACAGGCTGTGGTGAATGTAACGTTCTGTGGGAGATCTGGCTAGAGACAGAGATTCTTTCAGACAGGCTGTGGTGAATGTAACGTTCTGTGGGAGATCTGGCTATAGATAGAGATTCTTTCAGACAGGCTGTGGTGAATGCAACGTTCTGTGGGAGATCTGGCTAGAGACAGATTCTTTCAGACAGGCTGTGGTGAATGTAACTTCTGTGGGAGATCTGGCTAGAGACAGAGATTCTTTCATACAGGCTGTGGTGAATGTAATGTTCTGTGGGAGATCTGGCTAGAGACAGAGATTCTTTCAGACAGGCTGTGGTGAATGTAACGTTCTGTGGGAGATCTGGCTATAGATAGAGATTCTTTCAGACAGGCTGTGGTGAATGCAACGTTCTGTTGAAGATCTGGCTAGAGACGGAGATTCTTTCAGACAGGCTGTGGTGAATGTAACGTTCTGTGGGAGATCTGGCTAGAGACAGAGATTCTTTCAGACAGGCTGTGGTGAATGCAACGTTCTGTGGGAGATCTGGCTATAGATAGAGATTCTTTCAGACTAGCTGTGGTGAATGCAACGTTCTGTGGGAGATCTGGCTAGAGACAGATTCTTTCAGACAGGCTGTGGTGAATGTAACGTTCTGTGGGAGATCTGGCTAGAGACAGATTCTTTCAGACAGGCTTTGGTGAATGTAACGTTCTGTGGGAGATCTGGCTAGAGACAGAGGTTCTTTCAGACAGGCTGTGGTGAATGTAACGTTCTGTGGGAGATCTGGCTAGAGACAGAGATTCTTTCAGACAGGCTGTGGTGAATGTAACGTTCTGTGGGAGATCTGGCTATAGATAGAGATTCTTTCAGACAGGCTGTGGTGAATGCAACGTTCTGTGGGAGATCTGGCTAGAGACAGATTCTTTCAGACAGGCTGTGGTGAATGTAACTTCTGTGGGAGATCTGGCTAGAGACAGAGATTCTTTCATACAGGCTGTGGTGAATGTAATGTTCTGTGGGAGATCTGGCTAGAGACAGAGATTCTTTCAGACAGGCTGTGGTGAATGTAACGTTCTGTGGGAGATCTGGCTAAAGATAGAGATTCTTTCAGACAGGCTGTGGTGAATGCAACGTTCTGTTGAAGATCTGGCTAGAGACGGAGATTCTTTCAGACAGGCTGTGGTGAATGTAACGTTCTGTGGGAGATCTGGCTAGAGACAGAGATTCTTTCAGACAGGCTGTGGTGAATGCAACGTTCTGTGGGAGATCTGGCTATAGATAGAGATTCTTTCAGACTAGCTGTGGTGAATGCAACGTTCTGTGGGAGATCTGGCTAGAGACAGATTCTTTCAGACAGGCTGTGGTGAATGTAACGTTCTGTGGGAGATCTGGCTAGAGACAGATTCTTTCAGACAGGCTTTGGTGAATGTAACGTTCTGTGGGAGATCTGGCTAGAGACAGA
Source organism: Megaustenia siamemsis (assembly GCA_032433765.1). Lineage (NCBI taxonomy): Eukaryota > Metazoa > Mollusca > Gastropoda > Stylommatophora > Ariophantidae > Megaustenia > Megaustenia siamemsis. The sequence goes on from JAVIAB010000099.1 coordinate 28,405,807, forward strand.
TTCTTTCAGACAGGCTTTGGTGAATGTAACGTTCTGTGGGAGATCTGGCTAAAGACAGAGATTCTTTCAGACAGGCTGTGGTGAATGTAACGTTCTGTGGGAGATCTGGCTATAGATAGAGATTCTTTCAGACAGGCTGTGGTGAATGCAACGTTCTGTGGGAGATCTGGCTAGAGACAGATTCTTTCAGACAGGCTTTGGTGAATGTAACGTTCTGTGGGAGATCTGGCTAAAGACAGAGATTCTTTCAGACAGGCTGTGGTGAATGTAACGTTCTGTGGGAGATCTGGCTATAGATAGAGATTCTTTCAGACAGGCTGTGGTGAATGCAACGTTCTGTGGGAGATCTGGCTAGAGACAGATTCTTTCAGACAGGCTTTGGTGAATGTAACTTCTGTGGGAGATCTGGCTAGAGACAGAGATTCTTTCATACAGGCTGTGGTGAATGTAACGTTCTGTGGGAGATCTGGCTAGAGACAGAGATTCTTTCAGACAGGCTGTGGTGAATGTAACTTCTGTGGGAGATCTGGCTATAGATAGAGATTCTTTCAGACAGGCTGTGGTGAATGCAACGTTCTGTGGGAGATCTGGCTAGAGACAGAGATTCTTTCAGACAGGCTGTGGTGAATGTAACGTTCTGTGGGAGATCTGGCTAGAGACAGAGATTCTTTCAGACAGGCTGTGGTGAATGCAACGTTCTGTGGGAGATCTGGCTAGAGACAGATTCTTTCAGACAGGCTGTGGTGAATGTAACATTCTGTGGGAGGTCTGGCTAGAGACAGATTCTTTCAGACAGGCTTTGGTGAATGTAACGTTCTGTGGGAGATCTGGCTAGAGACAGAGATTCTTTCAGACAGGCTGTGGTGAATGTAACGTTCTGTGGGAGATCTGGCTAGAGACAGAGATTCTTTCAGACAGGCTGTGGTGAATGCAACGTTCTGTGGGAGATCTGGCTAGAGACAGATTCTTTCAGACAGGCTTGGTGAATGTAACTTCTGTGGGAGATCTGGCTAGAGACAGAGATTCTTTCAGACAGGCTGTGGTGAATGTAACGTTCTGTGGGAGATCTGGCTAGAGACAGAGATTCTTTCAGACAGGCTGTGGTGAATGCAACGTTCTGTGGGAGATCTGGCTAGAGACAGATTCTTTCAGACAGGCTGTGGTGAATGTAACGTTCTGTGGGAGGTCTGGCTAGAGACAGATTCATTCAGACAGGCTTTGGTGAATGTAACGTTCTGTGGGAGATCTGGCTAAAGACAGAGATTCTTTCAGACAGGCTGTGGTGAATGTAACGTTCTGTGGGAGATCTGGCTATAGATAGAGATTCTTTCAGACAGGCTGTGGTGAATGCAACGTTCTGTGGGAGATCTGGCTAGAGACAGATTCTTTCAGACAGGCTTTGGTGAATGTAACGTTCTGTGGGAGATCTGGCTAAAGACAGAGATTCTTTCAGACAGGCTGTGGTGAATGTAACGTTCTGTGGGAGATCTGGCTATAGATAGAGATTCTTTCAGACAGGCTGTGGTGAATGCAACGTTCTGTGGGAGATCTGGCTAGAGACAGATTCTTTCAGACAGGCTTTGGTGAATGTAACTTCTGTGGGAGATCTGGCTAGAGACAGAGATTCTTTCATACAGGCTGTGGTGAATGTAACGTTCTGTGGGAGATCTGGCTAGAGACAGAGATTCTTTCAGACAGGCTGTGGTGAATGTAACTTCTGTGGGAGATCTGGCTATAGATAGAGATTCTTTCAGACAGGCTGTGGTGAATGCAACGTTCTGTGGGAGATCTGGCTAGAGACAGAGATTCTTTCAGACAGGCTGTGGTGAATGTAACGTTCTGTGGGAGATCTGGCTAGAGACAGAGATTCTTTCAGACAGGCTGTGGTGAATGCAACGTTCTGTGGGAGATCTGGCTAGAGACAGATTCTTTCAGACAGGCTGTGGTGAATGTAACATTCTGTGGGAGGTCTGGCTAGAGACAGATTCTTTCAGACAGGCTTTGGTGAATGTAACGTTCTGTGGGAGATCTGGCTAGAGACAGAGATTCTTTCAGACAGGCTGTGGTGAATGTAACGTTCTGTGGGAGATCTGGCTAGAGACAGAGATTCTTTCAGACAGGCTGTGGTGAATGCAACGTTCTGTGGGAGATCTGGCTAGAGACAGATTCTTTCAGACAGGCTTGGTGAATGTAACTTCTGTGGGAGATCTGGCTAGAGACAGAGATTCTTTCAGACAGGCTGTGGTGAATGTAACGTTCTGTGGGAGATCTGGCTAGAGACAGAGATTCTTTCAGACAGGCTGTGGTGAATGCAACGTTCTGTGGGAGATCTGGCTAGAGACAGATTCTTTCAGACAGGCTGTGGTGAATGTAACGTTCTGTGGGAGGTCTGGCTAGAGACAGATTCATTCAGACAGGCTTTGGTGAATGTAACGTTCTGTGGGAGATCTGGCTAGAGACAGAGATTCTTTCAGACAGGCTGTGGTGAATGTAACATTCTGTGGGAGATCTGGCTAGAGACAGAGATTCTTTCAGACAGGCTGTGGTGAATGCAACGTTCTGTGGGAGATCTGGCTAGAGACAGATTCTTTCAGACAGGCTTGGTGAATGTAACGTTCTGTGGGAGATCTGGCTAAAGACAGAGATTCTTTCAGGCAGGCTGTGGTGAATGTAACGTTCTGTGGGAGATCTGGCTATAGATAGAGATTCTTTCAGACAGGCTGTGGTGAATGCAACGTTCTGTGGGAGATCTGGCTAGAGACAGATTCTTTCAGACAGGCTTTGGTGAATGTAACTTCTGTGGGAGATCTGGCTAGAGACAGAGATTCTTTCATACAGGCTGTGGTGAATGTAACGTTCTGTGGGAGATCTGGCTAGAGACAGAGATTCTTTCAGACAGGCTGTGGTGAATGTAACGTTCTGTGGGAGATCTGGCTAGAGACAGAGATTCTTTCAGACAGGCTGTGGTGAATGTAACGTTCTGTGGGAGATCTGGCTATAGATAGAGATTCTTTCAGACAGGCTGTGGTGAATGTAACGTTCTGTGGGAGGTCTGGCTAGAGACAGATTCTTTCAGACAGGCTTTGGTGAATGTAACGTTCTGTGGGAGATCTGGCTAGAGACAGAGATTCTTTCAGACAAGCTGTGGTGAATGTAACGTTCTGTGGGAGATCTGGCTAGAGACAGAGGTTCTTTCAGACAGGCTGTGGTGAATGTAACGTTCTGTGGGAGATCTGGCTAGAGACAGAGATTCTTTCAGACAGGCTGTGGTGAATGTAACGTTCTGTGGGAGATCTGGCTATAGATAGAGATTCTTTCAGACAGGCTGTGGTGAATGCAACGTTCTGTTGAAGATCTGGCTAGAGACAGAGATTCTTTCAGACAGGCTGTGGTGAATGTAACGTTCTGTGGGAGATCTGGCTATAGATAGAGATTCTTTCATACGAGCTGTGGTGAATGCAACGTTCTGTGGGAGATCTGGCTATAGATAGAGATTCTTTCAGACAGGATGTGGTGAATGCAACGTTCTGTGGGAGATCTGGCTAGAGACAGATTCTTTCAGACAGGCTTTGGTGAATGTAACGTTCTGTGGGAGATCTGGCTAAAGACAGAGATTCTTTCAGACAGGCTGTGGTGAATGTAACGTTCTGTGGGAGATCTGGCTATAGATAGAGATTCTTTCAGACAGGCTGTGGTGAATGCAACGTTCTGTGGGAGATCTGGCTAGAGACAGATTCTTTCAGACAGGCTGTGGTGAATGCAACGTTCTGTGGGAGATCTGGCTAGAGACAGATTCTTTCATACAGGCTGTGGTGAATGTAACGTTCTGTGGGAGATCTGGCTAGAGACAGAGATTCTTTCAGACAGGCTGTGGTGAATGTAACGTTCTGTGGGAGATCTGGCTAGAGACAGAGATTCTTTCAGACAGGCTGTGGTGAATGTAACGTTCTGTGGGAGATCTGGCTATAGATAGAGATTCTTTCAGACAGGCTGTGGTGAATGTAACGTTCTGTGGGAGGTCTGGCTAGAGACAGATTCTTTCAGACAGGCTTTGGTGAATGTAACGTTCTGTGGGAGATCTGGCTAGAGACAGAGATTCTTTCAGACAAGCTGTGGTGAATGTAACGTTCTGTGGGAGATCTGGCTAGAGACAGAGGTTCTTTCAGACAGGCTGTGGTGAATGTAACGTTCTGTGGGAGATCTGGCTAGAGACAGAGATTCTTTCAGACAGGCTGTGGTGAATGTAACGTTCTGTGGGAGATCTGGCTATAGATAAGAGATTCTTTCAGACAGGCTGTGGTGAATGCAACGTTCTGTGGGAGATCTGGCTAGAGACAGATTCTTTCAGACAGGCTGTGGTGAATGTAACTTCTGTGGGAGATCTGGCTAGAGACAGAGATTCTTTCATACAGGCTGTGGTGAATGTAATGTTCTGTGGGAGATCTGGCTAGAGACAGAGATTCTTTCAGACAGGCTGTGGTGAATGTAACGTTCTGTGGGAGATCTGGCTATAGATAGAGATTCTTTCAGACAGGCTGTGGTGAATGCAACGTTCTGTTGAAGATCTGGCTAGAGACAGAGATTCTTTCAGACAGGCTGTGGTGAATGTAACGTTCTGTGGGAGATCTGGCTATAGATAGAGATTCTTTCAGACAGGCTGTGGTGAATGCAACGTTCTGTGGGAGATCTGGCTATAGATAGAGATTCTTTCAGACAGGCTGTGGTGAATGCAACGTTCTGTGGGAGATCTGGCTAGAGACAGATTCTTTCAGACAGGCTTTGGTGAATGTAACGTTCTGTGGGAGATCTGGCTAAAGACAGAGATTCTTTCAGACAGGCTGTGGTGAATGTAACGTTCTGTGGGAGATCTGGCTATAGATAGAGATTCTTTCAGACAGGCTGTGGTGAATGCAACGTTCTGTGGGAGATCTGGCTAGAGACAGATTCTTTCAGACAGGCTTTGGTGAATGTAACTTCTGTGGGAGATCTGGCTAGAGACAGAGATTCTTTCATACAGGCTGTGGTGAATGTAACGTTCTGTGGGAGATCTGGCTAGAGACAGAGATTCTTTCAGACAGGCTGTGGTGAATGTAACTTCTGTGGGAGATCTGGCTATAGATAGAGATTCTTTCAGACAGGCTGTGGTGAATGCAAGGTTCTGTGGGAGATCTGGCTATAGATAGAGATTCTTTCAGACAGGCTGTGGTGAATGCAACGTTCTGTGGGAGATCTGGCTAGAGACAGATTCTTTCAGACAGGCTTTGGTGAATGTAACGTTCTGTGGGAGATCTGGCTAAAGACAGAGATTCTTTCAGACAGGCTGTGGTGAATGCAACGTTCCGTGGGAGATCTGGCTAGAGACAGATTCTTTCAGACAGGCTTTGGTGAATGTAACTTCTGTGGGAGATCTGGCTAGAGACAGAGATTCTTTCATACAGGCTGTGGTGAATGTAACGTTCTGTGGGAGATCTGGCTAGAGACAGAGATTCTTTCATACAGGCTGTGGTGAATGTAACGTTCTGTGGGAGATCTGGCTAGAGACAGAGATTCTTTCAAACAGGCTGTAGTGAATGTAACTTCTGTGGGAGATCTGGCTAGAGACAGAGATTCTTTCAGACAGGCTGTGGTGAATGTAACGTTCTGTGGGAGATCTGGCTATAGATAGAGATTCTTTCAGACAGGCTGTGGTGAATGCAACGTTCTGTGGGAGATCTGGCTAGAGACAGATTTTTTCAGACAGGCTTTGGTGAATGTAACGTTCTGTGGGAGATCTGGCTATAGATAGAGATTCTTTCAGACAGGCTGTGGTGAATGCAACGTTCTGTGGGAGATCTGGCTAGAGACAGATTCTTTCATACGAGCTGTGGTAAATGCAACGTTCTGTGGGAGATCTGGCTAGAGACAGAGATTCTTTCATACGAGCTGTGGTGAATGCAACGTTTTTTGGGAGATCTGGCTAGAGACAGAGATTCTTTCATACGGGCTGTGGTGAATGCAACGTTCTGTGGGAGATCTGGCTAGAGACAGATTCTTTCATACGAGCTGTGGTGAATGCAACGTTCTGTGGGAGATCTGGCTAGAGACAGAGATTCTTTCATACGAGCTGTGGTTAATGCAACGTTCTGTGGGAGATCTGGCTAGAGACAGAGATTCTTTCATACGAGCTGTGGTGAATGCAACGTTCTGTGGGAGATCTGGCTAGAGACAGAGATTCTTTCATACGGGCTGTGATGAATGCAACATTCTGTGGGAGATCTGGCTAGAGACAGAGATTCTTTCATACGAGCTGTGGTTAATGCAACGTTCTGTGGGAGATCTGGCTAGAGACAGAGATTCTTTCATACGAGCTGTGGTGAATGCAACGTTCTGTTGGAGATCTGGCTAGAGACAGAGATTCTTTCATACGGGCTGTGATGAATGCAACGTTCTGTAAAGGACCTTAGGCCTGATAATTGTCCAGGTACTACAATCGTATAATATTACACAATGACTGAGTGAGCAACATACTCTTCTTCTCTCCTTCCTCATCTGCCTTTCAGCGTCGAGGGGAGATATAATTTGCAGTCTTTTGCTCTTCTGTTCACCTCTGCTGATGTTATGTTTCCTAGTGCTTCTAATATTCCATCAATCCATCTTTTTCATGGTCGAACCTTGGGTCTGATGTTCAAGCAGCATTTATTAAGGGTTCGTTGTGTTGTGTTTTGGTCACTCTGCCTTGTCACATGACCAAACCATTTTATCTGTTGTTTCATTATATATTCTATGGCGGGGGCTATTCCTAGCTTTTTTTCTCAGTTCTTCATTTCTGATCTTATCTCTCAGACTGTTTCCTGTCATTCGTCTAACACATTTCATCTCTGTAGAGGTTATTTTTCTTATTGTTCTTGCATCTAGGGTCCAGGTCTGGCATTGGTAGCACAACGTTGGGATGAAGCAACATATTGGTGTATATAATATAGGGTGTTACAGCCACACAGTCAGTGGCATGCCTACATTAGAACAAGAGTAGCATTGTCATTGTTACTCTCTGGCCCATATGTGGGTGTCATGCCTACAGAACAAGAGTGGCATTGTTACTCTCTGGCCCATATGTGGGTGTCATGCCTACACTAGAACAAGAGTGGCATTGTCATTGTTACTCTCTGGCCCATATGTGGGTGTCATGCCTACACTAGAACAAGAGTGGCATTGTCATTGTTACTCTCTGGCCCATATGTGGGTGTCATGCCTACAGAACAAGAGTGACATTGTTACTCTCTAGCCCATATGTGTGTGTCATGCCTACAGAACAAGAGTGACATTGTTACTCTCTAGCCCATATGTGGGTGTCATGCCTACATGACAAGAGTGGCATTGTTACTCCCTAGCCCATATGTGCGTGTCATGCCTACAGAACAAGAGTGACATTGTTACTCCCTAGCCCATATGTGCGTGTCATGCCTACAGAACAAGAGTGACATTGTTACTCCCTAGCCCATATGTGCGTGTCATGCCTACAGAACAAGAGTGACATTGTTACTCCCTAGCCCATATGTGCGTGTCATGCCTACAGAACAAGAGTGACATTGTTACTCCCTAGCCCATATGTGCGTGTCATGCCTACAGAACAAGAGTGACATTGTTACTCCCTAGCCCATATGTGGGTGTCATGCCTACACTAGAACAAGAGTGACATTGTTACTCTCTAGCCCATATGTGTGTGTCATGCCTACAGAACAAGAGTGACATTGTTACTCTCTAGCCCATATGTGGGTGTCATGCCTACATGACAAGAGTGGCATTGTTACTCCCTAGCCCATATGTGCGTGTCATGCCTACACTAGAACAAGAGTGGCATTGTTACTCTCTAGCCCATATGTGTGTGTCATGCCTACACTAGAACAAGAGTGGCATTGTCACTCTCTAGCCCATATGTGTGTGTCATGCCTACAGAGACTCACAAACACCCCCTTATCATGTAATGATTATACAGATTACTGTTGAAGAGTACATAACATGTAATGTACGTGATGTTGGCGCCAAATTCAACAGACAAAAATGGCTATAAACGTAACAAACCTTGTTTATAGATCTGGCATCCCGATAGAACAACAGCTTCATACAGCGGTCAATTAATTCAACAGCTTCTTCTTTTGAGAGCTCACGTTTCTTCTCTAGTGTGTCCCGAATTATTGGCTAAAGAAACATAAGGAAGTTAATGATTGACTAAATAAACATAAGGAAGTTAATGATTGACTAAATAAACATAAGGAAGTAAATGATTGACTAAAGAAACATAAGGAAGTTAATGATTGACTAAATAAACATAAGGAAGTAAATGATTGACTAAAGAAACATAAGGAAGTAAATGATTGACTAAAGAAACATAAGGAAGTAAATGATTGACTAAAGAAACATAAGGAAGTAAATGATTGACTAAAGAAACATAAGGAAATAAATGATGACTAAAGAAACATAAGGAAGTAAATGATTGACTAAAGAAACATAAGGAAGTAAATGATGACTAAAGAAACATATACTCACTAACCAGAGTGGGCTAGACATCAGATCTCACTACCCAGAGAGTGCCAAACATCAGATGTCACTACACAGAGAGTGGGCTAGATCAGATCTCACTACCCAGAGAGTGGGCTAGAAATCAGATCTCACTACACAGAGAGGGCTAGACATCAGATCTCACTACCCAAAGAGTGGGCTAGAAATCAGATATCACTACCCAGAGAGTGTCAAACATCAGATCTCACTACCCAGAGAGTGCCAAACATTAGATCTCACTACACAGAGAGTGCGCTAGAAATCAGATCTCACTACACAGAGAGTGGGCTAGAAATCAGATCTCACTACACAGAGAGTGGGCTAGAAGTCAAATCTCACTACCCAGAGAGTGCCAAACATCAGCTCTCACTACACAGAGAGGGCCAGACATCAGATCTCACAACCCAGAGAGGGCCAGACATCAGATCTCACTACCCAGAGAGTGGGCTAGAAATCAGATCTCACTACCCAGAGAGGGCCAGACATCAGATCTCACTACCCAGAGAGGGCCAGACATCAGATCTCACTACCCAGAGAGGGGCAGACATCAGATCTCACTACCCAGAGAGGGCCAGACATCAGATCTCACTACCCAGAGAGGGGCAGACATCAGATCTCACTACCCAGAGAGGGGCAGACATCAGATCTCACTACCCAGAGAGGGGCAGACATCAGATCTCACTACCCAGAGAGGGGCAGACATCAGATCTCACTACCCAGAGAGGGCCAGACATCAGATCTCACTACCCAGAGAGGGGCAGACATCAGATCTCACTACCCAGAGAGGGGCAGACATCAGATCTCACTACCCAGAGAGGGGCAGACATCAGATCTCACTACCCAGAGGGCCAGACATCAGATCTCACTACCCAGAGAGGGCAGACATCAGATCTCACTACCCAGAGAGGGGCAGACATCAGATCTCACTACCCAGAGAGGGCCAGACATCAGATCTCACTACCCAGAGAGGGGCAGACATCAGATCTCACTACCCAGAGAGGGGCAGACATCAGATCTCACTACCCAGAGAGGGGCAGACATCAGATCTCACTACCCAGAGAGGGCCAGACATCAGATCTCACTACCAGAGAGTGGGCTAGAAATCAGATCTCACTACCCAGAGAGAGCCAGACATCAGATCTCACTACCCAGAGAGAGCCAGACATCAGATCTCACTACCCAGAGAGGGCCAGACATCAGATCTCACTACCCAGAGAGGGCCAGACATCAGATCTCACTACACAGAGAGGGCCAGACATCAGATCTCACTACCCAGAGAGGGCCAGACATCAGATCTCACTACCCAGAGAGGGCCAGACATCAGATCTCACTACCCAGAGAGGGCCAGACATCAGATCTCACTACCCAGAGAGAGCCAGACATCAGATCTCACTACCCAGAGAGGGGCAGACATCAGATCTCACTACCCAGAGAGGGGCAGACATCAGATCTCACTACACAGAGAGGGCCAGACATCAGATCTCACTACCCAGCCACAAAGAAACCAGGGATTACTTGACAATTTATCCTCTACCTGTGTTGGGAATCGAACCTAGGACCTTCAAGCTCAGAGGCTGACCTTCAGACCCCCATCCCTGCCCACAAAGCCCAGTCTTTTCTTAGTTGTGATTCTCAAAGCTGGGTACAATTTTTATAAGTAAACATGATCCTACCAGTGCCAGGTATGCTCCAAACCCACAGGCCAGAGATGGTGCTTCATATGCCATGCCAATTTTGTCCACATAGCCAAGATATCTGGGAATACAGTGACATTTGTTTATAGAATGAAGGAAATATACACTTCTGTAATGTGATACATCTGTCATCTCACTACTTGATATGATACTTCCGCTACATCTGTCTTATGACTATTTGATATTATGCTTCCTCAACATCTGTCTTATGACTATTTGATATTATGCTTCCTCAACATCTGTCTTATGACTATTTGATATTATGCTTCCTCAACATCTGTCTTATGACTATTTGATATTATGCTTCCTCAACATCTGTCTTATGACAATTTGATATTATGCTTCCTCAACATCTGTCTTATGACTATTTGATATTATGCTTCCTCAACATCTGTCTTATGACTATTTGATATTATACTTCCTCAACATCTGTCTTATGGCTATTTGATATTATGCTTCCTCAACATCTGTCTTATGGCTATTTGATATTATGCTTCCTCAACATCTGTCTTATGACTATTTGATATTATACTTCCTCAACATCTATCTTATGGCTATTTGATATTATGCTTCCTCAACATCTGTCTTATGACTATTTGATATTATGCTTCCTCAACATCTGTCTTATGACTATTTGATATTATACTTCCTCAACATCTGTCTTATGGCTATTTGATATTATGCTTCCTCAACATCTGTCTTATGGCTATTTGATATTATACTTCCTCAACATCTGTCTTATGGCTATTTGATATTATACTTCCTCAACATCTGTAATTATTTGATATTATACTCCTCAACATCTGTAATTATTTGATATTATACTTCCTCAACATCTGTAATTATTTGATATTATACTTCCTCAACATCTGTCTTATGACTATTTGATATTATACTTCCTCAACATCTGTAATTATTTGATATTATACTTCCACTACATCTCTTATAACTATTTAATATCATACTTCCTCAACATCTGTCTTATAATTACATCTCGTCTCCTTAGAACCTTTAAAGAAGTGGTAAGCGGGTGCCGATGTGTTGTTGTTAACAGCATGCCTCAATGTCTGTACAGCACATCCACCATTAGTCAGACTTACACAAAATTAACAACAATTTTGTTAATTCTACATCTATTCCATCTGTTACAATCTTATAAACTTCTAGAAGACTAACAACAATTTTGTTAATTCTACATCTATTCCATCTGTCACAATCTTATAAACTTCTACAAGACTAACAACAATTTTGTTAATCTTATATCTACTCCATCTGTCACAATCTTATAAACTTCTACAAGACTAACAACAATTTTGTTAATCTTATATCTACTCCATCTGTCACAATCTTATAAACTTCTACAAGACTAACAACAATTTTGTTAATCCTACATCTATTCCATCAGTCACAATCTTATAAACTTCTACAAGACTAACAACAATTTTGTTAATCCTACATCTATTCCATCTGTCACAATCTTATAAACTTCTACAAGACTAACAACAATTTTGTTAATCTAACATCTATTCCATCAGTCTCACAATCTTATAAACTTCTACAAGACTAACAACAATTTTGTTAATCGTACATCTATTCCATCTGTCACAATCTTATAAACTTCTACAAGACTAACAACAATTTTGTTAATCCTACATCTATTCCATCTGTCACAATCTTATAAACCTCTACAAGACTAACAACAATTTTGTTAATCCGACATCTATTTCATCAGTCACACAATCTTATAAACTTCTACAAGAATAACAACAATTTTGTTAATCGTACATCTATTCCATCAGTCTCACAATCTTATAAACTTCTACAAGACTAACAGCAATTTTGTTAATCGTACATCTATTCCATCTGTCACAATCTTATAAACTTCTACAAGACTAACAACAATTTTGTTAATCCTACATCTATTCCATCTGTCACAATCTTATAAACCTCTACAAGACTAACAACAATTTTGTTAATCCGACATCTATTCCATCAGTCACACAATCTTATAAACTTCTACAAGACTAACAACAATTTTGTTAATCGTACATCTATTCCATCAGTTACAATCTATAAACTTCTACAAGACTAACAACAATTTTGTTAATCCTACATCTATTCCATCAGTCTCACAATCTTATAAACTTCTACAAGACTAACAACAATTTTGTTAATCGTACATCTATTCCATCTGTCACAATCTTATAAACTTCTACAAGACTAACAACAATTTTGTTAATCCTACATCTATTCCATCTGTCACAATCTTATAAACCTCTACAAGACTAACAACAATTTTGTTAATCCGACATCTATTTCATCAGTCACACAATCTTATAAACTTCTACAAGAATAACAACAATTTTGTTAATCGTACATCTATTCCATCAGTCTCACAATCTTATAAACTTCTACAAGACTAACAGCAATTTTGTTAATCGTACATCTATTCCATCTGTCACAATCTTATAAACTTCTACAAGACTAACAACAATTTTGTTAATCCTACATCTATTCCATCTGTCACAATCTTATAAACCTCTACAAGACTAACAACAATTTTGTTAATCCGACATCTATTCCATCAGTCACACAATCTTATAAACTTCTACAAGACTAACAACAATTTTGTTAATCGTACATCTATTCCATCAGTTACAATCTTATAAACTTCTACAAGACTAACAACAATTTTGTTAATCCTACATCTATTCCATCAGTCTCACAATCTTATAAACTTCTACAAGACTAACAACAATTTTGTTAATCGTACATCTATTCCATCTGTCACAATCTTATAAACTTCTACAAGACTAACAACAATTTTGTTAATCGTACATCTATTCCATCGGTCACAATCTTATAAACTTCTACAAGACTAACAACAATTTTGTTAATCCTACATCTATTCCATCAGTCTCACAATCTTATAAACTTCTACAAGACTAACAACAATTTTGTTAATCGTACATCTATTCCATCAGTCTCACAATCTTATAAACTTCTACAAGACTAACAACAATTTTGTTAATCGTACATCTATTCCATTAGTTACAATCTTATAAACTTCTACAAGAATAACAACAATTTTGTTAATCGTACATCTATTCCATCGGTCACAATCTTATAAACTTCTACAAGACTAACAACAATTTTGTTAATCGTACATCTATTCCATCTGTCACAATCTTATAAACTTCTACAAGACTAACAACAATTTTGTTAATCGTACATCTATTCCATCGGTCACAATCTTATAAACTTCTACAAGACTAACAACAATTTTGTTAATCCTACATCTATTCCATCAGTCTCACAATCTTATAAACTTCTACAAGACTAACAACAATTTGTTAATCGTACATCTATTCCATCAGTCTCACAATCTTATAAACTTCTACAAGACTAACAACAATTTTGTTAATCGTACATCTATTCCATTAGTTACAATCTTATAAACTTCTACAAGAATAACAACAATTTTGTTAATCGTACATCTATTCCATCGGTCACAATCTTATAAACTTCTACAAGACTAACAACAATTTTGTTAATCCACCACGGAACAAAATCTTCCTCAATTCTTGCACCACTACCACGGAACAAAATCTTCCTCAATTCTCACACACCACCACTACCACAGAACAAAATCTTCCTCAATTCTCATACACTACTACAGAACAAAATCTTCCTCAATTCTCACACCACCATTACCACAGAACAAAATCTTCCTTAATTCTCATACACTACCACAGAACAAAATCTTCCTCAATTCTCACACCACCATTACCACAGAACAAAATCTTCCTCAATTCTTGCACCACCACTACCACAGAACAAAATCTTCCTCAATTCTCATACACTACCACAGAACAAAATCTTCCTTAATTCTTGCACCACCATTACCACAAAACAAAATCTTCCTCAATTCTCACACCACCACTACCACAGAACAAAATCGTCCTCAATTCTTGCACCACCATTACCACAGAACAAAATCGTCCTCAATTCTTGCACCACCATTACCACAGAACAAAATCGTCCTCAATTCTCGCACCACCAGTACCACAGAACAAAATCGTCCTCAATTCTTGCACCACCATTACCACAGAACAAAATCTTCCTCAATTCTCGCACCACCATTACCACAGAACAAAATCGTCCTCAATTCTTGCACCACCATTACCACAGAACAAAATCTTCCTCAATTCTCGCACCACCAGTACCACAGAACAAAATTTTCCTCAATTCTCACACCACCATTACCACAGAACAAAATCTTCCTTAATTCTTTCACCACCACTACCACAGAACAAAATCTTCCTCAACTCACAACTAAACTTACGGCTTATCATCCTCCAGCCCTGCAACAATGTAGGTGTTCCAGAGAGGGTTGAACTGACTCCTCCTGTTGTACATGACACGAGTCAGCCAGCAGTGAAGACTCTTTGGAGTGTAGCCAAAGCCATCGTTGAGACACTCTTCATCGATCCTGCAATCAAATCAATCATGTTCAAACTATACAACAAAAATGACTTGAGCTGTGGATCAGCTGCTGAATGTTACACACAAAAGACTTGCCCTAAAGCAGACACAAATGTTATCATTTGTGAACTTAAAAATATATTACGTATTTCATCTTTACGGAAGGTTATGTTATGTTAATCGCCAGATAATCATCGCACAACTTAAAGCTCAGATCTATCATCGTACAACTGTCCATAAAAGCTCAGATCTCAGCAGTGTGAAATGACTGATCAATGAAAACTGGTTCACAAGTCTTGTTCTCCCTGTGGTGTTCTTGTATTTAGGCAATATCTCTCTTGATTTGAGGATCAGTGATTTGAGGATCAGTGATTTGCACCTGGGTTGCAGATTCATGAACATTATTGTACTGTTATCATGCCCTACTTAGTTTAGAGATGAGGGGATACAGAATCTGCCTATCGCAAGACTGTATTGACCAGCATCATCATGTAGCACACACAACATATGACAATAAAGGAAGCATCCACAATGCTTGATTCATATATGAGACTGCAGCCAGGTGCACAAACTCTGTAGCATTGGGCAGAATCCTCAAAGTTGAACCTCCAGTGGATTTTAGCTCAACAAACCACATCAGAGAGCTGAAATTAATCAGCCTCTATAAATCTTGCGGCAGCCAACAGAATACAAACCTTATGCCACCATCTTGGAAATGAAAGTCCCATTTTGTGTTGGCCTCTTTGAGAACTTCCTCATTGGTCTTATTAGCTAGCTGTCCAGGAACTTTCAACATTCTTCTGAGAAATCCCATCTCTGTGGCCTCTAATCATCTTTTCATTTGTTTGTTTACTGTCCATGATTCGCTTCCATAGGTCAGAATTGGTTCTATATAGCACCGATGAACTCTCTTTCTCATTTTTATTGACATAGATTTGTTGCATAAGATATTTTTCATTTTATGAAATGCCATTTTGGCCTGAGCAAATTCTGCTTTTTATTTCTGTGGTGCATCTACCATCTGATGTTATTATTGTGCCCAAGTATTTGAAACGTTGCACTTGTTTCAGATTTGTCTCGTTTATTTTTATACTGCATGATGGTGGTGATTGTTTCTTTGATATAACATCTCATTATATGCGAACAACAATTTGTTAATCTTACATCTATTCCATCAGTTACTGTCTTATAAACTCTACAAGACTAACAACAATTTGTTAATCCTACATCTATTCCATCAGTTACTGTCTTATAAACTTCTACAAGACTAACAACAATTTTGTTAATCCTACATCTATTCCATCGGTCACAATCTTATAAACTTCTACAAGACTAACAACAATTTTGTTAATCGTACATCTATTCCATCGGTCACAATCTTATAAACTTCTACAAGACTAACAACAATTTTGTTAATCGTACATCTATTCCATCTGTCACAATCTTATAAACTTCTACAAGACTAACAACAATTTTGTTAATCGTACATCTATTCCATCGGTCACAATCTTATAAACTTCTACAAGACTAACAACAATTTTGTTAATCCACCACGGAACAAAATCTTCCTCAATTCTTGCACCACTACCACGGAACAAAATCTTCCTCAATTCTCATACACTACCACAGAACAAAATCTTCCTCAATTCTCATACACTACCACAGAACAAAATCTTCCTCAATTCTCATACACTACCACAGAACAAAATCTTCCTCAATTCTTGCACCACCATTACCACAGAACAAAATCTTCCTCAATTCTCACACCACCATTACCACAGAACAAAATCTTCCTTAATTCTTGCACCACCACTACCACAGAACAAAATCGTCCTCAATTCTTGCACCACCATTACCACAGAACAAAATCTTCCTTAATTCTTGCACCACCACTACCACAGAACAAAATCGTCCTCAATTCTTGCACCACCACTACCACAGAACAAAATCTTCCTCAATTCTCACACCACCACTACCACAGAACAAAATCGTCCTCAATTCTTGCACCACCACTACCACAGAACAAAATCGTCCTCAATTCTCACACCACCACTACCACAGAACAAAATCTTCCTCAATTCTCACACCACCATTACCACAGAACAAAATCTTCCTCAATTCTCACACCACCATTACCACAGAACAAAATCTTCCTCAATTCTCACACCACCATTACCACAGAACAAAATCTTCCTCAATTCTCACACCACCATTACCACAGAACAAAATCTTCCTCAATTCTTGCACCACCATTACCACAGAACAAAATCTTCCTCAATTCTCACACCACCACTACAACAGAACAAAATCTTCCTCAATTCTCACACCACCATTACAACAGAACAAACTCTTCCTCAATTCTCACACCACCATTACCACAGAACAAAATCTTCCTCAATTCTCACACCACCACTACAACAGAACAAAATCTTCCTCAATTCTCACACCACCATTACCACAGAACAAAATCTTCCTCAATTCTCGCACCACCATTACCACAGAACAAAATCTTCCTCAATTCTCACACCACCATTACAACAGAACAAAATCTTCCTCAATTCTCGCACCACCATTACCACAGAACAAAATCTTCCTCAATTCTCGCACCACCATTACCACAGAACAAAATCTTCCTCAATTCTCGAACCACCATTACCACAGAACAAAATCTTCCTCAATTCTTGCACCACCATTACCACAGAACAAAATCTTCCTCAATTCTTGCACCACCATTACCAGAGAACAAAATCTTCAATTCTTGCACCACCATTACCACAGAACAAAATCTTCCTCAATTCTTGCACCACCATTACCACAGAACAAAATCTTCCTCAATTCTCGCACCACCACTACCACAGAACAAAATCTTCCTCAATTCTCGCACCACCATTACCACAGAACAAAATCTTCCTCAATTCTCACACCACCATTACCACAGAACAAAATCGTCCTCAATTCTTGCACCACCACTACCACAGAACAAAATCGTCCTCAATTCTTGCACCACCACTACCACAGAACAAAATCTTCCTCAATTCTCACACCACCACTACAACAGAACAAAATCTTCCTCAATTCTTGCACCACCACTACCACAGAACAAAATCTTCCTCAATTCTTGCACCACCACTACAACACAACAAAATCTTCCTCAATTCTTGCACCACCACCACAGAATAAAATCTTCCTCAATTCTTGCACCACCATTACCACAGAACAAAATCGTCCTCAATTCTTGCACCACCATTACCACAGAACAAAATCTTCCTTAATTCTTGCACCACCACTACCACAGAACAAAATCGTCCTCAATTCTTGCACCACCACTACCACAGAACAAAATCTTCCTCAATTCTCGCACCACCAGTACTACAGAACAAAATCTTCCTCAATTCTCACACCACCATTACCACAGAACAAAATCGTCCTCAATTCTTGCACCACCACTACCACAGAACAAAATCTTCCACAATTCTCACAGCACCATTACCACAGAACAAAATCGTCCTCAATTCTTGCACCACCACTACCACAGAACAAAATCTTCCTCAAGTTTTCTGAAATGCCATTTTGGCCTGAGCAAATTCTGCTTTTTATTTCTGTGGTGCATCTCCCATCTGATGTTATTATTGTGCCCAAGTATTTGAAACGTTGCACTTGTTTCAGATCTGTCTCGTTTATTTTTATACTGCATGATGGTGGTCATTGTTTCTTCGATATAACCATTACTTCTGTTTTCTTACTATTCAGACTGAGACCTTTCTTGTTGCTTTCTTTCACTATTATGTCTATCATTTCTTGTAGTTCATTCTCTGTCTCTGCTATTAAGACTGTGTCATCCGCATATCGCAAATTATTTATGTTGTGATTTTTTACTTCAATTCCTTTTTTGTCTACTATTGATCTCATTGTCAACCAGGAAAGAGAAGGGCTCTCTGTCTAAGAGACGTATGACGCAATCCGGAGAAAGCCATAAGGAGTCCGGGTTGCCGACTCACCCTTTGTCTACCAGGAAATCATCCAGAATTGGCACCTGGAATGTTCGTACCCTTAACGAACAGGGAAAAGCGGCACAAGTGGCAGCAGAAATGACCAACTATAAGATAGATATTCTGGGAATGTGTGAAACAAGATGGCTGGGAGCAGAGAGAATAAAATTGAATACAGGGGAGATTATTTTATCATCAGGACACCAGGAACCAGGAGCACAACATAGCGAAGGGGTAGCTATAATGCTATCAAAAAATGCACAGAAGACACTAATAGAATGGGAGGCAGTGGGACCAAGACTGGTGAGAGCAACATTTAGAACAACCAAAAACAAAATAAAATTACACATTATACAATGCTATGCACCAACCAACGATAAAGATGACTCAGTTAAAGATGATTTTTATAAACAGCTACAATGGCAGATGGATGCAAGACGAGCCAAGGATATTATAATCTTGATGGGAGACCTAAATGCTAAGGTAGGATCAAACAACAGAGGCTTCGAAGAGATTATGGGAAAACATGGACTTGGAGATATAAACGAGAATGGAGAGATATTTGTGAATTTCTGCGCCCTTAATCAAATGAGCCTAGGAGGAACAATATTCCAACATAAAAGAATACACAAAGCTACATGGGTGTCACCAGATCATAGAACGGAAAATCAAATTGATCACATATGTATTAATAATAAGTTTAAGTCATCCTTACAGGATGTAAAAGTATATAGAGGGGCAGATATAGCTTCTGATCATCATCTTCTGTTAGCCAAACTTAAAATTAAATTAAAAAGGTATAATACAACGAATAAGGGTAGAAAGTATTTCAATGTAGGGTTTCTTGAAGAACAAGGAATTAAAGATAAATTCGCAGTCACAATATCAAACAAATACCAAGTCCTCCAACAACTAGAAAATACAATAAATATAGAAGATCATTGGAAACAGGTAAAAAATATATGGAAAGAGACATGCGAAGAAACACTGGGGAAAAGAGAACGCCAGAATAAGGCATGGATGACAGCAGAGACCCTGGATAAAATTAAAGAAAGAAAGAACAAGAAAGCAGACATAAATAAAAGCAAAACGAGAAGTAATAAAGCCAAGACACAGGAAGCTTACACAGAGGTGAACAAAGAAGTGAGAAGATGCATTAAAAGGGATAAGAGGAAATATATAGATGAACTAGCTAAAGAGGCAGAAGAAGCAGCAAATAAAGGGAATATGAAAGAACTGTACAACAGCACAAAGAAATTAGGTGGAAAATACAAACAGATCAACGCCTTTATCAAAGACAAGAAAGGAAATCTGCTTAGTAATATAAGGGAACAAATGGAGAGATGGAAAGAACACTTTGAAGAACTTTTGAACAGACCCGGCTCAAATAATCCTCCAGATATACTACCAGCAGAAGAAGAGTTACACGTTAACTGCGGAAAACCAAGCAAAGAAGAAATAATGAAAGCCATCAAATTATTAAAAGATGGTAAAGCCACAGGACCAGATGAAATTCCTTCGGAAGCCATCAAAGCAGATATTAACACCTCTACCAAGATGTTACAGAATCTATTGGATAAAATTTGGGAGAGGGAAGAAATACCTAAAGACTGGAGAGAAGGTTATATGATCAAACTACCAAAGAAAGGAAGTTTACAGGAGTGCACAAATTATAGGGGAATTATGCTACTATCAGTGCCAGGAAAAATATTAGGCAGAATCATTCTGGAGAGACTAAAAGAGGCTATAGAGAAACACTTGAGAGATGAACAAGCAGGTTTTAGGAAGAACAGATCATGTGCTGATCAAATAACTACCCTACGTATAATAGTTGAACAAGTTTAGAACTAAAATCCCCACTATATATTGGATTCATAGATTACGAAAAGGCATTTGATAGTTTAGACAGAAGAATGCTTTGGAAGTTGCTGAGTCATTACGGAATCCCCATAAAGTTTATTAACCTGATAAAAACAATGTATGAAGGAACAAAATGTAGTGTGGTGCATGAAGGACAGCTTACAGAAGCATTTGAAATAAGAACAGGAGTAAGGCAAGGATGCCTCCTGTCTCCATTTCTCTTTCTACTGGCCATAGATTGGATTATGAAAATAACTCAAAACAACAGAAATGGGATCCAGTGGTCACTGACCAAACAACTTGATGATTTAGACTTTGCTGATGACATAGCTCTCCTATCACACAGCCATCAACAGATGCAGGATAAAATGAGTATATTAGATGAGAGATCACAACAGCTAGGACTAAAGATTAATAGAGATAAGACCAATATTATGAGAATTAATGCAGTTGGCAATAACCATATAAAACTAGGAGAAATACCTCTACTAGACGTACAATCTTATATATATCTGGGCAGTAATATAGATAAAGAGGGAGGAACAGAAAATGATACCAAAATAAGGATATCAAAAGCAAGAGGAGCTTTCATTGCACTGGGAAACATATGGAAATCCAAAGAAATTAGGCTAAATACAAAAATAAAAATTTTCAACTCAAATGTTAAGTCGGTCCTATTATATGGCTGTGAAACATGGAGAATGACAAAATTGACAATCACGAAAGTACAGACTTTCATTAATGGATGCTTGCGCAGAATAAAGGGATGGAAATGGCAGGACAAAGTCACTAACGTGGAATTATGGAAATGTACCGGTCAAATACCAGTGGATAAAGAGATACAGCGAAGACGATGGCGATGGATAGGACACACACTACGGAAGCCAACTGAGAGTATTACACAACAGGCCCTTTTTGGAATCCCCAGGGGAAAAGACAAAGAGGAAGACCAAGGAATTCTTGGAGAAGACAGATAGAAGCAGAGATGAAGATGATGGGGAAGACATGGAATGATCTTAAAAGAATGGCAAAAAACAGAACGACTTGGAAAGTGTTTGTTGAAGACCTATGCTCCACCAGGAGCTAAAAGGTAAAGAAGATTGATCTCATTATATGTTCGCTGTAAAGTGAAAACAAATCCGGCGACAG
This sequence comes from Megaustenia siamemsis, assembly GCA_032433765.1. Taxonomy (NCBI): domain Eukaryota; kingdom Metazoa; phylum Mollusca; class Gastropoda; order Stylommatophora; family Ariophantidae; genus Megaustenia; species Megaustenia siamemsis. The sequence continues at coordinate 28,427,519 of JAVIAB010000099.1, forward strand.
AACACAGCCTTGTCTGACCCCTTGCTTTATATATTGGAATTGTCCAGTTTGGTTGTTAATTCGTATAGCTGCTATTTGTTGCCAGTACATGTTTTTGTAGGATTCGCAGATCCTTGCCATCAATGTTTAATTTCTCCAGCATATTGATTATTTCCACATGCTTTACTTTGTCAAATGCTTTCGTGTAGTCTATAAAGCACATATATATAGATCTTTCTTTACCTCTATAGATCTTTCTATCAATGTTCTTAAGATGTGTATTGCATTATTGGTGCCCTTTCCTTCCACAAATCCACATTGTTCCTCACTTATTTCTGGTTTTATTTTGTTCCTTACACGTCTCATGATTATTCTTAGTAATATTTTAGTCATATGGCTCATGAGACTAATAGTGCGATGATCTTCACAATCAGTGGCTCCTGACTTCTTCGGTATGGCTACAAAGATAGACTTTTAGTAGATCTTCGGGTATGTGTCCAGTGTTATATATGTCATTGAGTCATTTTGTTATGACTTGTACTCCCAGCTCTCCTAATGCATTTATCTCTTCGATTGTTATATTGTCAGGACCTGGAGCTTTGCCTCTTTTCATGTGTTGAATTGTGTCCTCCACTTCACTCTGCATTATTGGTGGTCCTGTGTCTTCATTTGAATTGTTTAATTCTGGTCTTTTATCAACATAGAGTTGACTTATATATTCTGTCCATCTTTCCATTGTCTTCTCCTGTCCCATTATTATATTTCCTTCCTTTGATTTCACACATCCTGAAACTTTGACTTCTTTTCTTCCTGTTAATTCATTTAACTGATTGCGCATACATTTTGAGTCTTTCTTTTGTTGTTTTTCCATTTCTTCACATTTCTGTTTTAACCATCGTTCCTTTGCTTCACTGGACTTGTTTTGGATCTCTATGTGCAATATTTTGTATGTTCATTCTTCTATCTTATGTTTTCTTCTTTCGTCCATTAGTTGTAATATTTCTTCTGTCATCCATTTCTTTTTGTTGATTCTTTTAGTCACTGGTATTACTTCTTTTGATGTTTGTTGAATCGATTGTTTGAGCATTTCCCACTGCTCCTGGATGTCCTGTATTTTCTCAATAGCATTATATCTATTTTGTACTATCGTGCTGTACTTATCACTGATCTGTTTACTCTTAGCATATCTAGTTCTAATTTTATATTTCTTGGTGATTTCTGTGTCCTCCGCAGTTTTATTCTTATCTTTCCAACTACTGGTACATGGTCATTATTACAATCTGCTCCTGGCCTTGTTTTAACAGATGTTAACCCATTCCTGAATCTTCTCTGTACCAGTATAAAATCAATTTGATTGTGTATTTTTTTGTCTGGGCTTTGCCATGTCCATAGTCGCCTAGGGTGTTGTTTGCACCAGGTGTTAACTATAATCATTTCATGTGTCTTTGCCCAATCTATCAATCTATCCCCTCTGTCATTCGTCTCTCCAAGGCCATGCCCCCCAGTCACATTTTGCACTTTAGCTGTTCCTACCTTTGCATTGAAATCACCTAATATAATAGTTATTTCTTGGGGTTTACACTGTTCCATGGTTGCCTCTAGCTCCTCGTAAAAAGTGTCAATGTCTTCTTCTTCGCTATTACTTGTTGGTGCATAAACTTGAATTATGTTAATATCCATTGGTCTGCCTCTCTATTTTACTAGCAGAATTCTGTCTGATACTGGCCAAAATCCTTTCACTGTTTTGCTTCTTTCTCTATCTAACATGATGCCTACTCCTCTTTCGTGTGTGGTTCCCCCAGAGTAAATTACATTTCCACTGTCGCGTTGTAATAATCCTGCTCCTGTCCATCTCATTTCACATAGTCCCAAGATGTTCAATTTCATTCTCCTTATTTCTGGACTGATGTTTTCTAGTTTTCCAACCTGGAATGCTGATCTAATGTTCCAAGTTCCTATTGCTAGTGTCTCTTTATTTTTGATCTTGCATACAGTTGCTTGATGACGATCGGGTGTCACCTGTAGCACATGACGCTCCCTACCGGACGAGGTGGCTGTCAAGTCCCCATTAACGTCGTTAGCTGTAAATATAAGGTTGTAATTTGTCATGATTATTCCAGGCAATTTAAGAAGGTAGTTTGCCATTCCTTTCCTTCTTGGCAGTGACTGTACTAGTCGGAGATCGCAGCCATTGTCTCTATACATGAGATCCTCTGCCTGCCATCGCGGTGTAGGAACCATAACCGGCACTACTTGTCGGCTGCTCCCACAACGCCATCCACCACCAGCTCCAATGGGTTCACATAACCCTGATTAGGGGGGCTAAATGGGAGCTCCACCTTGCCCAGGGGTGTCCCGAAGACTAGCGGAGGAAAGGAGACGTCTTACTCCTCCTTTGGTAGGGCAGAACTCTACCCCGCTAACCGAAAGTCACATATACACTTCTTATATCCTTTATTTCATTTTCAAATGTTCCTGTGCTATCAATCCCAAAGGAAACAAATCAAACACTCAGGGGTAACGAGAAGTAATAATTAGGAAGGTATAAGGAGGGGAGAGGCCACTGTTGAATTCCAAGAATTTGTATTTTCAGTTTGTAAATTTGATGAAAGTGTCATTATCTAGAGTTCAAGAAGAAAGCATTGTATTCCTCACAGGTGCTCAATAGTTACAGCACTGAGGATGGAAACAAAGACCTAACTGGTCTAAGAGAAACAAGCTCTGCCCAGAAGAACTGTGATTCAGTGGATTCCATCTCACTGTGATGAGGAGGCAGACAGGTTGACAAAGTAAGGTGGTAAATTACAGCAGCCAGATACAAGTACAACTTACGAGGAATCAAAGAGGTTTGTCAGGAGCCAATACATGAACAAATGGAATCAAGAATACCAGGGCTACCAGGAAAATGAGGCCAACTACCAGCTCAACAGACAAGAACAAGTAAAAAATGTTAGACTCCGAACAGGCCACAACAGATTGAAGCACCAGCTTTTCTAGTACCACCCTAAGGATAAGAACCTCTGATGAATGTGACTGTGGACAGACAAAATGGCTGCTGGACATCTGCTACAATCATGGCCCAACATATGATGGACAGAGAAGGTTCTTGTTGCTATCACTGGTATTATAGCAGGACAAGCTGTATGGAGATGTCACCAACCTTGAGCTGACCAATGCTTTCTTTGAACTGGTCAGTATTGACATCTAAGGTGTACACAAAAGAAGAAGTTTGACGGCAATCATCTCACACAACAAGATCAAACATAAACAGACAAACATCAATACATACACTTGTTGTTGAATGACATTCGTGAGATATTGGAAATCAGCATAGTCTCCGGCAGCTCCAACCACGGTCGTGTCGTTAACCTTCAAGAGACGAGGACAATTCCTAAATCGAGCCAGGGAACCATAAGAGCCCAGCATATCTGCGGCAATGGCAACTCCTCCTTTAAAATGTAAACCTAGAACAGAGCTGCCAGTTACAACTGGAGTCCTGCAAGCAGATAACAACACACAACACATGGTGAAAATTAATCCAAACTAATTCTAGTGTCAATAAAATGTATCCCACACAATTATTTATATGTCATTATTTTGATTGGCTGTTGCTGCTAGTAACAACTAGAGTTCTGCAAGCAGATATTAAGATCACTAAATAATGATTTTATGGTGAATATATTTCTTCTTATCTAGTTTTAGTTTTAGTTGACAACAGAACTGATATGATAAAAGGTAACGGTAAAGTACGAGACTTGAACCGGCGTCTTAGCACGCGAGTTTCCACCCATATGTGCTCGGCCGCCTATCCAGAAATGTTCGGATATTTCTGTATACTGTATAGTGTAGCCTCAAGCATTGAAACTCAGATGCGAAGCGACATTCCTCACCTTCCCAGGATAATACCCTGGTACCCATTTCTGCCAACGGCTGGGCCGACCGTGGGGGTATTTTTTTTTCCAACCACGAGTTCAATTCACACTGCTCCCAGCGGGAATCGAACACGGGTTGTCCGAACGTCGGTAGTCTAGTCGGGTGGTTTTCCCAACTAGGCTACCGAGGCCCCCAACTGATATGATGCACTGTAGATAGAAGATTGTGAAAGGACATGATCGCCTACGCCAACCAGTATGGCACATGATGACACAGGGTTGTTTTCAAGGACAATATTTGTGTTTTTTGGGTGTTAAGAATGCTCTGCAGTCACATCCTATTTAACTGTGCTCTGAGTAACAATGGCCTGTTCTGAGTCTGAATATCTTGGTCTGCTCATGTCTGCTGAGCTTGTTTAAGCTGTCACATTCTGGCCCATAAGTGAATATCTTGGTCTGCTCATGTCTGCTGAGCTTGTTTAAGCTGTCACATTCTGGCCCATAAGTGAATATCTTGGTCTGCTCATGTCTGCTGAGCTTGTTTAAGCTGTCACATTCTGGCCCATAAGTGAATATCTTGGTCTGCTCATGTCTGCTGAGCTTGTTTAAGCTGTCACATTCTGGCCCATAAGTGAATATCTTGGTCTGCTCATGTCTGCTGAGCTTGTTTAAGCTGTCACATTCTGGCCCATGTCTGCTGAGCTTGTTTAAGCTGACACATTCTGGCCCATAAGTGAATATCTTGGTCTGCTCATGTCTGCTGAGCTTGTTTAAGCTGTCACATTCTGGCCCATAAGTGAATATCTTGGTCTGCTCATGTCTGCTGAGCTTGTTTAAGCTGACACATTCTGGCCCATAAGTGAATATCTTGGTCTGCTCATGTCTGCTGAGCTTGTTTAAGCTGTCACATTCTGGCCCATAAGTAAAAAAGTAAAGTACCCTCGTCACGCCAAGTGGCGTATAGGGAATATGGTGTTAGTAGTGACCATAAATTTTAGACCTTCGGCACGTGATTTTTGGGATAAATTCTGGCCCATATTTGCATATTATTTTCCACATTCTATTTTCCCAGTTTCTGATTGTCTTACGGACTGGGTTGATATTCGAATTGCCTTCTCTGAAGGCAGGTGAAATGAAATTAGGATAATTCAAACAACGATCATTAATGTGTCAAATCTATAGCCATGTCTAGACTGCACGAATATCAGGTCAAAATTGGGGAAGCCAGAAGAAACAAGTGCTATGTAGGGAGACCAACACTTGAAAAATGAACAGCAAATCTGCCAAATCAACATGAGTCGTCAGTTCTCCATACACTAACACGTTACACTGCTGGTCACTGGGGAAGTGATCTCAGCACTTATGGAAGTGTCTGCCGATGTCACATGTGCAAAGAGTAAGAGGATTATCTACCGACTGAACTAAAAAAAAACCTCATTCATGTACTTGTAATGTAAAAGAGGCAGTTGCAAATAAAACGAAAATGATTTATAAACAACAGATATATTATTTTATTATATAAGAAGTAAAGAGTAAAGTTTTAACAAAATAATAACTTCAGCTCAATCAAATCAATGATCTTTCTTCTTACAGTCAGGTGATTCAGATTGTCTTTTTTTCATTTAAATTTCAAGTTTTTAAAAATTACTTACACTGGCCGCTGCTGGGCTCAACTCTGAATTCTTCACCATGGTTTTTAAAGTTACTGGCAATGTGTGAGGACTGATGGAGATGAAGTCGATAAACAATATAACAATGTGAATGACTGAATGATACGGCAAAAACAGTCATCGAAAACTGGTATTGGCGGAGATGTAGTCGCAAGTGGGTTACGTTTGCCAAACTTAAACTCGGTACACACGATTGTTATAATAAAACTATTATACTCACAGTGTTCTTTGGTGTGCATCAAATCCTGAAACATTTTGTCCTCCAGGAAAACTGTAGAATTTGCCTGGAGTAGGCCCACCGCCCCATAAAGGACCGGGACCCGAGCTATCGAACATTCCGTTCACCGCCATTGCTGTGTCTGCAAGTCACGGTTGTTGCAAAACTTTGGGCAACTATCGAAACGCAAATAACAAAAACTGATCACAAAATTGAGTTACACATTCTTCATTGATTGTTACACTTAAAATAAAATGTGTTTAATATATTTAGAATATAATACACATTTGTAATGAAATGAACAGTAATTCGGTTGTAATTATGACTTTATTTTATCAGTTACGTTACTCAAGCCGTTGAATTTGCCAACTTAAAATTTAGCCAGGAAATTTTTTTTTTATTTAAAAAAGTGGATTTGTGAATAAACAGAACAAAAGAAAACAAAGAGATTTCAGAAATCTGTCTGTATGTAATGTTAACAATAACGCACTTTGTGTAACGTTTGTTAATATTATTGAGTTTTGTGTGTGTTATAATCTTTGCACGACTCCTTCCTCAGCAAGTCCCGCAGCGTTCATTGACTGAAGACTCCAGTTCTGTGTTGGTTGATAAGTCAACTTATGCGCCCATTAAGACTCTCGTTTCTGGCTGTGCCCATCTTTTTCGTCTGAAGGAGTGACGTGAACTCATGGTTGTCGAAGTCCTGTACCTTCCTGCATCTAGGAGGGCATTGATGCCGATCCGCCCGATCCAGTGGTTAACCGTCTTCAACGACAGCACAGCTAGCCAGCCTGTCCGTTCTTTCATTTCCCCGTACTCCTACATGTCCAAGGACGTATTGAGTTATTGAGTTATTTGCGGGTCATCATCATTACACTCCGAACATGTCCATAGGTGCTGAGATCCCCTCCTCAGCAAGTCCCGCAGTGTCCAGCAACTGACGACTCCAGTTCTATGTTGGTTGATAAGTCTTCTTACACGGCCACCAAGTTTCTCATTTCTAGCTGTGCCCATCTTAACTCCCATTTCCATCATCCGAAGAAGTGACGTGGATCTGTGTTTGTCGAAGTCCTGTGCTCTTCCCACATCTCGGAGGGCATTGATGATGTCCGCCCGATCCATTGGTTGCCCGTCCTCAACGACAGCGCAGCTAGCCAACCTGTCCGCCCTTTCATTTCCCCGTACTCCCGCATGTCCAGGGACATAGACAAAGGTGACCTTACGTATTTTGGATTTCTGCAACGACTCTACCCATTGCATGCGTACAGAGCCCGCCTCCACTTTTTTTATCATGCTCATCGAATCACTCAGTATACATGCGTGGGTGTAGTCTTGTGACTCTAACCATTTGAATGCCTTGGTCACTGCCATCACCTCCATTGTCATGCTACTCGTGGTCATTACGTATGCACCACTGTCTTCCTTGACTATTCTGCCTGCCGAGCGTGCTGTAAATGCCCATGCGCTTCTTTGGTGTCGTCTTACAGATCCGTCTGTATAGATGACTGCATCTTTCTCATCGGTGTTATCGCATATGAGACCGTTGACATCAGCATTAACCACGACCGAGTTCTGTTCCCTACTTTTCCTGTCGAGTGTGACAATACACGAGAAAGTCCCTTTGAATGGCGTAGGCACCGGTATCCACTCCTCACCAACGCTGATATTGGCAAGCCCACAGACCTGTTTGATGACATCTTCTGCTCGGCCCACCATGATTTGCCTCTTTTTAGCCTGTCACCTTTCTCTGTGTTGAACAGGTGGTGCAATGGATGCTCTGTATCTGTACTAATCTTCAGGTATGCTCGTGCTCTCCAAATCTTGATTCTGTCATCCATGGTTGGAAAGTCAAGAAGATACCTCATTGCTACACAGGGAGTGTCCCTCGTACATCCCAGGATAATGCGCATGGCTTCATTTTGTATTTTCTCCAGCCTATCAATTTGAGTCGTACTGACAGTAAAAATTGCCAGGACATACTCGATTGGTGCGAGGACTAATCCCTGGAACAGAAGGGTAAGTAGTTTCTGCTCGATGTTGGCAGCTGCCATGACCTTCAAGGCGGCTAATCCTTTGCGGGATTTTGTTATCACATGGTCGACGTGGTCCCGAAAACACAGGCTGCGATCAAACTTAACTCCGAGGTATGTCATCAACTTGTCCCTGGTCACCTTATCAGCTCCCATTCATACTACCGGTGTGGTCGTATGAACGATATGATTGTTAAGGGAGAACCATGAAACTGATGCTTTATTAGGATTAACCACGGCACCTGATACCCCACACCAGAAAGAAATGCGATCGAGTTTGTTTTGCATTGTGGAAGCGATTCCCCGTCTGTCTCTTCCCTGTCGATATACCAGAATATCATCAGCAAAAGTCATAGTTCTTCCCCTCCCATCCAGCTGTTGTTCCGTGATCGTTATTGTGTACACGTTAAATATAACTGGTGACAATGGTGAGCCTTGTGGCAGCCCAGGACAAATGGATGTTGGCTCGATGACCAACTTCCACATCTGAGTATCACCTTCCTCTAAAACAGCGCAGCGGCGATCCATCTCTCTACTAAACGTACAATCTTACATATATCTAGGCAGTAATATAGATAAAGAGGGGGGGGGGAAACAGAGAATGATACCAAAATAAGGATATCAAAAGCAAGAGGAGCTTGTGTTGCACTGGGAAACACATGGAAGTCCAAAGAAATTAGGTTAATTACAAAAATAAAAATTTTCAACTCCAATGTTAAGTCAGTCTTATTATATGGCTGTGAAACATGGAGAACAACAAACATGACAATCATGAAGATACAGACTTTCATTTATTGGATGCTTAGGCAGAATAAAAGGATGGAAATGGCAGGACAAAATCACTAACATAGAATTATGGAAATGTACCAGTCAAATACCGGTGGGTTAAGAGATACAGCGTGGAAAGTGTTTGTTGAAGACCTATGCTCCACTGGGAGCTGAAAGTGTTTGTTGAAGACCTATGCTCCACTGGGAGCTGAAAGATAGAAGAAGAGAAATCCATCTAATGAGGAAGAGGTGTACCGCCAGTTTGAGGAGAATATGCATGAGATATTCAAATGGTACCCTGTTGTATACATCCTCCAGATCTATAGCAGCAGCACATGTCTCCTCTCGTCTGTGGGAGCCTTCGAAGACGTCATAGGCGAAGACTGCCGCATTGAGCCATGTCTCTTTGTTATATCTATAACCTCCGAGTGTGTGTGGGAATGTAGCGTATCTGTTCAAGGTGACAGGCGAGGACACGGGCAACTATTTTTTCCAGCAGCTTGCCCGCAGTGTTATGCATTGTGATGATTCTGTAGGCACTGATCTGAGAATGGGCCTTGTTTGGCTTCGGTAGCGGTAGTAAGTAGCTGTGTAGCCACTCCTCCTTAATCTGGCCACGCCGAATACTGGCATTAAACTCATTGGCCAGTGTTGTCAAGTCGTCGTCAGCTAAATCGCCTATGTCATCGTACCGAACACCATCTGGACCAGGAGCAGTGTTGTGTGACCCTAAGTGTTGTGCGAATGGCATCGGTTGTGATCGTCTCTCAACACTACCCACTTCTGTGAGTGACTCCTAATCTACATTCCGACCGTCTCATTTCTTTGGTCAGTCTACGTTTGTAATGTCACTCAAGCCGTGCCATGCCAGATTTGCGACTACCGTCCCAGAACATCCGACAGCAACATGACATTTCGATCTCTGCCTCATTGAGTAAGCTGAGTAGTTTATTTGTCAAACTAACACATCGTCTTAGCTTCCGTCGGTCACAGTTGACTTTAGTATCTTCCGTCGGTCACAGTTGACTTTAGTATCTTCCGTCAGTCACAGTTGACTTTAGTAGCTTCCGTCAGTCACAGTTGACTTTAGTATCTTCCGTCAGTCACAGTTGACTTTAGTAGCTTCCGTCAGTCACAGTTGACTTTAGTATCTTCCGTCAGTCACAGTTGATTTTAGTAGCTTCCGTCAGTCACAGTTGACTTTAGTAGCTTCCGTCAGTCACAGTTGACTTTAGTATCTTCCGTCAGTCACAGTTGACTTTAGTAGCTTCCGTCAGTCACAGTTGACTTTAGTATCTTCCGTCGGTCACAGTTGACTTTAGTAGCTTCCGTCAGTCACAGTTGACTTTAGTATCTTCCGTCGGTCACAGTTGACTTTAGTATCTTCCGTCAGTCATAGTTGACTGTAGTATCTTCCGTCGGTCACAGTTGACTTTAGTAGCTTCCGTCAGTCACAGTTGACTTTAGTAGCTTCCGTCAGTCACAGTTGACTTTAGTAGCTTCCATCAGTCACAGTTGACTTTAGTAGCTTCCATCAGTCACAGTTGACTTTAGTAGCTTCCGTCAGTCACAGTTGACTTTAGTAGCTTCCGTCAGTCACAGTTGACTTTAGTAGCTTCCATCAGTCACAGTTGACTTTAGTAGCTTCCGTCAGTCACAGTTGACTTTAGTAGCTTCCATCAGTCACAGTTGACTTTAGTAGCTTCCATCAGTCACAGTTGACTTTAGTAGCTTCCATCAGTCACAGTTGACTTTAGTAGCTTCCATCAGTCACAGTTGACTTTAGTAGCTTCCGTCAGTCATAGTTGACTTTAGTAGCTTCCGTCAGTCATAGTTGACTTTAGTAGCTTCCGTCAGTCATAGTTGACTTTAGTAGCTTCCGTCAGTCATAGTTGACTTTAGTAGCTTCCGTCAGTCACAGTTGACTTTAGTAGCTTCCGTCAGTCACAGTTGACTTTAGTAGCTTCCGTCAGTCACAGTTGACTTTAGTAGCTTCCGTCAGTCATAGTTGACCTTAGTAACTTCCATCAGTCATAGTTGACCTTAGTAACTTCCGTCAGTCATAGTTGACTTTATTAGTAGCTTCCGTCAGTCATAGTTGACTTTATTAGTAGCTTCCGTCAGTCATAGTTGACTTTATTAGTAGCTTCCGTCAGTCATAGTTGACTTTAGTATCTTCCGTACATGTCATTGTTAAAACTGTTGGAACAACCAACAACAATGTTCACATGAACAAATACAAACAAAAGTAGTCAACAACCAACAACAATGTTGACATGAACAAATACAAACAAAAGTAGTCAACAGCCAACAACAATGATCACATGAACAAATACAAACAAAAGTAGTCAACAACCAACAACAATGTTCACATGAACAAATACAAACAAAAGTAGTCAACAGCCAACAACAATGTTCACATGAACAAATACAAACAAAAGTAGTCAACAGCCAACAACAATGTTCACATGAACAAATACAAACAAAAGTAGTCAACAACTAACAACAATGTTCACATGAACAAATACAAACAAAAGTAGTCAACAGCCAACAACAATGTTCACATGAACAAATACAAACAAAAGTAGTCAACAACCAACAACAATGTTCACATGAAGAAATACAAACAAAAGTAGTCAACAACCAACAACAATGTTCACATGAACAAATACAAACAAAAGTAGTCAACAACCAACAACAATGTTCACATGAAGAAATACAAACAAAAGTAGTCAACAGTCAACAACAATGTTCACATGAACAAATAGAATTTAATTGCTGCAAACTCCATACATCAGTATCTTTATACAGCCCTCACATCATCAACGTTGTTTGTTTACCAAATTACTACAGTAATGAGCTTCCTTTCTCTATTTACCATGTACACAGCCACCATTTCCTCACAGCATCAACGTTGTTTGTTTACCAAATTACTACAGTAATGAGCTTCCTTTCTCTATTTACCATGTACACAGCCACCATTTCCTCACAGCATCAACGTTGTTTGTTTACCAAATTACTACAGTAATGAGCTTCCTTTCTCTATTTACCATGTACACAGCCACCATTTCCTCACAGCATCAACATTGTTTGTTTACCAAATTACTACAGTAATGAGCTTCCTTTCTCTATTTACCATGTTACACAGCCACCATTTCCTCACAGCATCAACGTTGTTTGTTTACCAAATTACTACAGTAATGAGCTTCCTTTCTCTATTTACCATGTACACAGCCACCATTTCCTCACAGCATCAACGTTGTTTGTTTACCAAATTACTACAGTAATGAGCTTCCTTTCTCTATTTACCATGTACACAGCCACCATTTCCTCACAGCATCAACGTTGTTTGTTTACCAAATTACTACAGTAATGAGCTTCCTTTCTCTATTTACCATGTACACAGCCACCATTTCCTCACAGCATCAACGTTGTTTGTTTACCAAATTACTACAGTAATGAACTTCCTTTCTCTATTTACCATGTTACACAGCCACCATTTCCTCACAGCATCAACGTTGTTTGTTTACCAAATTACTACAGTAATGAGCTTCCTTTCTCTATTTACCATGTACACAGCCACCATTTCCTCACAGCATCAACGTTGTTTACCAAATTACTACAGTAATGAGCTTCCATTCTCTATTTACCATGCTCACATTAAGAAGACACCTATTTCAGTCAGCAACTTCAATTCTGGTTAAAACGTCACAAAATATGATCATATCTTTGTCTGGCTCATGTAACGTAGCTGTTATTCCAAATATGTTTATATCGAGCCAAAGATGACACAAAGGGCAACAAATATACTCTCCATGACCGCGAGGCCGGACCTGCACTGTAATCTCACCCACATGTCGGGAGTCGAGATTTCTGTTTCAATAACAATGGATGATGGTGGCTTGTTAAACAACGGCAATATGAAGAAAAATAATCCTCCATCTTGGACTGGAACCAGAAATCAATCGAGAAAACTTGAAACTAAAAATGATGATTCACATTTTATATTATTTTTTTTTCTTTTTAAAATGACAATTTAAAAAAAAAATATTTGTATATTCTGTTCCATGGCCACAGATATCTCTCAGGCCAGCAGGCTCAAAGAGATCACTAAAAGCTTGTTGTATTAAAGGCAGGGGCGATAGTGGGTAAAATGACATCAGCCGCCTGTAGCTCACATAGATGAAGACACTTCACAAGCTTTGGGAGTTTTCTGGTCCCTCTCAGCCCACAGGCTGATCTATCTTGGAGATGGCACTCAATACAGATTTACGGATTCATTTTAAATATTTAAAATGGACAACCTCGAAGATAGTTATGTTATTGTCACAAGTGGACCTTGTCCAGGTGTAATCTATTTTTATTATCATCTCCACGTTTTCTCCAACTCTGTGAGTTCCAGGTGTTATCTATCTTTATTTCCATCTCCACATTTCCTCTTACTCTGTGAGTTCCAGGTGAGAGCTTCCAGTTCTAAGTTGCCACTGCTCTTTAAGACAGCCTGAAGTATCCTCCTTAAATATGTCTGCAGTTTCCTCATATTCCTGATTACTGTTGCGCATGTTTATGATCCATAGAATTGGATAGATTTGACATTTGTATTATTCAATCTCAGCCTCCCACGTATGGCTATACCGCACTGGGAACCTCATTACAGAAACTCAATTGTGACTATGTTTTCAAGGGCCCTCGGGAACTGAAACAGTACGTGGTTAGTTTCAAGAATATCCACGTACATGAACGATGGTTATGGACAAAGTTATGTCATTTGATTTTGCCATTAATCCCATACAAATTATTTCTTCTCATATCTTGAACTATTTCTTTTTACTTGTGGGTTCCATAATTCAGACATGTCCTGCTGGCTCTTATAAACTATACCACTGACTAGTTCCCCATTAACAATTTTGCATTAAAACAAACACAAATGTATATGATGCAATCTCTTTACACTATTTTCTGTACTTTCTCAAAGCTTTGGATACAAATCTGTTTTCAATTGACATTCGGTAACTCGTCTGTTTAATTCTTTGTGTTCTGAAGGTAAAGATAACAAATAAATACTTGGAACAGAGAAAAACATCTTCCAGGTTTATTCTTATATGCCTGCCTTTGAATGCTGAGAGATTAAAACAGTTGAAGGTATCACAATATGACATTAGTCTGACTACTGACATCTGTTAACTCACAGAAAGTTATAAATGCCATTTGGAACAAAAATGAACTAAAGATGGAGCCACTGGACCGTAAGTTGCAAACAGAGAGCAATTGGTCAACAAACTAAATGATGAAGAGAAAATGATAATTCTCATTAAGCGGTAGCTGAAGACAGGCTCAATTAATGGACAAGTAATTTCTGACAGATATCTTGTATATTCTACACAAAATATGTCCATAAACTACATGAATACTGCCCTCAAAATTCCTGTGTTCTACCTATATCTATTATGTCATATTTAATTTCAGAATTATTATACAAAACAAGATTTTTTAAAAAAAATTGCTACAATGGAGACACTGCTTTCCATTAAAACGGAGCATTTTCCACCCAACATTTTGGAGAGCCTCTGACTTCACGCAGCAACGTCTCAGACCTCAGCACCATGGCAAATGCAAAATATCAAATCATAACCATAACAGAACAGGCTAATTGTTGACCTCTGACATGTACGCATCCAGCTCAGCATCCAAGTGTGACTTGCTCTTGGACATGTACTCATCCAACTGATTGTCAAGGTCTTGCACGCTGATATTGGAATTTGCTCCTCGGCCACCAGCACCCCTGCCTCGGCCTTGACCTCTGCCACCTCTCCTCATGCCTCGTGTATTCCCCCTCACACCACTCCCACGTCTATTTTGTGTATTCTGGCCGGTGAATCTTATTTGGAATAAACAACAAAAATATGCAAGATAAGATTAAAAACAGTGAACATTCTACTGCCAAGATTCAAATGAAGAGATGACTAGGCATCCATGTTTAATATTAATCAATCTAAAATATAAACAAATCAAGAAATAACAGCCAGCACTACAAACATAGTATCATATTTATACCTCATAATTTGTATTAAAACAGGTCTTATTCATATAACTCTTAATGAGTAAACAAAGAACTTATAAATCCACTATTGACACACACACACATGGTGAAACCAAACACCATCTAGATGCATGCACACAAAGATGAGTTGACAACAAACAGAAAAGGGATCTGCAACGAGATAAACAAAATTCAATAATTCAAATCAATTATCCCGTAACGTTGTCGATTGTTGGGGGATGACATGTTCACAATTTGCAGCCAATCATCAAGATTTAGACCAGCTCTCTCTGATACAACGAATGACATTCTCAGCCATTCTCTGATATTATTAACCCATCTTTTCTTTTATCCTCCCTGTCTTCTTCTGCCTGGTACAGTACCTCACAAGTTGGTTTTGGCAAGGCCTGTGGACAGTGTGAAGTGTCCATACCAAAATGAGAATGCACAGAAAGGGTCATATTTATTCATCTTGTGCTCCACATGGAAAGTTGGCTGTCAGTGAACACTATTTGTCTCTTACATTGATGAAACACCCAGTCAATAGGTCCTAATGTCCACACCTTGATGTCCAGTGAACATTATTTGTCTCTTACATTGATGAAACACCCCGTCATTAGGTCCTAATGTCCACATCTTGATGTCCAGTGAACACTATTTGTCTCTTACATTGATGAAACACCCCGTCAATAGGTCCTAATGTCCACACCTTGATGTCCAGTGAACACTATTTGTCTCTTACATTGATGAAACACCCCGTCAATAGGTCCTAATGTCCACATCTTGATGTCCAGTGAACACTATTTGTCTCTTACATTGATGAAACACCCCGTCAATAGGTCCTAATGTCCACATCTTGATGTCCAGTGAACACTATTTGTCTCTTACATTGATGAAACACCCCGTCAATAGGTCCTAATGTCCACATCTTGATGTCCAGTGAACACTATTAGGCTCTTGCACTGATGGTACACCCTGCCAATAGGTCCTAATGTCCACATCTTGATGTCCAGTGAACATTATTTGTCTCTTACATTGATGAAACACCCCGTCAATAGGTCCTAATGTCCACATCTTGATGTCCAGTGAACACTATTTGTCTCTTACATTGATGAAACACCCCGTCAATAGGTTCTAATGTCCACATCTTGATGTCCAGTGAACACTATTAGGCTCTTGCACTGATGGTCCACCCTGCCAATAAATGTCTATATCTTGATGTTATCACTTCACTACAGACTTTGCCTCTAACCCATAGACCTTTACTTTCTCCCTTTCTACAAGACCTTCAGAAATCTACTGTGTCCAAAATGTCATGATGTAATTAGATTAAATAGTTCTTTCTTAAATTACAGCTGTTCCGAAACATCCTTTCATCATTGGTACTCCTTCCATCTTCTTGTCCACCAAACAACCCAAAACTGACCAAGACTTCTACTAATGTCAACAGACTGACCAATCAAGGAAGAGCAACTACCACAGCCCGTACAACGGTCACAATTGCCAAGATAAAAGAAGAAGTCTTGCTCCAGCAGGACACCAAGAAAGTCACATTGGTAATGACACCCCATCACTGCCAAATTGAGAACCCTCTTAAAACAACCTGAGAGGCATCAAGAGAGCACATCCACCAGCACAATTCTGCAGCTCAGTTGTTAAGGAACTGGACTACTAAGAGGCTGGTTTCAATCCCAACTGATGGCTTCCATGTTCAGCCAGGCTTAAATGGGTACAGGTAAAGTGGCACTGACGACATATTCTCTATACACCACATGTGATGGGACTCTCTACTTTACCAGGCTACTTTCTCTCCCAGGTTCCCACTGCCTACGTTCACCCACCAGGCTACTTTCTCTCCCAGGTTCCCACTGCCTACGTTCACCCACCAGGCTACTTTCTCTCCCAGGTTCCCACTGCCTACGTTCACCCACCAGGCTACTTTCTCTCCCAGGTTCCCACTGCCTACGTTCACCCACCAGGCTACTTTCTTTCCCAGGTTCCCACTGCCTACGTTCACCCACCAGGCTACTTTCTCTCCCAGGTTCCCACTGCCTACGTTCACCCACCAGGCTACTTTCTCTCCCAGGTTCCCACTGCCTACGTTCACCCACCAGGCTACTTTCTCTCCCAGGTTCCCACTGCCTACGTTCACCCACCAGGCTACTTTCTCTCCCAGGTTCCCACTGCCTACGTTCACCCACCAGGCTACTTTCTCTCCCAGGTTCCCACTGCTTGCGTTCACCCACTTCAGACTTCATCACAGCATTATTAAATATCAGGTTGCCACATCTCTCTCAGATTAGACTGGTTAGTCTGTTTCTAAGGGCACTACAAAGAGGTGGAGTGGATCTGGACAATTGTAGTGAATCAATCTTGGCACAAGTCATAAGTAAAGAGTCATTGATAAGCTCTAGGATACTGTTTGGCACCAGGTACCCATTTTTTTTTTCGTTCACCAGCTTTTACCTCTGACGAAGCCGTCCCCTAGAAACTGAATTTTGCGTATTAACCACATTTTCCCCTGGCAGCCGTGTGCACAGGGGTCCCTCGTCGCACAGGCAGATAATTCCAACTTCGGAGGTACTCATATTTTTTTCAGTCGATGAGCAATTGACATTTCAAACCAGGCCTCGCTGCTGAGACCAGAGGTGGTTGCCGCAGAGAGAAATCATAAATAAAAATCTCAACCAGGTACCCATTTAGGACTGGGTAAACCAAGAAGAGAAACCGTCAATCAGGATCAAACCCAGACCTTTATCACCAGTAGACCAGCCCACCATCTACCACTGCACTATGGATTCACCTCAACTGCATCGCCAAATACCCAACCACAATATGATTTCTTGGTTTAGGCCAGACCAGACCAAGCAAAGCAACACGGGAGACAAAGCTCAAAATAACCTCCAATTAATTGAAATAACATAAGAAGACGATGACCTATATTGGAAGAAAACAAAAGTGAGGTGATTGTAAAAATGTAGAGAACAAGCAAAATAAATAGCCCTAAAATTGTGGTAACATGCAGAATCAAAGTGCACAGAGATGTGAGTTGTAAAATTGGAAACCAATCCCCCAAAAATTGCTATTTTGTATTACTGATCCAGTAGCTGGCGATGAGGTGTTATCCGCATGGCATGTTTGTTCATTTTCTTTGTCAGCAATCAGCTGTTCATTTCAGCCCATTTAGACCAGCTTGGGTCACAAACAAGATGGTGCCAGCTATTCCTAGACATTTAGACCAGCTTGGGTCACAAACAAGTTGGTGCCAGCTATTCCTAGACATTTAGACCAGCTTGGGTCACAAACAAGATGGTGCCAGCTATTCCTAGACCTTTAGACCAGCTTGGGTCACAAACAAGATGGTGCCAGCTATTCCTAGACATTTAAACCAGCTTGGGTCACAAACAAGGTGCCAGCTATTCCTAGACTTTTAGACCAGCTTGGGTCACAAACAAGATGGTGCCAGCTATTCCTAGACATTTAAACCAGCTTGGGTCACAAACAAGGTGCCAGCTATTCCTAGACATAGAACAGGGAATGGATGGGGGTGTGTGAAACAGTGTATAGCAGTGTAGTATAAGAGAAACAGAGCATTGATGAGAGTTGAATGAAACAGACGATAATAGTGGAGAAATAATAAACAGCCAGGGGAGACAAGCAGAAGTGGTCAGGTGTGAGTTGAGTGAACTGTTTTGGGAAAAAGGCGAAATGAGCGTGAATGGGTGAGATGTTTTAAGGGAGGTAGAGAGAATGAGAATAGACGTAGATTTTGGGGGACAATTGATTTCGAGCGATGGTACAGGGAAGACATCTAGAGAAATGTAGGGGACTAGAAAGGAATAGTTAATAGATGAAAGTTAAGATAAATATAGGGCGGCAGCCAATTAGTTTATTTATCGTATTTCCAGGAGTTGTGATTGTTAGTTACTAAATGTTGTGTTAGATGTGAAGAATATAGAATAGGTGTGATTGTAGCTGTTAAGGTTAGTGTTACCTTATCGGCATAGAAACTGATTGTGAATCAGTGCAATCGACACAAAGGGACATTGTTGGAAATTTGTGGATTAGCCAACGTTCCTCTTGAGGAAGTCGTAGTGGGAAGTTTAGGAAGCTTATGATTGGCTTCTACGACACACAATTGAACTTGTTAGTCAAGTAGTTTACACAGAGTTGGGAACTCGACAAGAGAGTTCCACAGATTGAACTTGTTAGTCAAGTAGTTTACACAGAGTTGGGAACTCGACAAGAGAGTTCCACAGAGTTTGGGCTGTATGATCAGTCCATGAGGAGTGCACCTGAGGGTGGCACTAATGTTAATCAAGGGAGGGAATTATCACTGTCAATACATGTACTGTTAATTTGTGAAATGTGTTGTATGATCCGGACATGCGCCTTGTCAATAAAAGTTTTATGTGTAGTAAGGACTTGTGTTGAGTCATTAAAACATCTTTCAGTGTTACAACGATCTAGCGAGTGAACGAACTGGGAGAAGTCGCGGGGAATTGAGAAGTTACAACGTGAAGTACTAAACTATAGATCATAACGGTCCAAGGAGAGTCGCAACGGCATAACGTGAAGTACGAGGCATCAATCATGGCGGTCCAAATACCTGGCATGGGCAGTTAGAGCAAGGGGCAGATCACGAAGAGTGGCGAGCAACTCGTCATTCAGCAATCTGGCCATAAGCAGCATCACGAGCCCTCGCTCATCGTGCGAAAGCACCTCTGGTAATCGGGCTCGTGGTGAAGAGGAATGATCTCAGGCTCAAGGTTGACGAGCGGTCAGTCGATCGCTCATGAATCGGCATTTCATTGATCAGTCAAGTTGATTATTATTTCAAGATCAAGAGTATTATTACAAGTGAGGGAGAGACAGTCATTGTTGTATGACAGATTATTAGTATTACAGCTATATCTCTCTCCCAAGTGATATTACGACTCTCTCACGAGCGCTCTCTCTTGCGCACGAGTGCGCTCAATGCTTCATTATTACAGACATTTAGACCAGCTTGGGTCACAAACAAGATGGTGCCAGCTATTCCTAGACATTTAGACCAGCTTGGGTCACAAACAAGAAGGTGCCAGCTATTCCTAGACATTTAGACCAGATTGGGTCACAAACAAGAAGGTGCCAGCTATTCCTAGACATTTAGACCAGCTTGGGTCACAAACAAGAGGGTTCATTTGAGGTCTTCATCAATTCTCCCATAACATGTCATGCAAGGTAGTTTCTGTGAGTGGCATGTTTGTACATTTTGTGTTCTGCCAACCAACACAAAGGGGTTTGTTACTCCCACTGATGACTGATTAGGTTATCTTGCTTGTTCTTGTAGTTCTTGCTTGTTTCTTAGTCCCATGGTTGAGCCTTCCCTAGTAATTGTTCTGCCTAGTGAATATCTTGGACTGCCTTATTTTCTTTTTACCAGATGGTTCCCACAAGAATGCCTGACAGGGAAGTCTTTCTTCATTCATTCTCAGCACATGAAGCATGTATTTCTGCCTTCTTTTAAAGACTTGACCTAATGCCAGCATAAGATAACACCTGCTAGTGTTTTGTCAGCTGGCATGTCCCAGATAAGGCGTCCCATTTGCCTGGTCTCTGATGAAACTGAAGAATGGTTTATATCACAGAGGTGGTGGCCAGTGCTTTCTTGAGGTTGTGTACAGCCATGAGGTTGTGTACTGCCATGATGCTGTGTACTCGGAAGGTATTCTTCTTCTTCTTTTACATTTACCCAGTAACCACTCATCATCATCATCCACTGTTGTTGTTTTTGTTGTTATGGATCCAGAACACTGTGAGCAGATGCCCTTCAGCCCAATGCCATGTCATGATATCTGCAGGTATTTCTGAGTTCCCTTGTAGTTCCGTACAAGGTGTCCCATCAGGTCTTTGAGGAAGTAGAGTTGCTCTGATGTCAGTGAGCTCACACCCTTCAGCCCAATGCCATGTCATGATATCTGCAGGTATTTCTGAGTTCCCTTGTAGTTCCGTACAAGGTGTCCCATCAGGTCTTTGAGGAAGTAGAGTTGCTCTGATGTCAGTGAGCTCACACCCTTCAGCCCAATGCCATGTCATGATATCTGCAGGTATTTCTGAGTTCCCTTGTAGTTCCATACAAGGTGTCCCATCAGGTCTTTGAGGAAGTAGAGTTGCTCTGATGTCAGTGAGCTCTGGACAGTCAAACAGGTGATGTTCTACTGTTTCATGTGGGTGTTCACAGAGCGGACATGTTGGAGTTTGGTTTCATCATACATTTACTACACGTTCCCAGTTTGAAGCCTGATCCTTGCAACCACACATAGGCCAGTGCATCACTAAGTCATTATTCAATCTATTTTTAATTTCTAAAAATGCGAAAACCCGCCACAAAAAAAAAGAAAAAAGTTTAAAATGATGGATGGTAAGCAAACAGAAAAAGCAATAACAAGAGCAGAGGAAAAGCTTCAAAGAAGGTGGAAACAATAAGCAGTAAACTGAAGTGCATGAAGATGTCTATAGGGCACTATTTCTAAAAGTGCTAAAGAAATATCAAAATGAAAAGAAAACAATGTTAGGCAGGGATTTCATGGCACATGATGCTTATTAGCCTGACAACAAAAATTTAGAAATGAACAAAAAATAAATAAAACCATGCAGCAGGATAAAACAGGAAGTAACTCATGTGCATCATGGCCCTGACCTGTCGGGGTAACCTCGACCACGACCTCCACGGCGCTGATTTCCGCCACCTCGAAACTTCTCATCAAACCTGAAAATTTATTCGTATATTCACACACACAAGCAACCATAAAGAGCAAAACTCTGCATCTGTGATTCTCAAACAAACACAAAATAATGTCAGTAAATAAATGTCACTACTGAAATAGTCAAGTTACCTCATTAATTAAATAAATACATATATCTAACACAAGAGTTAGGGAAAGCAAGAACAGCAATGAATGGTAATGTCATATGACATTATATAGGTGTCTACCTTTGCCATGGTACTAAAATGACAGAATTTGGATGGACAAGTATCCTTCTTTCTTTTTTATTATCACCTTCTTGAATTTTGTCAGAAAAATAACCCTTTTTACAGTTGGATTTACATCATACAAGTCCATAAGACTCAAGAATATAAACCCGTACAGCTGTGTGACTCAGAAATAGTTTAGTCTACAGGTTATCCTCACTGCACATAGGACAAGTCCATAAGACTCAAGAATATAAACCAGTACTTCTGGAGAGCTAAGAAACACTGACCAGTGTACCATCGTATCAATTATATAATTCCATATCATAGATTGGCATCTTTTCTTCACCAATTTTGATTTGTCCAAGAAATTTGGGGTTGTCCATCCAGGTCAGGAGTGCTATACTATGTCTTCTACATCACCAGTTGCCACAAATGTTGGGGCCAAGCGATGCTCATCTTGTTGGCCAGAGAGATATGAAACATGAATATTCTGAGAATTGGCGAAATGTGGTCTTGATCACCTATGGGTTTCCAACTCTGCAGACAGATCGTCTAGCTCATGTTAGTGTCTGAACTCTGAATTCCTATGGTTTGTCCCCTCCAATAGAATGTTGCTGCCAGACATAATACATAAGCCCAGCTTCTCTACTATCCTCCAATGTATCAGGTTAATGTCCACTTTTGTGAAGGACCAACTATGGCAGTAGCCTCCATCAGTCGTGGTTGAAATGTTATTTTTCTTTCTTTTCTTTCTCTGTGTATACTCTTTTTCTAAGAACATGTCTGCTTTTTGCTTGAGTTGGAACTTAAGAGTGTGTTTCCAAAGATTGTCTGCAGCTATTTCTTCTCAGGCTGCAGGGTTTATGTTCAGAGTCTTCATGTCACATTTACACACTTCTACAAATAGAAGAACTGGGCACCCCTAGTTCTTTTGCCATCTGCTAGTTGTCCATAGAGTATATCTGTTGGTATGTGGCCATCTTTCATACGGTGTAAGTGGTCAAGCCAGCATAACCTACATTGTCTGAGCAGCATGTAGATGTTCCAGAGGCCTGTGTGCGCGAGGACCTCCATGTTTGTCACTTTGCCCTTTCAGGTGATACCAAGAATATGGCGCTGGCATCACATATGGAAAGCATTTAGCCTTCTCTCTTGCTTTGTATAAGCTGTACAAAAGCATCCAGATGAAACTGCAGCCTTTGTTTTAGTTGTCAGTTTGATGTTTTGCCAAACACGCCTAGAAAGACGGGCGAAGGTGGTTGCAGCTTTACCAATGCGGGTGTCAATTTCTGCATCTAAAGATGATAGACACCAGGTAGCTATACTCCTCCATGACATCAAATTTGTAGCTGTCAATACAGATGGCAGGTGCTGCTTCAACGTCTTGACCGAGTATATTTGGTTTCTGCAGACTTGTTGTGAGTTCAAAGTCTCTGCAGGCATGTGAACATTTACTATGCTGTGGAGTTCTTTCTGACTGCGAGACAAGTGCAGTGTTGTCAGCAAATAACAGGCCTCTAGCAGTGACATAAATGAGTAGCACAGAAATCACCACTATAATAGCTATTGTTGTTGAGACAGCAGAGGATTGTTGTGAGACTTAAATGATGAGAAAAAACAAATAACAAGAGAAACTACCAAGAAAACAAAACATAGAAAGGACAAGATATAAACTGACCTGTTGTATGTCCCTCTACCTCGAGCACGAAAACTACCTCTACCTCGAGCTCCTCCTGAGATATACAAGAAGATTTAGTAAACAGAGAGATAATAGTTAAACCAGAAATAGGAAACAAGAAGATTCAGTAAACAAAGATAACAGTTAAACCAGAAATAGGAAACAAGAAGTTTAGTAAACAGAGAGATAATAGTTATCAACAAATTTATAGCTGATACAAATACATCAACAAAGTGACAGCTTACATTAATACATCAACAAAATGACAGCTTTCACAAATACATCAACAAAATGACAGCTTTCACCAAATACACCAACAAACTGACAGCTGACACACATCAACAAACTGACAGCTGACACACATCTACAAACTGACAGCTGACACACATCAACAAACTGACAGCTGACACACAACAACAAACTGACAGCTGACACACATCAACAAACTGACAGCTGACACACAACAACAAACTGACAGCCGACACACATCAACAAACTGACAGCTGACACACAACAACAAACTGACAGCTGACACACAACAACAAACTGACAGCCGACACACATCAACAAACTGACAGCTGACACACAACAACAAACTGACAGCCGACACACATCAACAAACTGACAGCTGACACACAACAACAAACTGACAGCTGACACACATCAACAAACTGACAGCTGACACACAACAACAAACTGACAGCTGACACACACCAACAAACTGACAGCTGACACACAACAACAAACTGACAGCTGACACACATCAACAAACTGACAGCTGACACACAACAACAAACTGACAGCCGACACACATCAACAAACTGACAGCCGACACACAACAACAAACTGACAGCTGACACACATCAACAAACTGACAGCTGACACACAACAACAAACTGACAGCTGACACACATCAACAAACTGACAGCTGACACACAACAACAAACTGACAGCTGACACACAACAACAAACTGACAGCCGACACACATCAACAAACTGACAGCCGACACACAACAACAAACTGACAGCTGACACACATCAACAAACTGACAGCTGACACACATCTACAAACTGACAGCTGACACACATCAACAAACTGACAGCTGACACACAACAACAAACTGACAGCTGACACACATCAACAAACTGACAGCTGACACACATCTACAAACTGACAGCTGACACACATCTACAAACTGACAGCTGACACACATCTACAAACTGACAGCTGACACACAACAACAAACTGACAGCTGACACACAACAACAAACTGACAGCTGACACACATCAACAAACTGACAGCTGACACACATCAACAAACTGACAGCTGACACACATCAACAAAGTGACACCATAAGCATCAACTAACTGCTACCACAACTTACTTGGTGAAAACCCTCCTCTGTCTTTCCCTCTATTTGATACCCACTGATTGTCATTTCCTCCAATCTGATTTGACCCCCCTCGACCCCAACCTCTACCCCTTCCTCTGATTGGCTGATTCCCTGGTAAGGAAAGTCTGTTTTTAATGTTGGATCTACCAAGTCTTTGCTGAAGGCTCCTCTAAGAAACAGATGAGATATAAGGTTGAAACAAGTCAATAAACATGGCACTATAAATAAATGGGTAGATAAGGCATCATCAATTACAAAACAATAATCAACTTCAATGTTAATAAGTTTGAAGAAAGCATTGGCCAGCTCAAGGTCTGTGACATCTCCATACAGCTTGTCCTGGTATGGTACCAGTGATGGCCACACCTCTAGACGTCAATATTAATAAGTTCAAAGAAAGCATTGGTCAGCTCAAGGTTGGTGACATCTCCATACAGCTTGTCCTGGTATGGTACCAGTGATGGCCACACCTCTAGATGACAATATTAATAAGTTCAAAGAAAGCATTGGTCAGCTCAAGGTTGGTGACATCTCCATACAGCTTGTCCAGGTATGGTACCAGTGATAGCCACTAGAGCCTTCTCTGTCCATCATATGTTGGGCCATGATTGTAGCAGATGTCCAGCAGCCATTTTGTCTGTCCCACTCATCAGAGGTTCCTATACTTAAGAAGAAAAGCTGGTACTTCAATCTGTTGTGGCCTGTTCGTAGTCTCAAATTGTTACTTGTTCTTGTCTGTTGAGCTGGTAGTAGACATCATTTTTCAGCATTTGTTCATCTATTGGTTCCTGACAAGTCTCTTTGATACCTCATACGTTGTACTAGTATCTGGCTGCTGTCATTTACCACCTTCCTTTTCCAACCTGTCTGCCACATTGTTTCTGGGAATATTGAAGTGAGATGGAATCCAACCACAGATCTCCATCTTTGGCCCAGCTTGTAAAGTGTTTCTCTTAGATCATTCAGGTCTTGCATGACTCCTCAGTGCTGTATCTACTGACAGAACATCAGTCAGGAATACAATGTTGTCTTTTATTCTTTCTTTCAAGAGAGTTTCAGCTGCTGTTTTGAGAACTTCCGCCTGTGACTTAAATTAACTTGGATACTTTCATGTAGCAACAGAGCCTTGTCAGTGTAACAATCAGCTGAAAGTCTCACATATAGAATCAGCTGAAAGTCTCACATATAGAATCAGCTGAAAGTCTCACATATAGAATCAGCTGAAAGTCTCACATATAGAATCAGCTGAAAGTCTCACATATAGAATCAGCTGAAAGTCTCACATATAGAATCAGCTGAAAGTCTCACATATAGAATCAGCTGAAAGTCTCACATATAGAATCAGCTGAAAGTCTCACATATAGAATCAGCTGAAAGTCTCACATATAGAATCAGCTGAAAGTCTCACATATAGAATCAGCTGAAAGTCTCACATATAGAATAAGCTGAAAGTCTCAGATATAGAATCAGCTGAAAGTCTCACATATAGAATCAGCTGAAAGTCTCACATATAGAATAAGCTGAAAGTCTCAAATATAGAATCAGCTGAAAGTCTCACATATAGAATCAGCTAAAAGTCTCAGATATAGAAGAGGGTGTTCAGCTCAAGAGAAATGCATGAAATCTGAATGAAAGAAATGATCATCAACAAGTCAGATCACTCAATAAGTGAACAAGTTGTACAAATGTAATCAAATGACACAGGTCTAAAAGAAGAACTGGCAAGACCTGGTACAGGTATGTAATGACATCTAACTGCCTAACCTATGTTGACTGAGCTTATTATGGTTTGTCCTTATTTCAAAAATAATTATTTGCACCTTTTATTGAAAGAAGAAAAATAGACTTGTCTTTGTGATGACTTTACTGCCTTAGTCATCTTTATTCCTCCTGACACACATAAAGCCATCACTAGAGGTCCCCACTGTTGTCTGTCTCGGCTCTGTCATCTTTATTTTTATTTTACACACATAAAGCCATCACTAGAGGTCACCACTGTTGTCTGTCTCGGCTCTGTCATCTTTATTTTTATTTTACACACATAAAGCCATCACTAGAGGTCACCACTGTTGTCTGTCTCAACTCTGACATCTTTATTTATTTTACACACATAAACCCATCACTAGAGGTCACCACTGTTGTCTGTCTCGACTCTGTCATCTTTATTTATTTTTATTTTAGACACATAAAGTCATCACTAGAGGTCCTCACTGTTCTCTGTCTCAACTCTGTCTTCTTTGTTCTTTCTGCCACACTTACGACCCTCAACAGAGGCAATCACTAGCTGCTTTTCTTTGATCCTCTATCAGTCATTTTGTACCATGTCTCTTACAGTCTTCTTTTTGGTCTATATGTATCTGGAATCTAGCGATGAGCCATTCTGAGAAAGTGGCCTATTCAAGGCTATGGGTGTATGTTTTCCCATTTGTAAAGTATAAATAGGTAAGCACAGATGGGAAGATAACATTAAAGAATGGACATCCCTTTGAGTACACAGAGTCTCACAGAATGACTGACGAGAGAAATGAAGGAGGTTGATTAAGTCTGTCAGTGGTGCCCCAATTGATCCAAAGAGGAAAAGGTAAGCTGTGCTGTCATTGTCAACAAATGGAACAGGCAGATGTCATTAGTGCCCTCCAAGATGTGAGAAGGACACAGGACCTTGATAACCATGAGTCCATGTCTCTCCTTCGGATGAAGGAGGTGGGAGTAAAGATGGGGACATCCAGAGATGAGAGATTTAGGGTGCGCATAAGAGGACATGAGCCGCGATAGCTCAGTGGTTAGTGAACTGGACTACAAAGGACTAGAGGTAGGGTTCGATCCCAGCCGACGGCTTCCAGGTTCACCCAACCTTTAACGGGTACCTGATTTTATTCTGGGAAAGTAAAGCAGCACGGGCGTAATACCGACCACATTACCCCAAAAATCATGTGCCGAAGGTCTGTAAAATTTATGGTCACTAACACCCTATTCTCTATACACCACTTGGCATGACGGGGGTACTTTAGGGTTTTTTTTCTTACAATACAGATGGCAGGTGCTGCTTCAATGTCTTGACCAAGTATATTTGGTTTCTGCAGACTTATTGTGAGTTCAAAGTCTCTGCAGGCATGTGGACATTTACTATGCTCTGGAGTTCTTCCTGACTGCGAGACAACGTGTGTTACGAGGCCTCATTATGAGGGAGGTAAAGAATAGTGACACTGTGACCTTCCAGGCATGTCGTAAGAGGCGACTAAGGAGGTTGATCGATGGCTTGACAAGCTGTCATTGTAAAAAGTATTGTTATGGAAACAGCTCCATATATTTTAGAGCAGTGATCTCTGCAATATGTGCCATTTTGGCATGCAAGGTTTCTGTTTTTGAGATTCTGGTTCTGCCCTATGTGCCGTCTTCGGCTCGAAAGGACAATAGATAGATAGATAGAACACCATATTCCCTATATGCCACTTGTGACATATAGGCGTGACAGGGGTACTTTACTTTTTCTTTTTATAAGAGGACATATAAATTAACACAGAAGTGGAGTTGTCAGTCGCTGGACACTGAGGGTCTTGCTGAGGACGGGATCTGAGCATCTTTGGGCATGTTGGGAACCCACAAATAATTCAAAAGAAAAAGAAGAGAGTATGATTTCTAATTATCTTCAATGTGCCATAGTAAAACCATATGCAATTTTGTGGCAAGCCAGCAAAATCGCAAAAATATTAGTGACAAATTATTGTGCATGGATTCACAGATAATGATTATGATAAATATCTATGATATACGGCAGCCCAAAAACTGACCTTGTTTGCAGTGATATTTAAGTTTCCTTGTCGCCCGCCCCGTGACTGTTGCATCTGATACATGTTTGATGAAGAATTCTGAATGCCAGGACGATTGGCCAACTGTTGAGCAAGTCTGCGGTTGGCTGCGGAGACTTGTTGTTCGGATGCCATGTTGGCTCGAATGTTCTGAATGGTTGGTGTGATACTTGAAAACCTAGATTTTGTGGAAAACAAAGTAAGATACAAAGATTGATACCAGATAAAAGGTTGATACCAGATAAAAGATTGATACCAGATAAAAGGTTGATACCAGCTACTAATGTGACACACAATAAACAATGTTAGATACATCAAAAGGTTGATACCAGCCACTAATGTGACACACAATAAACAATGTTAGATACATCAAAAGGTTGATACCAGCCACTAATGTGACACACAATAAACAATGTTAGATACATCAAAAGGTTGATACCAGCCACTAATGTGACACACAATAAACAATGTTAGATACATCAAAAGGTTGATACCAGCCACTAATGTGACACACAATAAACAATGTAAGATACATCAAAAGGTTGATACCAGCCACTAATGTGACACACAATAAACAATGTAAGATACATCAAAAGGTTGATACCAGCTACTAATGTGACACACAATAAACAATGTAAGATACATCAAAAGGTTGATACCAGCTACTAATGTGACACACAATAAACAATGTAAGATACATCAAAAGGTTGATACCAGCTACTAATGTGACACACAATAAACAATGTAAGATACATCAAAAGGTTGATACCAGCTACTAATGTGACACACAATAAACAATGTAAGATACATCAAAAGGTTGATACCAGCTACTAATGTGACACACAATAAACAATGTAAGATACATCAAAAGGTTGATACCAGCTACTAATGTGACACACAATAAACAATGTCAGATACATCAAAAGGTTGATACCAGCCACTAATGTGACACACAATAAACAATGTCAGATACATCAAAAGGTTGATACCAGCCACTAATGTGACACACAATAAACAATGTAAGATACATCAAAAGGTTGATACCAGCCACTAATGTGACACACAATAAACAATGTAAGTTACATCAAAAGGTTGATACCAGCCACTAATGTGACACACAATAAACAATGTAAGTTACATCAAAAGGTTGATACCAGCTACTAATGTGACACACAATAAACAATGTAAGATACATCAAAAGGTTGATACCAGCCACTAATGTGACACACAATAAACAATGTAAGATACATCAAAAGGTTGTTACCAGCCACTAATGTGACACACAATAAACAATGTAAGATACATCAAAAGGTTGTTACCAGCCACTAATGTGACACACAATAAACAATGTAAGATACATCAAAAGGTTGATACCAGCCACTAATGTGACACACAATAAACAATGTAAGATACATCAAAAGGTTGATACCAGCTACTAATGTGACACACAATAAACAATGTAAGATACATCAAAAGGTTGATACCAGCGGACAGGTTGGCTAGCTGCACTGTCGTTGAGGACGGGCAACCGATGGATTGGGCAGACATCATCAATGCACTCCGAGATGTGGGAAGAGCACAGGACTTCGACAAACACAGATCAACGTCACTTCTTCGGATGATGGAAATGGGAGTTAAGATGGGCACAGCCAGAAATGAGAAACTTGGTGGCCGTGTAAGAAGACTTATCAACCAACATAGAACTGGAGTCGTCAGTCGCTGGACACTGAGGGAATTGCTGAGGAGGGGATCTGAGCACCTATGGACATGTTCGGAGTGCAATGATGATGACTCGCAAATAACTCAATACTGAGTTAAGTGCTCTGTGCTCACTGTGAGCTGTGGTGTTTCATCTGTTTTGAATGTGTTTTGATATTCCGAACAGATGGCTGAGTTCACTTTCTGTGTGGTTTCCCCTTATGTCTTTTGGCGTGTACTGAGACGAGTATGATGGGGACTGCAGCAACCTTTCTTTGTTCGGGAGATGAGATATTAATTTGGATGATTCCACTGGCACGGCCGGTTGAGCAATTATGAATTTTAATTCGTTTGCAGTGATACCGGGCCTTCCATAATCATAATCAACAGCATAAAAATTAACTGTTCTAGAATATTTCTATTTGTGTTCAGTGTCACAAATGTAAACCACTCCAATAAAAGTTCAATTTCAAGAATGAGTGGAATGTAGGACATCATTCATACATTTTTATGCCTATAACTAAACTACTACTTTGAGATTCCAGCCATGATGTTTATTTTTACCTTATACTTGCTCCTCATCTACATTTTTTCAAATATTTAAAAAGCCTAGTTTCATCCAATAGTAGAATCCATACTTGTGACAACAGATGTTGCAGATTAAACCAGTTGAATGAACAGTGAATCCGTTACACTGGGACACCTTGAAACATGTGCAGGCAAAACCTTAAGTCAGAGAGACCACAATGATGAACTACACCTAAAGTAGCTAAGAGACAATAAAGGATCGAAATAAAATATAATTCTATCATCATCATGTGTCATTTTACCACTGAAGGTTGGCTAAGCCAAGAGACAATAAAGACAGGAAATAAAATATAATTCTATCATCATCATGTGTCATTTTACAGCTGACGGTTGGCTAAGCCAAGAGACAATAAAGACAGGAAATAAAATATAATTCTATCATCATCATGTGTCATTTTACCGCTGAAGGTTGGCTAAGCAAAGAGACAATAAAGACAGGAAATAAAATATAATTCTATCATCATCATGTGTCATTTTACAGCTGAAGGTTGGCTAAGCAAAGAGACAATAAAGACAGGAAATAAAATATAATTCTATCATCATCATGTGTCATTTTACCGCTGAAGGTTGGCTAAGCCAAGAGACAATAAAGACAGGAAATAAAATATAATTCTATCATCATCGTGTGTCATTTTACAGCTGAAGGTTGGCTAAGCCAAGAGACAATAAAGACAGGAAATAAAATATAATTCTATCATCATCATGTGTCATTTTACCGCTGAAGGTTGGCTAAGCCAAGAGACAATAAAGACAGGAAATAAAATATAATTCTATCATCATCGTGTGTCATTTTACAGCTGACGGTTGGCTAAGCCAAGAGACAATAAAGACAGGAAATAAAATATAATTCTATCATCATCGTGTGTCATTTTACAGCTGACGGTTGGCTAAGCCAAGAGACAATAAAGACAGGAAATAAAAGAAAATCACCATCATTTTGTATCACTGTGGGAACTGGTTGGTCTTGAGGCAAGACACCAGGAGAGAGAGAGAGAGAAAGGGAGAGATAGAGAGAGGTTGTGAGTTCAAATCCCGGCTGCACCAGTTGGGATTTTTATTTGTGATTTCTCTCTGCGGCAACCACCTCTGGTCTCAGCAGCGAGGCCCAGCTTGAAACAGCAATTACTCATCGACTGAAAAAATATCTATTGACCTTTCGAGCCATAGCCGGCCCATAGGGCGTAGACCAAGATACTCCTCTTATCTGAATTTTTATTCTAGCAGTTTTCAATTCTTTTAAAGATATTTTATTAAATCTCGCCATTTGTCTCTGTTCTGTGCAAGCAGCTCTATATCATTGACGGAGCTGAATCCTGCTGCTCTTGCCTCTCTCATCAGTGTTCTTCTCAGTGTCTCTCTGGGTCTTCCTCTTACCTGTTGTTTCCCACATGAGGGCTTGCTTTGCTATTCGGTTATTATCTCTCCTCATCACATGTCGAACTTATGACCATCGTCTTTTCTTTATTACTGAAGATATTAGTGGTTGATTGGCGATTTCTCTAATTTCCTCATTTGTTTTGAATTCGTTCCATGCTATACCAAGTATTTTCCTTAGACATTTATTTTTGAATGTGTTCGACTTTGTTTCTATATCTCTTGTTGTTTTCCAGCTTTCACACGCATACGTAAGGGTTGATAGTACATTTGATTTGAATAGTCTAAGTTTTGTGTTTTGATTTCCACAACTTTTCAAGGCTTCTGAAAGACATTGCTGCTTTAGCCATTCTGATTCTAATTTCTTTGCTTGTATCCCCTTCTCTATCAATGTGACTTCCAAGATAGATAAAGTGACCAATCTCTTCCACTGGTTTGTTTTCCATGTATATTTTGTCATCTGTTGGAATTAAACTTTTCATGACTTTAGTCTTTTCATGATTGATCTCAAGCCCAATTTTGCTGGTTATTGATGATAGTTCGTTTGTGTTTTCCTGCATAGTTTTTATCTGGCTGCTGATGAGAACTATGTCATCAGTAAAGTCGAGGTCCTCCAAATGGTCTCCTTTAATCCATTCGATGCCTTTATTACCAGTGCAGCATTTCTTCATTATGAAGTCGATAACAACTCCAAATAACAAGGGCGATAAAATACATCGTTGTTTAACCCCAGTTTCTATCGGGAAACATTCGCTCAGTCCTTCCTCTGAGAAAATGAGTACCTCCAAAGTCAAGAGTTATCTGCCTGTGCGGCAAGGGACCCCTGTGCACACGGCTGCCAGAGAAAAATGGATTAACATGCAAAATTCAGTTCCTAGTCCCTCACTTTCTCAAATCTCTGGTACCCATATTTCCAAAAATTGTATGAACCTTAAGTCAATCCTTACCAAGATACAATAACCCTCACTTTGTAATTGAAAAAAGATCCCTCTGGCCAGTAGCCAGCTAACCACTTAGCCATTATGGTCTCAATGCATGAAATCATCATCAAGTGCCATGCCAGCTGACGCAGTTGATTTCCTACAAAATTACTCATTGAAACTGCCCTTCCCTCGGGCTGTCACAATATGTTTCCTTCTGATTACACAATCAAATATTTGTTTCTTTGTGGCGTTGACAATGGGTTTTCTTCTTGCCTTCATCAAAGCAAATGTGAGTTATCTATCTATTGTCCTTTCGAGCCGAAGACGGCACATAGGGCAGAACCAGAATCTCAAAAACAGAAACCTTGTGTGTCAAAATGGCACATATTGCAGAGATCACTGCTTCTAAAATCTATGGCTCTGTTTCCATAACAATACTTTTTACAATGACAGCTTGTCAAGCCATCGATCAAACTCCTTAGTCGCCTCTTACGACATGTCTGGAAGGTCACAGTGGCACTATTCTTTATTTCCCTCATAATGAGGCCCTGGTAACTCACGAGTGAAATGTGAGTTATACTTTCATCATAATGAGGCCCTGGTAACACACAAGTGAAATTTGAGTTATACTTTCATCATAATGAGGCCCTGGTAACACACAGGTGAAATGTGAGTTATTCTTTCATCATGAGGCCCTGGTAACACACGAGTGAAATGTGAGTTAAACTTTCATTATGAGGCCCTGGTAACACACGAGTGAAATGTGAGTTATACTTTCATCATGAGGCCCTGGTAACACACGAGTGAAATGTGAGTTATACTTTCATCATGAGGCCCTGGTAACACACGAGTGAAATGTGAGTTATGCTTTCATTATGAGGCCCTGGTAACACACGTGATGAAATTTGAATTATACTTTCGTCATAATGCATTAATTGAGTTTCAAAATGATCATCATCATGTGCCATACCGGTTAGCGTAGATGATCCTGTCCTTCCACAATCTTCTATCCATAGTGCATCATATGAATTCTGTTGTTTTCAAAATGATACATGATCAAAATACATTAAAAACATAAAACAGCACATTGTGCATATCAAGATGAACAAGTGCAAGAATAATGACTTACCTGTCATTCAATGACATCCGCGTCGTGCTTTTTAGCACGATTTTTGTTGGGACTGTAGTCATCATGGTGGACTGCAAGAAAAACAAATTTATAAATCAAAGGTGGATATGATCAAAGGTAGTTCAGTGTTGATAATGGGGTATGGAATGTAACGTGTTACTGTTGAGAGAAATGTTCTAAGTTATCTCACATAAGAGGTGCAAGTCTTTGTGGATGGAGACATGGTAAGTTAGCTGGGCTTACGTGAGCAGATCTAATCACAGAAGATTTATTTAAAGGCTTTGTGGGCTCATCTCAAGTCTTAAGATGAATGCTACGTTATGTTGCTGTGGAATGATTGGATGCTATGTTATGTTGCTGTGGAATGATTGGATGCTACGTTATGTTGCCGTGGAATGATTGGATGTTACGTTATGTTGCTGTGGAATGATTGGATGCTACGTTATGTTGCTGTGGAATGATTGGATGCTACGTTATGTTGCTGTGGAATGATTGGATGCTACGTTATGTTGCTGTGGAATGATTGGATGCTATGTTATGTTGCTGTGGAATGATTGGATGCTATGTTGTGTTGCTGTGGAATGATTGGATGCTACGTTATGTTGCTGTGGAATGATTGGATGCTACGTTATGTTGCTGTGGAATGATTGGATGCTACGTTATGTTGCTGTGGAATGATTGGATGCTATGTTATGTTGCTGTGGAATGATTGGATGCTATGTTATGTTGCTGTGGAATGATTGGATGCTATGTTATGTTGCTGTGGAATGATTGGATGCTATGTTATGTTGCTGTGGAATGATTGGATGCTATGTTATGTTGCTGTGGAATGATTGGATGCTATGTTATGTTGCTGTGGAATGATTGGATGCTATGTTATGTTGCTGTGGAATGATTGGATGCTATGTTATGTTGCTGTGGAATGATTGGATGCTATGTTATGTTGTTGTGGAATGATTGGATGCTATGTGTCACTGTGGAATGATTGGATGCTATGTTATGTTGCTGTGGAATGATTGGATGCTATGTTATGTTGCTGTGGAATGATTGGATGCTATGTTATGTTGCTGTGGAATGATTGGATGCTACGTTATGTTGCTGTGGAATGATTGGATGCTACATTATGTTGCTGTGGAATGATTGGATGCTACGTTATGTTGCTGTGGAATGATTGGATGCTACGTTATGTTGCTGTGGAATGATTGGATGCTATGTTATGTTGTTGTGGAATGATTGGATGCTATGTGTCACTGTGGAATGATTGGATACTATGTTATGTTGCTGTGGAATGATTGGATGCTATGTTATGTTGCTGTGGAATGATTGGATGCTATGTGTCACTGTGGAATGATTGGATGCTATGTTATGTTGCTGTGGAATGTTTGGAAGCTATGTGTCACTGTGGAATGATTGGATGCTATGTTATGTTGCTGTGGAGTGATTGAAAGCTATGTTTCACTGTGGAATGATTGGATGCTGTGTGTCACTGTGGACTGATTTCCTGTCTCATGTCAATTTATGACCCAAAATTTACCACTTGGGCCGGATGTGATATTTGATCTATTCAGATGGTCACCGTAAGTTTGCCAGTATGTCCGGCTACCTAAAAGCATTATTCGCTGTGTTTCCTGAGTCACAAAGGTTTATTTGATGTCAGCCGACGACCATTTTCCTGGTCACAAAAACTAGCAATGTGTTTAAATATGGTTATTTTGTTTCGTATTATAGGATCATACCTTATGGGGGTGGGTTTTATGTTTTTACATCAACAGAAACAAATCCAACACTCCGGGGTCACTGGAAGTAGTAATTAGGAAGGTACAGGTGTGTGCTTGAACACAAGATAACTATCATATTTTGAATAATGTGTGTTTTCATGCAGTAAGTTGTACTGTGATATAATGTGGTACTGTGATATAATGTGGTACTGTGATATAACGTGGTACTATGATATAACGTGGTACTGTGATATATCGTGGTACTGTGATATAACGTGGTACTGTGATATAATGTGCTACTATGATATAATGTGGTAATATGATATAATGTGCTACTATGATATAATGTGCTACTATGATATAATCTAGGGTTAATCATCTGCATAATAATAACACATGAAATCGCTACCTAAAGCCAAACTTAATATTTCAAAACAAACAAAAACATTCCACAAATTTGTCATCACTAAAGAAATATTAATTCAGGATGGGGGAGGAAAGAAATAACTGGAAAATGTGTTTGAAATTAGGACAAATGATGTAAAAAAAGATGTGTTTGTGGTATCTATCATGTCTTGTCAAATCATCAATCAAGAACAGTAAACTGAGTGCAGTGCTACTGTCAAATTAAAACTCAAAGTAACAACACTACACATTGGCTAAAAAGACAAGTGACTCAATTAATTGACTAGTTCCTGCCTAACTAAGTTTGCAAGTTTTAACCAACAAAATATTTGTCATCGAACAAGCCAACAAAATATTTGTCATCGAACAAGCCAACAAAATATTTGTCATCGAACAAGCCAACAAAATATTTGTCATCGAACAAGCCAACAAAATATTTGTCATCGAACAAGCCAACAAAATATAAATTATCAAAATTACATTTTATTGTTGAAAGAGGGTAAACTAGTGCAACAAATTACTGGGAGCAAGTAGTGATGGGGTGTAATGTACACTCAATCTGAGTCTGAGCAGAACAAATTACTGGAGCAAGTAGTGATGGGGTGTGACGTACACTCAATCTGAGTCTGAGCAAATTTGGGACACTAAACTCAATCTTTACCAAGTAAGTAATCATAGATTAATTAGAAGTGGCCTATAGGCTGTAGAAGAGTTCAAGGATGTTTCCTACATACATTCTCAGATGATTCTGCATTCTAACTTTAAAGTGACTAAACTTTCCTGAAACTGTTTTACTGGCTTAACTGAACTTAGTAACTTGCACTAGGGAGGGAACAGGCAAATATTTGCAGTGCTTGAGTGCTGCAGTAAAGCTGGAAGCAGGAGCAAGTAGTGGGGTGTAACGTACACTCATACAACAGCAGCAAATAGTGGGGTCAGGGGTGTAACGTACACTCATACAACAGGAGCAAGTAGTGGGGTCAGGGGTGTAACGTACACTCATACAACAGGAGCAAATAGTAGGGTCAGGGGTGTAACGTACACTCATACAACAGGAGCAAGTAGTGGGGTCAGAGGTGTAACATACACTCATACAACAGCAACAGGAGCAAGTAGTGGGGTCAGGGGTGTAACGTACACTCATACAAGCTATGGTGACAGTAACAGCTTTATAAAAAAGGTTTAAATCCTATTTTTTTTTTCCTTTTTGTATGTATTTTGTTATGTTCCCTTTTTGTATGTATTTTGTAGTTATGTATGTTCCTTTTATGTCAAGCTGTCACCGTACCTTATGAGCAGAGTTAACGTCCCCTTGCATTCGGCCGCTCTCGTATTTGTCATTAGACTACTGGGAAGACCCCTGGGTTAGGTTTAGAGCATTTTAATAGCCTACAACTAACACCATAATAAACATATAAAATCTCAAACTAACCCTAAAATTACCTTGTTGAATAAAATAAATCAAATTAAATGCACAAAAACTAGAAACAGTTCAAATATTTTAATTCAAGTATGGTTAGTGAGGGGAAGATCACTAGTTTAGTAGAAATATTTTGGGACACTAAACTCAACCCTTACACTTACAGACTATTACTACTTACTCAACTTTACTACTTTACTGTTAGTCATTACCTTCCCAATCATTTCTTTAATTTATTTATAATGAATATTATAATGAATGTAAGACTAAGAAGACTAAATGAAAAGTAAGAGTATAATTAGCAACAGAATGTAATTCAACAGATCTAAATTTTTAAAAAAGTATCTCACGCCAAGTCTCATTGAGCTAGCATCAAGTGAGTACCAAACTTCAACAACTGTTCTCTTAATCTAAACCAACTCCTGACACTGACTTGACGACACAACTAAGACCAGACCTTAAGAGTAATCAGTAGTGGGGCTTAGAGTTCAGTTAGAGAGAAGAGAGTGTGAGAGTACGCCACCACGCACGGTTATGCAAACACAAGATAAGAGTTTAAAATTTATATCGCTAAATTTAAACAAAACTTGAATTAGAATCATAATTCTGAAACATTCAACACACACACAGAATATAATACAATTAGCAACCAACTAGTCCATCACGAAGGGCCGATCTGGCGTCTCGGATCAGCTTATCGATAACACATACTTGTGACAACATCCACAGATCCCTCTTGTGATATAATTTATTACTCAAGGGAACACAAAATAAACAAACCTGCCTATTATGATTAAATTGTACAATATCTCAGAACTGCTACAAAATTAGCTAGGTTCTCAAAGAAACGTGGAAGAGCGGACGTGAAGACGA
This sequence comes from Megaustenia siamemsis, assembly GCA_032433765.1. Classification (NCBI taxonomy): domain Eukaryota; kingdom Metazoa; phylum Mollusca; class Gastropoda; order Stylommatophora; family Ariophantidae; genus Megaustenia; species Megaustenia siamemsis. The sequence continues at coordinate 28,466,063 of JAVIAB010000099.1, forward strand.
TATCCACAAACACTTGAGCGTTCAAGCCGTTGTCTTCGTCCGTTTCCAAATTTGGAAAGTTCCAATGGACGATGTTCACGAAGAACATTCCACACCACAGTTTCGTATTTCACTCAACAAATTATTATATTCTCTCTAGTTTTCTCGTTGTAACTGTCTTTCTTGATCTATTATTGCACATTTAACACAACATAGTTTTTGTTTTAATTTAGTTTATATAAATATAGTATATAATTTATTATTAGCAATAACAGACAATTTGGCCCAAGTGGGAAAAAAAATGGTAGGAACACCCTGCCAAGAATATATCTATTGACCTTTCGAGCCGTAACCGGCCCATAGGGCGTAGACCAAGATACACCTTCTCCTATATGGATTTTTTGTTCTAGCAGTTTTCTTTTAAAGATATTTTATCAAATCTCGCCATCTGTCTCTGTTCTGTGCAAGCAGTTCTATCTCATTGAGGGAGCCGAATCCTGCTGCTCTTGCCTCTCTCATCAATGTTCTTCTCAGTGTCTCCCTGGGTCTTCCTCTTTTTCTTTTACCTGTTGTTTCCCATATGAGGGCTTGCTTTGCTATTCGGTTATTATCTCTTCTCATCACATGTCCAACGTATGACCATCGTCTTTTCTTTATTACTGAAGATATTAGTGGTTGATTGACGATTTCTCTAATTTCCTCATTTGTTTTGAATTCGTTCCATGCTATACCAAGTATTTTCCTTAGACATTTATTTTCGAATGCGTTCAACTTTGTTTCTATATCTCTTGTTGTTTTCCAGCTTTCACACGCATACGTAAGGGTTGATAGTACATTTGATTTGAATAGCCTAAGTTTTGTGTTTGTGCTGATAAGTTTTGATTTCCACAACTTTTCAAGGCTTCTGAAAGACATTGCTGCTTTAGCTACTCTGATTATAATTTCTTTGCTTGTATCCCCTTCTCTATCAATGTGACTTCGAAGATAGATAAAGTGATCGATCTCTTCTACTGGTTTGTTTTCCATGTATATTTTGTCACCTGTTGGAATTAAACTAGTCATGACTTTAGTCTTTTCATGATTGATCTCAAGCCCAATTTTGCTGGCTATTGATGATAGTTCATATAGAACAACTTAAATGGTTTGGCCACCTGGTCAGAATGAACCCTTACCAATCACCATCAAGGGATTCTTCTCAAGAATGCATGGGAAAAGACCAAGAATACAGACAGTTCGAGCAGCTCAAGAACGACACATGATATAACCAAGGTACACTGTAATATACACGGGAACGAACGCGCAGACAAATTAGCTAAAGAGGGAGGGAGATTACCACAAAAGAACCATCCGCTCAGTTATGATGAAGCCAAATCCATCCTCAAAGGTCAGTACCATGAAAAATGGAAACGAGAACACCCAAAGCATAACGAGTGGGACGGATACCATCAACTATCAAGGAGGGATCAAGTCATCATACTTCGCCTACACACTGGCCACAATAGAATGAGAAATCACATGTTCACCAAATTCAAAATAGGTACAATCAGCCTATGCCACTGTACACTGGACAACATAACAACAAAACATGTTCTACAGGATTGCCGACAGTACACAGACCTGAGAATAGCAATGTGGTCCACACCCACCTCCCTGGAAGAAAAACTATATGGGACAATCGATTCGCTTAAACTGATGCCTTCATGAGAGAGTCTGGAATCCTACTCTGATTAAGTCTTGATCGCAGAGAGAGAGAACCAAGACATCTTTTCGGTACCAGTGAAAAAGAGAAAAGAAGAAAGAAAGAAGACGAATAACAGAAAAGCCAACTTACCAAGAAGGAACATGAGTGAGACAGAAATACTTACCAAGACGGAACATGAGTGAGAAAGAAATACTTACCAACAAGGAACATGAGTGAGACAGAAATACTTACCAACAAGGAACATGAGTGAGAAAGAAATACTTACCAACAAGGAACATGAGTGAGACAGAAATACTTACCAACAAGGAACATGAGTGAGACAGAAATACTTACCAACAAGGAACATGAGTGAGACAGAAATACTTACCAACAAGGAACATGAGTGAGACAGAAATACTTACCAACAAGGAACATGACTGAAACAGAAATACTTACCAACAAGGAACATGAGTGAGACAGAAATACTTAGAGAAACATAATCTTATTGGGAAGGATAATAAGAAAACAATAATGCAATATGAAGGCAACGGAGACTTGTCAGATGTCAGAAACTATGTCTTTATATTAAGATGGATAGAGAAAGTGAAGAAAAGGACAACACAAGGAATGTATTCATCATCATTGAGTGATGTCTCCACGTTGAAGATTGGCTACCATGGACCGCCATTTCACGGTCTCTTGCTTTGGTGGTGCAGGTTGTCATAGACTGACTTGTACATCTTTTGATTCTATGCGTCCATGTTAGTCTTGGTCTGCCTCTGCCTCTTTTACCTTGTATTTTCCCCTCCATGATTACTTTTAGTAGGCTGTTGTGTCTTTTTAACATGCCCCCAAATCTCATTTGTCTTGTTTGAATTGTGTGAGATCTCCTGGATAGGTTCGGTTCACCGATGCCGACGCAAGCTATCCCTTTTCAGCATCTGCCCTCAAATGGGCATCAAATAGGCTTTCCAAAAAATGAGGAAGATACTGTACAATCCATTTTTGACAGTGGAAACAAGAATAAGAGTTCTTAAATGTTTTATAGAGTCAGTCTTAACATATGGATGTGAATCATGGACAATAGGACAACAGACAAGAACATCACTGGAGGCTGTATAAATGTGGTTTTACAGAAGAATGTTGGGAATACCATGGACAGCTAAGAAGAGTAATGAAAACGTTCTGAAAGAGATCAAAGCAAAAAGAGAGCTAATTTCTAGGAAGAAACAATCATCATTTTTTGGCCATGTAATGAGAAGAGAACAACTGGAATATATTGTAACAACTGGGAAAATTGAGGGACGAAGAGTTAGAGTGAAGCAAAGAGAAAAGATACGAGACAGCTTAAGAGAATGGCTTGGCAGAAGGTCAACAATAGAAATTATAAATAACTGTCGAGATTGAGAGTTGTAGAGAGACATGATCACCTATGCCAGCAGGCTTTGTACTACTGTGATATTTGCACCTTTCACCCCAACACATCCTATTTCAGCGTTTTTCTGTACCAAGTTGCCTTCCCTTACGATCCCTACTCTTGTAGCCAGATGGTTTGTCCAGGAACAACATGATAGTGTTTGGACAATGTCCGTTAGTTCTCCAATGTCTGATCACACACAGACTTGCTGACTCTAGTGACCACATACAAGCTCATTTTATTTGGATAATCTCTTGTTTTTTCTTCTTCTCCTCCTCTGTCATCTTCTTCTTCCTCTCCAACTTTCTCTTTGTCTTCCTCTCTTTTCTACCTTTTCTCCTTCTTTCATCATCATCTTCATCCCCTTGATTTCTTCTTCTCTCTCTTCCCCTTTATTTCTTCTTCTCTCTCTTCCCCTTTATTTCTTCTTCTCTCTCTTCCCTTTATTTCTTCTTCTCTCTCTTCCCCTTTATTTCTTCTTCTCTCTCTTCCCCTTTATTTCTTCTTCTCTCTCTTCCCCTTGATTTCTTCTTCTCTCTTATCTCCTTTATTTCTTCTTCTCTCTCTTCCCCTTTATTTCTTCTTCTCTCTCATCCCCTTTATTTATTCTTGTCTCTCATCCCCTTTATTTCTTCTACTCTCTCTTCCCCTTGATTTCTTCTTCTCTCTTATCTCCTTTATTTCTTCTTCTCTCTCTTCCCCTTTATTTCTTCTTCTCTCTCTTCCCCTTTATTTCTTCTACTCTCTCTTCCCTTTATTTCTTCTACTCTCTCTTCCCCTTTATTTCTTCTTCTCCCTCTCCCCTTTATTTCTTCTACTCTCTCTTCCCCTTTATTTCTTCTTCTCTCTCTTCCCCTTTATTTCTTCTTCTCTCTCTTTCCCTTTATTTCTTCTTCTCTCTCTTTCCCTTTATTTCTTCTTCTCTCTCTTCCCCTTTATTTCTTCTTCTCTCTCTTCCCCTTTATTTCTTCTTCTCTCTCTTCCCCTTTATTTCTTCTTCTCTCTCTTTCATCATCACTGTGTACTGTCATCGCATCGAAGGTTGGCTACCATGGAGCGCCATTCTGCTCTGTCTCTTGCTTTGATGGTGCAGGTTGTCATAGGCTGACTTGTCCATCTTTTGATGTTACTCGTCCATGTTAGTCTTGGTCTGCCTTTGCCTCTTTACCTTGTATTTTCCCCTCCGGGATTACTTTTATTAGGCTGTTGTGTCTTTTAACATGGCCCCAAATCTCATGTGTCTTGTTTGAATTGTGTTTAGGTGTTCTCTTTCATTTGTAGTTGTGTTCATCTGGTAAATGATACAACAATGTGATAATGGTTGAGGTGGCCAGGACAAGAACGATAACTGTGGTTATCTCTATACTAAGGGGATATAAGAGATATGAGAGAGAGAGAGAGAGAGAGAGAGAGAGAGAGATAGATAGATAGATAGATAGATAGATAGATAGATAGATAGATAGATAGATAGATAGATAGATAGATAGATAGATAGATAGATAGATAGATAGATAGATAGATAGATAGATAGATAGATAGATAGATAGATAGATAGATAGATAGATAGATAGATAGATAGATAGATAGATAGATAGATAGATAGATAGATAGATAGATAGATAGATAGATAGATAGATAGATAGATAGATAGATAGATAGATTGGGTGGATGGGTGGATGGGTGGATGGGTGGATGGGTGGATGGGTGGATGGATGGATGGATGGATAGATAGATAGAGAGGTAGAGAGAGGGGAAGCGTCCTATCACCAGCAACATCCTGTATAAAAAAGTAAAGAGCCCCGTCACGCCAAGTGATGTATAGGGAATATGGTGTTAGTGACCCTATATTTTACAGACCTTCGGCACATGATTTTTGGGGTAATGTGGTCGGTATTACGCCCGTGCCGCTTTACTTTCCCAGAAAAAAAATCCGGTACCCATTTAAGGCTGGGTGAACCGGAGCCGTCGGTTGGGATCGAACCCTACCTCCTGTCCTTTGTAGTCCAGTTGACTAACCACTGAGCTATCGCGGCTCCCAACATCCTGTATGGGGCATCCAAATGTGGTAAGCCAAACGAAAGTGGCAACTCTTATTGATTGACATTGACACCAACTAGTGAACACCTGGCTGGTAGCTTGTTGTCCCTGTTTGAGCTGGGCTCCCATACCAGCCACTCTGAAGTTTTTTTTCTTGTTTTGTGTGAGATGTCCAGCATCAGCAACAGTCAATCCCATCTCATCTCATTTTACACACACTTTCTTCTTGGGCTTTATCTCTCATGCCTATATGGTACCACCAAAATGATTGGTAAATAGATGTATGTCCAAGGGACTAAATTCTTTCAAATGTGAAGTGGTTATACTAGACCTGTTTAGATACACTTAACAACATGCAATAGTCACAATCCAACCACCCGCTCACCCAACCACCCATCCATCCAATCACCCACACATCCATCCATCCAATCACCCAACCACCAATCCAATCACCCATCTATCTATCCAATCACTCACACACCTATCTATCCAATCACTCACACACCTATCTATCCAATCACTCACCACCCATCCATGAACACATCTATCCATCCAATCACCCATTCATCCAATCACCCACCCATCTATCTATCCATCCACACATCCATCCAATCACCCACCCATCCATCATAGAAAACTTAGGGCACGCTGACAAACATAACATTTCTATAAAAGCTGTTGAGACCGATCTCAAACACATATCTCAAATAGCTAAAGTCATGAGAAGGACATCAGGGGGCTTCTCCTTGATATATAAGGCATGGATTATCGCGTCTGTGACAATACCAGCCGTACCGATACATGGGGAAATAACAACAGCCGTTCCGATACATGGGGAAATGACAACAGCCGTACCGATACATGGGGAAATGACAACAGCCGTACAGATACATGGGGAAATGACAACAGCCGTACCGATACATGGGGAAATGACAACAGCCGTACCGATACATGGGGAAATGACAACAGCCGTACCGATACATGGGAAATGACAACAGCCGTACCGATACATGGGGAAATGACAACAGCCGTACCGATACATGGGAAATGACAACAGCCGTACCGATACATGGGGAAATGACAACAGCCGTACCGATACATGGGGAAATGACAAAAGCCGTTCCGATACATGGGAAATGACAACAGCCGTACCAATACATGGGGACATGACAAAAGCCGTTCCGATACATGGGACATGACAACAGCCGTACCGATACATGGGGAAATGACAAAGCCGTACCGATACATGGGGAAATGACAACAGCCGTACCGATACATGGGGACATGACAAAAGCCGTACCGATACATGGGGACATGACAACAGCCGTACCGATACATGGGGAAATGACAACAGCCGTACCGATACATGGGACATGACAAAAGCCGTACCGATACATGGGACATGACAAAAGCCGTACCGATACATGGGAAATGACAACAGCCGTACCAATACATGGGGACATGACAAAAGCCGTACCGATACATGGGGAAATGACAACAGCCGTACCAATACATGGGGAAATGACAACAGCCGTACCAATACATGGGGAAATGACAACAGCCGTACCAATACATGGGAAATGACAATAGCCGTACCGATACATGGGGAAATGACAACAGCCGTACCGATACATGGGGAAATGACAACAGCCGTACCAATACATGGGGAAATGACAACAGCCGTACCGATACATGGGGAAATGACAACAGCCGTATCGATACATGGGGAAATGACAAAGGAAAGCGCCCATCTTATCTTCATGCTCATTTCTTCATCGATAAGACCACTAATCTGAGCTGACCCCGTCACAGACAACCTGATATTAATCTTTCTAGAGAGTCTGTCAATGTCGAGAATAGAAACCGATATTTAGGACTGTATGCTCCAAGCTGTGGCGTACTAATGGAGTTCCGATCTGTCTACAAGAGAGTGGGCGAGACACGCAATATCTGAGTGATTATTTTGTGGATGTCTCTACCAATCAGTTTCTATGTTATCTTATTCTAATATAACAGGCAATGAGGAAATAAGGCGGACCTCACTGTCCACCGCTACATTGGATAGCATGGTAGCGTTTTCCAAACACATTGTCCAATCGTTATACAGAACATGTTTGATTGACAGCTACAAAGGATGTCCGATACTTCAGAACTTGAACAGGAAATGATATCCCCGCCCATAAGTTCAACAAGCAGGGCGTAAGCTAAAGGCAGTAGTTAATTTTTGTCTTCGAAAGCAACGAGAGAGAGAGAGAGAGAGAGAGAGAGAGAGAGAGAGAGAGAGAGAGAGAGAGAGAGAACAAAAATAAATATTATTCGCAAACATTTTAACTAATTAAAACTAGTCTGGCGACCTACATATGAATAGATGTTCTAACGGTTTTATACAATTAAAAATAGCTGAGTATTTATTGTGAACATTAATGCATGTTTCTCATGAGTACATCGGTCAATATATTTGGCTTCATGACACTTGTAACCTCGCTCAGACTAACAAGTCCGCCTAAACGATAACTATCAGTGACAGATCCATACATGGTTGTTTCACTTCCTGAAGGCACGGCGGTATAGATATGTCCTACCTCTGTCAGATTTCATCGATCTATGAAAGATACGACGTCGCTCACTGGAAGGATTATCTTCCGATGACTGTTGGATTGTCTTAGCGTCATAATGACATGAATAGCATTCAATCATGAATGATTAACACGCATGTATCTGGTCGTCAAATCTGCTCGTGTCTAGGGACAAATGTTTCACACCAGACATGTCGGGAACGTCAAGAACAATACCATCATCAGTACCGGGCCTGCTGGCGTAGGTGATCATGTCTCTCCACAACTTTCGAACTCGACAGTACTTTATCATTTCTGTTGTTGACCTTCTGCCAAGCCATTCTCTTAAGCTGTCTGTATTTTCTCTCTTTGCTTCCCTCTATCTCTTCGTCCCTCAATTTTCCCAGTTGTTACAATATATTCCAGCTGTTCCCTTCTCATTACATGGGCAAAAATGATGATTGTTTCTTCCTATTATTGGAAATTAGCTCTCTTTTTGATTTGGCCTCTTTCAGAACGTTTTCATTACTCTTCTTAGCTGTCCATGCTATTCTCAACATTCTACTGTAAAACCACATTTCTACAGACTCCAGTGATTTTCTTTTTTGTTGTCCTACTGTCCATGATTCACATCCATATGTTAAGACTGACTCTACATAACATTTAAGAACTCTTTTTCTTGTTTCGATCGTCAAAAATGGATTGCATAGTATCTTCCTCATTTTTTGGAAAGCTCAAGAACAATATATAGAACACTAAGAAAAATAACCTCAACAGAGATGAAATGTGTTAGACGAATGGCAGGAACAGAGAGGTCAGATCAGACATGAAGAACTGAGAAAAGACATAGGAATAGCCCCCGCTATAGAATATAACAGAAAGAACAGATAAAATGGTTTGGCCACGTGACAAGGCAGAGTGATCAAAACACAACACAACGAGCCTTCAATAAGCTATGCGAGAACACCAGACCCAAGGGTCGACCACGAAAAAAGATGGATCGATAGAATATTAGAAGCACTAGGAAACATAACAGCAGCTGAAGCAAACAGAAGAGCAAAAGATGCAAATTATATCTCCTCTCGATGCTGAAAGGCAGATGAAGAAAGAAGAAGAAGACATGCTGGGACACAGACAATTTATTTATTTCTCCGCGACCAAAAATAAACAATCATCTATTGATATTGTAGCCATTTGTCCCCTTTCGTGCAGCGCCATCTTGGTTCACAGATAGTGTACAACAACTTAGATGTAGCGAAGTGAAGATTACAAGACTTCCCCCCAAATAATGCCGTGTTTGTAGCACATTTATATTTCTAGATTATTTGTTTGAAGAAATGTGTGAAGATTACAAGACTCCCCCCCCCCCAAATAATGCCGTGTTTGTAGCACATTTCTATTTCTAGATTATTTGTTTGAAGAAATGTGTGAAGATTACAAGACTCCCCCCCCCCCTAATAATGCCGTGTTTGTAGCACATTTCTATTTCTAGATTATTTGTTTGAAGAAATGTGTGAAGATTACAAGACTCCCCCCCCCCCCCCCAATAATGCCGTGTTTGTAGCACATTTCTATTTCTAGATTATTTGTTTGAAGAAATGTGTGAAGATTACAAGACTCCCCCCCCCCTAATAATGCCGTGTTTGTAGCACATTTCTATTTCTAGATTATTTGTTTGAAGAAATGTGTGAAGATTACAAGACTCCCCCCCCCCCAATAATGCCGTGTTTGTAGCACATTTCTATTTCTAGATTATTTGTTTGAAGAAATGTGTGAAGATTACAAGACTCTCCCCCCCACCCCCCAAATAATGCCGTGTTTGTAGCACATTTCTATTTCTAGATTATTTGTTTGAAGAAATGTGTGAAGATTACAAGACTCCCCCCCCCAAATAATGCCGTGTTTGTAGCACATTTATATTTCTAGATTATTTGTTTGAAGAAATGTGTGAAGATTACAAGACTCCCCCCCCCCCCAATAATGCCGTGTTTGTAGCACATTTCTATTTCTAGATTATTTGTTTGAAGAAATGTGTGAAGATTACAAGACTCCCCCCCCCCCCAAATAATGCCGTGTTTGTAGCACATTTCTAATTCTAGATTATTTGTTTGAAGAAATGTGTGAAGATTACAAGACTCCCCCCCCCCCCCCAATAATGCCGTGTTTGTAGCACATTTATATTTCTAGATTATTTGTTTGAAGAAATGTGTGAAGATTACAAGACTCCCCCCCCCCCCCCAAATAATGCCGTGTTTGTAGCACATTTCTATTTCTAGATTATTTGTTTGAAGAAATGTGTGAAGATTACAAGACTCCCCCCCCCCCCCCAATAATGCCGTGGTTGTAGCACATTTCTATTTCTAGATTATTTGTTTGAAGAAATGTGTGAAGATTACAAGACTCCCCCCCCCCCAAATAATGCCGTGTTTGTAGCACATTTCTATTTCTAGATTATTTGTTTGAAGAAATGTGTGAAGATTACAAGACTCCCCCCCCCGCCCCCCCCCCCCCCAAAAAAAAAAATGCCGTGTTTGTAGCACATTTCTATTTCTAGATTATTTGTTTGAAGAAATGTGTGAAGATTACAAGACTCTCCCCCCCTCTCCCCCCCCCCCCCCCAATAATGCCGTGTTTGTAGCACATTTCTATTTCTAGATTATTTGTTTGAAGAAATGTATGAAGATTACAAGACTCCCCCCCCCCCCCAAAAAAAAAAGCCGTGTTTGTAGCACATTTCTATTTCTAGATTATTTGTTTGAAGAAATGTGTGAAGATTACAAGACTCCCCCCCCCCCCCAATAATGCCGTGTTTGTAGCACATTTCTATTTCTAGATTATTTGTTTGAAGAAATGTGTGAAGATTACAAGACTCCCCCCCCCCCCCCCAAAAAAAAAAAAATGCCGTGTTTGTAGCACATTTATATTTCTAGATTATTTGTTTGAAGAAATGTGTGAAGATTACAAGACTCTCCCCCCCCCAAATAATGCCGTGTTTGTAGCACATTTCTATTTCTAGATTATTTGTTTGAAGAAATGTGTGAAGATTACAAGACTCCCCCCCCCCCTAATAATGCCGTGTTTGTAGCACATTTCTATTTCTAGATTATTTGTTTGAAGAAATGTGTGAAGATTACAAGACTCCCCCCCCCCCCAAAATAATGCCGTGTTTGTAGCACATTTATATTTCTAGATTATTTGTTTGAAGAAATGTGTGAAGATTACAAGACTCCCCCCCCCCCCCCCAAATAATGCCGTGTTTGTAGCACATTTCTATTTCTAGATTATTTGTTTGAAGAAATGTGTGAAGATTACAAGACTCCCCCCCCCCCCAATAATGCCGTGTTTGTAGCACATTTATATTTCTAGATTATTTGTTTGAAGAAATGTGTGAAGATTACAAGACTCCCCCCCCCCCCCAAATAATGCCGTGTTTGTAGCACATTTATATTCTAGATTATTTGTTTGAAGAAATGTGTGAAGATTACAAGACTCCCCCCCCCAAATAATGCCGTGTTTGTAGCACATTTCTATTTCTAGATTATTTGTTTGAAGAAATGTGTGAAGATTACAAGACTCCCCCCCCCCCCCAAATAATGCCGTGTTTGTAGCACATTTCTATTTCTAGATTATTTGTTTGAAGAAATGTGTGAAGATTACAAGACTCCCCCCCCCCAAATAATGCCGTGTTTGTAGCACATTTATATTTCTAGATTATTTGTTTGAAGAAATGTGTGAAGATTACAAGACTCCCCCCCCCCCCCCCCCCCCAAAAAAAAATGCCGTGTTTGTAGCACATTTCTATTTCTAGATTATTTGTTTGAAGAAATGTGTGAAGATTACAAGACTCCCCCCCCCCCCCCCAAATAATGCCGTGTTTGTAGCACATTTCTATTTCTAGATTATTTGTTTGAAGAAATGTGTGAAGATTACAAGACTCCCCCCCCCCCCCAAATAATGCCGTGTTTGTAGCACATTTATATTTCTAGATTATTTGTTTGAAGAAATGTGTGAAGATTACAAGACTCCCCCCCCCCCCCAAATAATGCCGTGTTTGTAGCACATTTCTATTTCTAGATTATTTGTTTGAAGAAATGTGTGAAGATTACAAGACTCCCCCCCCCCCCCCAAATAATGCCGTGTTTGTAGCACATTTCTATTTCTAGATTATTTGTTTGAAGAAATGTGTGAAGATTACAAGACTCCCCCCCAAATAATGCCGTGTTTGTAGCACATTTCTATTTCTAGATTATTTGTTTGAAGAAATGTGTGAAGATTACAAGACTCCCCCCCCCCCAAATAATGCCGTGTTTGTAGCACATTTATATTTCTAGATTATTTGTTTGAAGAAATGTGTGAAGATTACAAGACTCCCCCCCCCCAAATAATGCCGTGTTTGTAGCACATTTCTATTTCTAGATTATTTGTTTGAAGAAATGTGTGAAGATTACAAGACTCCACCCCCCCCCCCCCCAAATAATGCCGTGTTTGTAGCACATTTCTATTTCTAGATTATTTGTTTGAAGAAATGTGTGAAGATTACAAGACTCCCCCCCCCCCCAATAATGCCGTGTTTGTAGCACATTTCTATTTCTAGATTATTTGTTTGAAGAAATGTGTGAAGATTACAAGACTCCCCCCCCCCCAAATAATGCCGTGTTTGTAGCACATTTCTATTTCTAGATTATTTGTTTGAAGAAATGTGTGAAGATTACAAGACTCCCCCCCCGCCCCCCAAAAAAAAAAATGCCGTGTTTGTAGCACATTTATATTTCTAGATTATTTGTTTGAAGAAATGTGTGAAGATTACAAGACTCTCCCCCCCTCTCCCTCCCCCCCCCCCAAATAATGCCGTGTTTGTAGCACATTTCTATTTCTAGATTATTTGTTTGAAGAAATGTATGAAGATTACAAGACTCCCTCCCCCCCCCCAAATAATGCCGTGTTTGTAGCACATTTATATTTCTAGATTATTTGTTTGAAGAAATGTGTGAAGATTACAAGACTCCCCCCCCCCCCCAAATAATGCCGTGTTTGTAGCACATTTCTATTTCTAGATTATTTGTTTGAAGAAATGTGTGAAGATTACAAGACTCCCCCCCCCCCCCCCCAAATAATGCCGTGTTTGTAGCACATTTCTATTTCTAGATTATTTGTTTGAAGACATGTGTGAAGATTACAAGACCCCCCCCCCCCCAAATAATGCCGTGTTTGTAGCACATTTCTATTTCTAGATTATTTGTTTGAAGAAATGTGTGAAGATTACAAGACTCCCCCCCCCCCAAAAAAAAAAAATGCCGTGTTTGTAGCACATTTCTATTTCTAGATTATTTGTTTGAAGAAATGTGTGAAGATTACAAGACTCCCCCCCCCCCCCCAAAAAAAAAAATAATGCCGTGGTTGTAGCACATTTCTATTTCTAGATTATTTGTTTGAAGAAATGTGTGAAGATTACAAGACTCCCCCCCCCCCCCCCAAATAATGCCGTGTTTGTAGCACATTTCTATTACTAGATTATTTGTTTGAAGAAATGTGTGAAGATTACAAGACTCCCCCCCCCCAAAAAAAAAATGCCGTGTTTGTAGCACATTTATATTTCTAGATTATTTGTTTGAAGAAATGTGTGAAGATTACAAGACTCCCCCCCCCCCCAATAATGCCGTGTTTGTAGCACATTTCTATTTCTAGATTATTTGTTTGAAGAAATGTGTGAAGATTACAAGACTCCCCCCCCCAAAAAAATAATGCCGTGTTTGTAGCACATTTATATTTCTAGATTATTTGTTTGAAGAAATGTGTGAAGATTACAAGACTCCCCCCCCCCCAAATAATGCCATGGTTGTAGCACATTTCTATTTCTAGATTATTTGTTTGAAGAAATGTGTGAAGATTACAAGACTCCCCCCCCCCCCCCCAAAAAAAAAAAAAAAATGCCGTGTTTGTAGCACATTTCTATTTCTAGATTATTTGTTTGAAGAAATGTGTGAAGATTACAAGACTCCCCTCCCCCCAATAATTCCGTGTTAGTAGCACATTTCTATTTCTAGATTATTTGTTTGAAGAAATGTGTGAAGATTACAAGACTCCCCCCCCCCCCCCCAAATAATGCCGTGTTTGTAGCACATTTCTATTACTAGATTATTTGTTTGAAGAAATGTGTGAAGATTACAAGACTCCCCCCCCCCCCCCCAAAAAAAATGCCGTGTTTGTAGCACATTTATATTTCTAGATTATTTGTTTGAAGAATGTGTGAAGATTACAAGACTCTCCCCCCCCCCCCCAAATAATGCCGTGTTTGTAGCACATTTATATTTCTAGATTATTTGTTTGAAGAAATGTGAGAAGATTACAAGACTCCCCCCCCCCCCCCCCCAATAATGCCGTGGTTGTAGCACATTTCTATTTCTAGATTATTTGTTTGAAGAAATGTGTGAAGATTACAAGACTCCCCCCCCCCCAAAAAAAAAAAAATGCCGTGTTTGTAGCACATTTATATTTCTAGATTATTTGTTTGAAGAAATGTGTGAAGATTACAAGACTCCCCCCCCCCCCCAAATAATGCCGTGTTTGTAGCACATTTCTATTACTAGATTATTTGTTTGAAGAAATGTGTGAAGATTACAAGACTCCCCCCCCCCCAAAAAAAAAATGCCGTGTTTGTAGCACATTTATATTTCTAGATTATTTGTTTGAAGAAATGTGTGAAGATTACAAGACTCTCCCCCCCCCCCCAAATAATGCCGTGTTTGTAGCACATTTATATTTCTAGATTATTTGTTTGAAGAAATGTGAGAAGATTACAAGACTCCCCCCCCCCCCCCCCCAATAATGCCGTGGTTGTAGCACATTTCTATTTCTAGATTATTTGTTTGAAGAAATGTGTGAAGATTACAAGACTCCCCCCCCCCCAAAAAAAAAAAAATGCCGTGTTTGTAGCACATTTATATTTCTAGATTATTTGTTTGAAGAAATGTGTGAAGATTACAAGACTCTCTCTCCCCCCCCCCCCCCCCCAAATAATGCCGTGTTTGTAGCACATTTCTATTTCTAGATTATTTGTTTGAAGAAATGTGTGAAGATTACAAGACTCCCCCCCCCCAAAAAAAAATGCCGTGTTTGTAGCACATTTATATTTCTAGATTATTTGTTTGAAGAAATGTGTGAAGATTACAAGACTCCCCCCCCCCCCCCCCCCCAAATAATGCCGTGTTTATAGCACATTTCTATTTCTAGATTATTTGTTTGAAGAAATGTGTGAAGATTACAAGACTCTCCCCCCCCCCCCCAAATAATAATGCCGTGTTTGTAGCACATTTATATTTCTAGATTATTTGTTTGAAGAAATGTGAGAAGATTACAAGACTCCCCCCCCCCCCCCAATAATGCCGTGGTTGTAGCACATTTCTATTTCTAGATTATTTGTTTGAAGAAATGTGTGAAGATTACAAGACTCCCCCCCCAAAAAAAAAAAAAAATGCCGTGTTTGTAGCACATTTATATTTCTAGATTATTTGTTTGAAGAAATGTGTGAAGATTACAAGACTCTCTCTCCCCCCCCCCCCCAAAATGCCGTGTTTGTAGCACATTTCTATTTCTAGATTATTTGTTTGAAGAAATGTGTGAAGATTACAAGACTCCCCCCCCAAAAAAAAAAAAATGCCGTGTTTGTAGCACATTTCTATTTCTAGATTATTTGTTTGAAGAAATGTGTGAAGATTACAAGACTCCCCCCCCCCCCCAAATAATGCCGTGTTTATAGCACATTTCTATTTCTAGATTATTTGTTTGAAGAAATGTGTGAAGATTACAAGACTCCCCCCCCCACCCCCCAAATAATGCCGTGTTTGTAAAAGAAAGTAAAGAGTCCCGTCACGCCAAGTGGCGTATAGGGAATATGGTGTTAGTTACCATACATTTTACAGACCTTTAGCACATGATTTTTGGGGTAATGGGGTCGGTATTACGCCCGTGCCGCTTTACTTTCCCAGAAAAAAATCCGGTACCCATTTAAGGCTGGGTGAACCCGGAAGCCGTCGGTTGGGATCGAACCCTACCTCTTGTCCTTAGTAGTCCAGTTCACTAACCACTGAGCTATCGCGGCTCCCGCCGTGTTTGTAGCACATTTATATTTCTAGATTATTTGTTTGAAGAAATGTGTGAAGATTCTGTCAACGATCTTACATTTTTTATGTTGTTTTTTTTTTAACCAAAAGATTTCATCCAACAAAAGTGATTATAACAAACAAAATAGAAATAGGGAATTCATCATCGTCATCATTGGGTGCCGTCTCCGCATCGAAGGTTGGCTACCATGGAGCGCCATTCTGTTCTGTCTCTTGCTTTGATGATGCAGGTTGTCATAGGCTGATTTGTCCATCTTTTGATGTTACTCGTCCATGTTAGTCTTGGTCTGCCTCTGCCTCTTTTACCTTGTATTTTCCCTTTCAAGATTACTTTTAGTAGGCTGTTGTGTCTTTTAACATGCCCCAAAAATCGCATTCGTCTTGCTCTAATTGTGTTTATTAGTTCTCTTTTCATTTTTAGTTGTTTTAAAACTTCATCGTTTGTTTTCTTTTCCTTCCATCCAATTCTATCTATTCTTCTGTAAATCCACATTTCAAAGGCTTCAATTTTCTGTTCTGTTTTCTTGTCTAATGTCCATGTTTCTACACTATACAGGAATATTGAGAAGACATAACATTTTGCTATTCTTTTTGAATTCGTTATTGTACTCCACACTACATCCCAGCAGATCGATACTTCTCACTTCGGGGCGGGGCTAAGGTTCCTGTAGCTGTCCACACCTTCAGATCGATAATTACTCGAGGAATAGATCTCTCGTACGTTCCGGGGCGACAACAACGTGGTCCACGAGGGACTTCAATGATGTTATAGGATAAGGAGAAATATCACATTCTAAAAGTAATCATCATCATGTGTCCTACCGGTTGGCGTAGGTGATCATATCCTTCCATAATTTTCTCACAGTGCATCGTATTATTTCTGTTGTTGACTGTTTACCGTGCCAATGACACCAAGCTATTTAGTATCTTCTCTCTTTGTCGCTCGTGATATCTCTTTCCCTGTATTTGCCTGTTGTAACCAAATATTTCAGTTTCCATTTTCGCATGATGTGCGAGAAACATATAGCGATTGTTACTTCCTGATGTTGTTTAAGAGCTCCCTTTTTGTGATCGCCGCGTTGTGAATATCATCTTTTTTTTAAAAAAAAAAAAAGATGTCCATGGAACTCTCAGCATTCTTCTGAAAAACCTCATTTCTGTGACCTCTAATCGTCTTAACATTTCAGTTGTATAATTTGTTGACCCGATGAATGCTTTTGCTGAAAATCTGTAGTTTATCTTGTCTTTGTACACGTTGAGCTGTTCCATACCATTAAATGTTTATTGTTTATGTTCTCTGCAGCTTTACACGCAGCCCCACATATTATTGAATAGAGGTGTGGCCATCACTGGTACCAGGACAAGCTGTATGGAGATGTCACCAACCTTGAGCTGACCAATGCTTTCTTTGAACTTATTAATATTGACGTCTAGAGGTGTGGCCATCACCGGTACCGTACCAGGACAAGCTGTATGGAGATGTCACCAACCTTGAGCTGACCAATGCTTTCTTTGAACTTATTAATATTGACGTCTAGAGGTGTGGCCATCACCGGTACCGTACCAGGACAAGCTGTATGGAGATGTCACCAACCTTGAGCTGACCAATGCTTTCTTTGAACTTATTAATATTGACGTCTAGAGGTGTGGCCATCACTGATACCAGGACAAGCTGTATGGAGATGTCACCAACCTTGAGCTGACCAATGCTTTCTTTGAACTTATTAATATTGACGACTAGAGGTGTGGCCATCACTGGTACCAGGACAAGCTGTATGGAGATGTCACCAACCTTGAGCTGACCAATGCTTTCTTTGAACTTATTAATATTGACGTCTAGAGGTGTGGCCATCACTGGTACCAGGACAAGCTTTATGGAGATGAGTGAACCTTTGAACTTATGACTGACATCTAAAAGTGTACGTGGAAGAAGAGAAGTGGAGGAATAAAGCGAATATGATGAAGAGTAGAAAGAGGGATGAGAACAGGCGGAAGAAGAGAAAAAGGAAGAAAAACAAGGAAGATAAAGAAGTAAAAGGGGCTGTACAGAGAAAGACTGTAAATAAAATTCAAAGGAGGCGAAGGCGCACCTCACAGCAGCAGAGCTGGAAGTTGTCAGCGACCCACAGCTAATGGTTTGTGCCAGGATCGGCGAACCAGAACCATCCAGACCCTGCTCCACCTTTCTATGGTGCCTCCAGTAACAGACTAACCTGTCTAGTCTGGCCAAACAAGTAGGGATCGAAGAGGGAAGACAACCCGGTACTCAAAAATGTCGAGCTGAAGTCGGATGTGTTGGGCCGAAAAGCGCAAATATCACAGTTATACTGTAAACCACAACACAACGCAGACACGCCCACTTAGCGTCCTTTTAAGGGCGGATGATGAAGTGGTACACTCCTTTAGTCATCGGGTGAATGCAGGCAGCAAGCAATACAATTCAAACAGGACAAATGAGATTTTTGGGGCATGTTAGAGGGCACAACAGCCTACTAAAAGTAATATTGGAAGGGAAAATACAAGGTAAAAGAGGCAGACCAAGACTAACATGGACTTGTAACATCAAAAGATGGACAAGTCAGCCTATGACAACCTGCACCATCTAAGCAAGAGACAGAGCAGAATGGCGCTCCATGGTAGCCAACCTTGATGCGGTGACGGTACAAAGTGATGATGAAAGAGAGAGAAGAAGAAATAAAGGGGAAGAGGGAGAAGAAGAAATAAAGGGGATAAGAGAAAAGAATAAATAAAGGGGAAGAGGGAGAAGAAGAAATAAAGGGGATAAGAGAGAAGAAGAAATAAAGGGGAAGAGAGAGAAGAAGAAATAAAGGGGATGAGAGAGAAGAAGAAATAAAGGGAAGAGGGAGAAAAAGAAATAAAGGGGATAAGAGAGAAGAAGAAATAAAGGGGAAGAGGGAGAAGAAGAAATAAAGGGGAAGAGAGAAGAAGAAATAAAGGGGATAAGAGAGAAGAAGAAATAAAGGGGATGAGAGAGAAGAAGAAATAAAGGGGAAGAGGGAGAAGAAGAAATAAAGGGGATAAGAGAGAAGAAGAAATAAAGGGGAAGAGAGAGAAGAAGAAATAAAGGGGAAGAGGGAGAAGAAGAAATAAAGGGGATAAGAGAGAAGAAGAAATAAAGGGGAAGAGGGAGAAGAAGAAATAAAGGGGATGAGAGAGTAGAAGAAATAAAGGGGATGAGAGAGAAGAAATAAAGGGGAAGAGGGAGAAGAAGAAATAAAAGAGATATGAGAGAAGAAGAAATAAAGGGGAAGAGAGAGAAGAAGAAATAAAGGGGATAAGAGAGAAGAAGAAATAAAGGGGATAAGAGAGAAGAAGAAATAAAGGGGATAAGAGAGAAGAAAAAAAGGGGATAAGAGAGAAGAAGAAATAAAGGGGAAGAGGGAGAAGAGAATAAAGGGGAAGAGGGAGAAGAAGAAATAAAGGGGATAAGAGAGAAGAAGAAATAAAGGGAAGAGGGAGAAGAAGAAATAAAGGGGATAAGAGAGAAGAAGAAATAAAGGGGAGAGGGAGAAGAAGAAATAAAGGGGATAAGAGAGAAGAAGAAATAAAGGGGAAGAGGGAGAAGAAGAAATAAAGGGGAAGAGGGAGAAGAAGAAATAACGGGGAAGAGGGAGAAGAAGAAATAAAGGGGATAAGAGAGAAGAAGAAATAAAGGGGAAGAGGGAGAAGAAGAAATAAAGGGGATAAGAGAGAAGAAGAAATAAAGGGGAAGAGAGAGAAGAAGAAATAAAGGGGATAAGAGAGAAGAAGAAATAAAGGGGAAGAGAGAGAAGAAGAAATAAAGGGGAAGAGAGAGAAGAAGAAATAAAGGGAAGAGGGAGAAGAAGAAATAAAGGGGATAAGAGAGAAGAAGAAATAAAGGGGAAGAGGGAGAAGAAGAAATAAAGGGGATAAGAGAGAAGAAGAAATAAAGGGGAAGAGGGAGAAGAAGAAATAAAGGGGAAGAGGGAGAAGAAGAAATAAAGGGGATAAGAGAGAAGAAGAAATAAAGGGGAAGAGAGAGAAGAAATAAAGGGGAAGAGGGAGAAGAAGAAATCAAGGGGAAGAGAGAGAAGAAGAAATCAAGGGGAAGAGAGAGAAGAAGAAATAAAGGGGTAAGAGAGAAGAAGAAATAAAGGGGATAAGAGAGAAGAAGAAATAAAGGGGATAAGAGAGAAGAAGAAAAAAAGGGGATAAGAGAGAAGAAGAAATAAAGGGGAAGAGGGAGAAGAAGAAATAAAGGGGAAGAGGGAGAAGAAGAAATAAAGGGATAAGAGAGAAGAAGAAATAAAGGGGAAGAGGGAGAAGAAGAAATAAAGGGGAAGAGGGAGAAGAAGAAATAAAGGGGAAGAGAGAGAATAAGAAATAAAGGGGGAAGAGGGAGAAGAAGAAATAAAGGGGAAGAGAGAGAAGAAGAAATAAAGGGGATAAGAGAGAAGAAGAAATAAAGGGGAAGAGAGAGAAGAAGAAATAAAGGGGAAGAGAGAGAAGAAGAAATAAAGGAGATAAGAGAGAAGAAGAAATAAAGGGGAAGAGGGAGAAGAAGAAATAAAGGGGATAAGAGAGAAGAAGAAATAAAGGGGAAGAGGGAGAAGAAGAAATAAAGGGGAAGAGAGAGAAGAAGAAATAAAGGGGAAGAGAGAGAAGAAGAAATAAAGGGGATAAGAGAGAAGAAGAAATAAAGGGGAAGAGAGAGAAGAAGAAATAAAGGGGAAGAGGGAGAAGAAGAAATAAAGGGGAAGAGAGAGAAGAAGAAATAAAGGGGAAGAGAGAGAAGAAGAAATAAAGGGGATAAGAGAGAAGAAGAAATAAAGGGGATAAGAAGAAATAAAGGGGAAGAGAGAGAAGAAGAAATAAAGGAGATAAGAGAGAAGAAGAAATAAAGGGAAGAGAGAGAAGAAGAAATAAAGGGGATAAGAGAGAAGAAGAAATAAAGGGGAAGAGAGAGAAGAAGAAATAAAAGAGATATGAGAGAAGAAGAAATAAAGGGGATGAGAGAGTAGAAGAAATAAAGGGGATGAGAGAGAAGAAATAAAGGGGAAGAGGGAGAAGAAGAAATAAAAGAGATATGAGAGAAGAAGAAATAAAGGGGAAGAGAGAGAAGAAGAAATAAAAGAGATATGAGAGAAGAAGAAATAAAGGGGATGAGAGAGAAGAAGAAATAAAGGGGATGAGAGAGAAGAAGAAATAAAGGGGATGAGAGAGAAGAAGAAATAAAGGGGAGAGGGAGAAGAAGAAATAAAGGAGAAGAGAGAGAAGAAGAAATAAATGGGAAGAGAGAGAAGAAGAAATAAAGGGGATAAGAGAGAAGAAGAAATAAAGGAGATAAGAGAGAAGAAGAAATAAAGGGGATAAGAGAGAAGAAGAAATAAAGGCGATAAGAGAGAAGAAGAAATCAAGGGGAAGAGAGAGAAGAAGAAATAAAGGAGATAAGAGAGAGAAGAAGAAATAAAGGAGATAAGAGAGAAGAAGAAATCAAGGGGAAGAGAGAGAAGAAGAAATAAAGGAGATAAGAGAGAAGAAGAAATAAAGGGGAAGAGAGAGAAGAAGAAATAAAGGGGATAAGAGAGAAGAAGAAATAAAGGGGATGAAGATGATGATGAAAGAAGGAGAAAAGGTAGAAAAAAGAGGAAGACAAAGAGAAAGTTGGAGAGGAAGAAGAAGATGACAGAGGAGGAGAAGAAGAAAAAACAAGAGATTATCCAAATAAAATGAGCTTGTATGTGGTCACTAGAGTCAGCAAGTCTGTGTGTGATCAGACATTGGAGAACTAACGGACATTGTCCAAACACTATCATGTTGTTCCTGGACAAACCATCTGGCTACAAGAGTAGGGATCGTAAGGGAAGGCAACTTGGTACAGAAAAACGCTGAAATAGGATGTGTTGGGGTGAAAGGTGCAAATATCACAGTAGTACCATGCCTGCTGGCATAGGTGATCATGTCTCTCCACAACTCTCAATCTCGGCAGTCATTTATCATTTCTGTTGTTGACCTTCTGACAAGCCATTCTCTTAAGCTGTCTGGTATCTTTTCTCTTTGCTTCCCTCTATCTCTTCGTCCCTCAATTTTCCCAGTTGTTACAATATATTCCAGTTGTTCTCTTCTCATTACATGGCCAAAAAATGATGATTGTTTCTTCCTATTATTGGAAATTAGCTCTCTTTTTGCTTTGATCTCTTTCAGAACGTTTTCATTACTCTTCTTAGCTGTCCATGGTATTCTCAACATTCTACTGTAAAACCACATTTCTACAGCCTCCAGTGATGTTCTTATCTGTTGTCCTATTGTCCATGATTCACATCCATATGTTAAGACTGACTCTATATAACATTTAAGAACTCTTATTCTTGTTTCCACTGTCAAAAATGGATTGTACAGTATCTTCATCATTTTTTGGAAAGCCTATTTGAGGGCAGATGCTGAAAAGGGATAGCTTGCGTCGGGATTGGTGAACCGAACCTATCCAGGAGATCTTTTAGTTTTCATGTGAACTCAAGCAAGCTAGATCTAATATACAACAAAAAACACAAGACAATTCATAGGTGAAAATCTGCCTTGCATATTCTTTCAAAAATAGACATTACTTTTCAATTAAAAAAAAAAAATTGTCTGTTTAGTTTTAACGTTGACACTTAAAATAAAAAATAATTAAAAACATGAGTAATTAATGAAAGTGGCTTTGATATATTTCCATATGTGAACATTGAAACATACATGCATAGTCACTACTCATATACATGCACATATCTACAGGCGTGCGGAGACTATGGAAGCTAAGGTATGGACACAAGAGAAATTACACACGTCTAAACAGGGTTTTGTCACATGACTAAACAAATGTGACATACTGTTAATTTTATTAGCCGCACCTGAGGGATTTGGTGGTATAGAGGTAAGAGATTGAGTTCTGGACAAGAAGGTTGCAGATTTGGTGGTATAGAGGTAAGAGATTGAGTTCTGGACAAGAAGGTTGCAGATTTGGTGGTATAGAGGTAAGAGATTGAGTTCTGGACAAGAAGTTTGCAGATTTGGTGCTATAGAGGTAAGAGATTGAGTTCTGGACAAGAAGGTTGCAGATTTGGTGGTATAGAGGTAAGAGATTAAGTTCTGGACAAGAAGGTTGCAGATTTGGTGGTATAGAGGTAAGAGATAGAGTTCTGGCCAAGAAGGTTGCAGATTTGGTGGTATAGAGGTAAGAGATTGAGTTCTGGACAAGAAGGTTGCAGATTTGGTGGTATAGAGGTAAGAGATTGAGTTCTGGACAAGAAGGTTGCAGATTTGGTGGTATAGAGGTAAGAGATTGAGTTCTGGACAAGAAGGTTGCAGATTTGGTGGTATAGAGGTAAGAGATTGAGTTCTGGACAAGAAGGTTGCAGATTTGGTGGTATAGAGGTAAGAGATTGAGTTCTGGACAAGAAGGTTGCAGATTTGGTGGTATAGAGGTAAGAGATTGAGTTCTGGACAAGAAGGTTGCAGATTTGGTGGTATAGAGGTAAGAGATTAAGTTCTGGACAAGAAGGTTGCAGATTTGGTGGTATAGAGGTAAGAAATTGAGTTCTGGACAAGAAGTTTGCAGATTTGGTGGTATAGAGGTAAGAGATTGAGTTCTGGACAAGAATGTTGCAGATTTGGTGGTATAGAGGTAAGAGGTTGAGTTCTGGACAAGAATGTTGCAGATTTGGTGGTATAGAGGTAAGAGATTGAGTTCTGGACAAGAAGGTTGCAGATTTGGTGGTATAGAGGTAAGAGATTGAGTTCTGGACCAGAAGGTTGCACATTTGAATCCTACCACAGGGTGGTAGACATATTTCTCTTCAAATCCATCGTTTCTTTGTGGCTTTACCTCCCCTTGATTTGTTGGTAGTAAGATGTCATGCATGGCCTTCTTTGATAACAAAACAGAAGGTTCTGTGTGAACTCTTGGCACATTCACGATGATTGCTTCTCTGGCAATTTTGTTCAGCTAATCTACTCATCTTATACACTGAGAAGAACATTGATCAGAGAGGCAAGAGCAGCAGGAATCGGCTCCCTCAATGAGATAGAATTGCTTGCACAGAATAGAGACAAATAGTGAGATTTGATAAAAGATCTTTAGAAGGATTGAAAACTGCTAGTATAAAAATTGAGATAAGAGAAAGAGTATCTGGGTCTATTCCCTATGGGCCGACTATGGCTCGAAAGGTCAATAGATAGATAGAATCTACTCATGGGAGTCATGATAGCTCAGTGGTTAGTGAACTGGACTACTAAGGACAAGCGGTTGGATTAAATCCTGATTAACGACTTCCACATTCATCCAGCCTTAAATAGGTACCTGATTTTTTTCTGGGAAAGTAAAGTGGCACGGGTTTTGGACCCCAAAAATCAGGTGCTGAAGGTCTGTAAAAATGATGGTCACTAACACGACATTCCCTATATGCCACTTGGCATTACGGGGAACTCTACTTTAAAAAAAATCTACTCATGCTGAAGATGGATGTGTTGGACCGAAAGGTGTTGATTTAGCAGCTTGATCAACTGACGAACACATCAACTGACAAACCAATCAGCTGATGAACAAAACAACTGACAAACCAATTAACTTACAGACCAATCAACTGACAAACCAATTAACTGACAAACCAAACAGTTGATGAACAAAACAACTGACAAACCAATCAGCTGATGAACAAAACAACTGACAAACCAATCAGCTGGTGAACAAAACAACTTACAAACCAATCAATCATCTGACCAACCAATCAGCTGATCAACCAATCAACTGACTAACCAATCATCTGACCAATCAATCAACTGACAAACCAATCATCTGACCAATCAATCAACTGACCAACCAATCATCTGACAAATCAATCAATTGACCAACCAATCAACTGACCAATCAATCATCCTACCAACCAATCAATTGACAAACCAGTCAACTGACCAACCAAGCAAATGGACAAGCAAGTAGGGACTGAGAGAAAGGGCAGCCTGGCACCTCACAATGGCTTCCTGCACAGAACTTGGAAGTTGTTGGCTGTATGTTGCAGATATCACAGCTTGATGTAAACTACAATGCAGCTGCCTTTCTTTGGGAGATGAGATGTTAATTCGGATGATTCCAATGGCACGGGCGGTTGAGCATTTATGGATTCTAATTCGTTTGCCGTCATACCGGGGCCTTCTATAACCATAACCATACAACACAAAGGATCTACATCCACATTTACATCTATGCTCTCTTAACATCCTTTTAAGAGTGGATGATGACAACATCAACAGCCTAAAAAGAAGAGACCAAACCACCAGCTTCAGACTGAGAACTGGATATGCACCACTGAACAATCACATCAATAGAATAAAAGGACAGTCATGCACCAGTGAACAACCACATCAATAGAATAAAAGGACAGTCATGCACCAGTGAACAACCACATCAATAGAATAAAAGGACAGTCATGCACCAGTGAACAACCACATCAATAGAATAAAAGGACAGTCATGCACCAGTGAACAACCACATCAATAGAATAAAAGGACAGTCATGCACCAGTGAACAACCACATCAATAGAATAAAAGGACAGTCAAACTCCAGCATGTCCACTCTGTGAACACCCACATGAAACAGTAGAACATCACCTGTTTGACTGTCCAAAGCTCACTGACATCAGAGCAACTCTACTTCCTCAAAGACCTGATGGGACACCTTGTACGGAACTACAAGGGAACTCAGAAATACCTGCAGATATCATGACATGGCATTGGGCTGAAGGGCATCTACTCACAGTCTTCTGGATCCATAACAACAAAAACAACAACAGTGGATTATGATGATGAGTGGTTACTGGGTAAATGTAAAAGAAGAAGAAGAATACCTTCCGAGTACACAGCATCATGGCAGTACACAACCTCATGACTGTACACAACCTCAAGAAAGCACTGGCCACCACCTCTGTGATATAAACCATTCTTCAGTTTCATCAGAGACCAGGCAAATGGGACGCCTTATCTGGGACATGCAGCTGACAAAACACTAGCAGGTGTTATCTTATGCTGGCATTAGGTCAAGTCTTTAAAAGAAGGCAGAAATACATGGCTCATGTGCTGAGAATGAATGAAGAAAGACTTCCCTGTCAGGCATTCTTGTGGGAACCATCTGGTAAAAAGAAAATAAGGCAGTCCAAGATATTCACTAGGCAGAACAATTACTAGGGAAGACTCAACCATGGGACTAAGAAACAACCAAGAACTACAAGAACAAGCAACAAATCGTCAATTGTGAATAACTATAACTTCCACCCTATGTCCCGTCTTCTGCTCAAGAGGAAATGATGGTGAATAGGTCATAGGACAAGAGCCAACTGGCTGTTACATCAAATAACTATCCAATCAACCAGTTAAACAGTCCACCTGGAACAAAACACAGATGCAGGTCCTACTACATAGCCTTCGGTCACAGGATTAGAGTACACAAGCCATTATATCAACAAGGCCAAATTTAGACTTGGTAAGACCCTCATTCTCCTTCAATTAAAAAATTAACACCAGAAAGTCTCATTTGAAAAAAAAAAATGTAATCCCAAAATAAAATTCTGGCAATTTGTTTAAGCCCCTGAGATTGTGTGGCCCTTAGCTGTTGTTTACTTAGCTCATGATCTAGCCATGTATATCCTCCAATTAACAGTCCATTGGGAACAAAGCAAGACAGTCATTTACTGCTATCAGGCATTGAACCAATGGACATCCACTTCACACAGGCTGCTACATTTAACCAGAAAACCAATCTGCCAACTAACCAACCCTTCTGGAATAAAAAAGACTTTATATTTATCATAAATATCACACGGCTTTAGGTCAAAGGTTGAAGTTTATAGGTGACTACATCAACCAACTAGCGAACAGGTAAACAAATCAGCTAACTAACCAACTTGCAACAATCAACCAACTAGCGAACAGGTAAACAAATCAGTTAACTAACCAACCTGCAACAATCAACCGACTAGCGAACAGGTAAACAAATCAGTTAACTAACCAACTTGCAACAATCAACCAACTAGCGAACAAGTAAACAAATCAGCTAACTAACCAACTTGCAACAATCAACCAACTAGCGAACAGGTAAACAAATCAGTTAACTAACCAACTTGCAACAATCAACCAACTAGTGAACAGGTAAACAAATCAGTTAACTAACCAACTTGCAACAATCAACCAACTAGTGAACAGGTAAACAAATCAGTTAACTAACAAACTTGCAACAATCAACCAACTAGCGAACAGGTAAACAAATCAGTTAACTAACCAACTTGCAACAATCAACCAACTAGTGAACAGGTAAACAAATCAGCTAACTAACCAACCTGCAACAATCAACCAACTAGCGAACAGGTAAACAAATCAGCTAACTAACCAACTTGCAACAATCAACCAACTAGCGAACAGGTAAACAAATCAGCTAACTAACCAACTTGCAACAATCAACCAACTAGCGAACAGGTAAACAAATCAGTTAACTAACCAACTTGCAACAATCAACCAACTAGCGAACAGGTAAACAAATCAGCTAACTAACCAACTTGCAACAATCAACCAACTAGCGAACAGGTAAACAAATCAGCTAACTAACCAACTTGCAACAATCAACCAACTAGCGAACAGGTAAACAAATCAGTTAACTAACCAACCTGCAACAATTAACCGACTAGCGAACAGGTAAACAAATCAGTTAACTAACCAACTTGCAACAATCAACCAACTAGCGAACAGGTAAACAAATCAGTTAACTAACCAACTTACAAGAAACCAACAACCCACATTCAATCAACCAACTTACAACAAATAACTAACTTATAACAAACCAACAACCCACATTCAATCAACCAACTTACAACAAATAACTAACTTACAACAAACCAACAACCCATATCCAATCAACCAACTTACAACAAACAACCAAACCACTACAACAATCAACCACTACAACAAATAACTAACTTACAACAAACCAACAACCCATATCCAATCAACCAACTTACAACAAACAACCAACTTACAACAAATAACTAACTTACAACAAATCCACAACCCACATTCAACCTACCAACCTGCTAATATGAAACAAAACAATACCAAAATAATTCCAGATACCATTACATTGGAGTGATGAACAAGTGCCCACAGACTGCTAGACCAGTAACAAAAATGGATTCAAATCACAAATTAGAAAACCGTTTAAGCACCATATCCTTACAAAATGGAAGCAACAATTATCATCAACACAGACTAGTTAATTATCATATCTACTATATACATGCACCGGAATAATCTACAAAGGACAAAACATTATGGCCTATTAGGGTTGCCAGGTATTACATTTTACGGCTTACTTTTCCTTTCTCGGTAAACCGATTTTTAAATATTTTTTTCTCACATCCACAAAATTATTGGGTAAATATTTTAAAATTCACAAGAAATTAAATATGTCACCCTCATTTGCAGGGAGCCGCGATATCTCAGTGGTTAGTGAACTGGACTACAAAGGACAAGAGGTAGGGTTCGATCCCAACCGATGGCTTCCAGGTTCACCCAACCTTTAATGGGTACCAGATTTTTTTCTGGGAAAGTAAAGCGGCACGGGCGTAATACCAATCACATTACCCCAAAAATCATGTGCCGAAGGTCTGTAAAATTTATGGTCACTAACACCATATTCCCTATACGCCACTTGGCGTGACAGGGGTACTTTACTTACTTACTTACCCTCATTTGAGCTCTCGGCTAACATTTATTTATTCATTTTTAATGATAAAAATAAATGACATGTCATTTCTTTATTCATTTTTACCAAATTAGAAAGTGTATATATTATGATGTGGTATCACTATACCTGGATCTGATAGCGGGTAGGCTCAATTAGTGATGAATGTGGTAGCAGAAACAGGTAGCGGTATGTGTAGTTCCATCAAATAAACTACCACAAATGGTTCATAATAATGATAAGTTGTGAAAATCTTCCATTTCTTCTTTACAAAAACAGGGAAGTTTTTTTTCCTAACAAAAACTGGGAAATCTTCCTTTTTTTCCCTGACAAAAAAACCAAGAAATGTTGAGTTTTAACCTGATAAAAACAATCTTACTTTTTTTTCCCTGACAAAAACCAAAAAATGTTGAGTTTTAACCTGATAAAAACAATCTTACTTTTTTTCCCTGACAAAAACCAAGAAATGTTGAGTTTTAACCTGATAAAAACAATCTTACTTTTTTTCCCTGACAAAAACCAAGAAATGTTGAGCTTTAACCTGATAAAAACAATCTTACTTTTTTTTTACCTGACAAAAACCTGGCAACCCTATGGCCTATCAAAATGTTGAAACTGGTCATGTATATATACATCTGTCTACAACATCTGATTGCAAAGTGACAAAAATACAATAAATAAAAGAAAAGTTGCAAGTTTTAATAATATCACAAATAATGAGTGTTTACATCACAAACACACCGTCACAATTCTGGGTCCTCAAATTGTTGAGAATCTCAAAAAAACTGAATCATGATAAGTAAGATTAAGAAACATAAACTCTTAAGAGTCTTCTTCTACTTTTCAGCTCCCTGTGTAGCATAGGTCTTCAACAAACACTTTCAGCTCCCGGTGGAGCATAGGTCTTCAACAAACACTTTCAGCTCCCTGTGTAGCATAGGTCTTCAACAAACACTTTCAGCTCCCTGTGGAGCATAGGTCTTCAACAAACACTTTCAGCTCCCGGTGGAGCATAGGTCTTCAACAAACACTTTCAGCTCCCTGTGGAGCATAGGTCTTCAACAAACACTTTCAGCTCCCTGTGGAGCATAGGTCTTCAACAAACACTTTCAGCTCCCTGTGTAGCATAGGTCTTCAACAAACACTTTCAGCTCCCTGTGGAGCATAGGTCTTCAACAAACACTTTCAGCTCCCTGTGGAGCATAGGTCTTCAACAAACACTTTTCAAGCCGTTCTGTTTCTTGCCATTCTTTTAAGATCGTTCCATATCTTCCCCATCATCTTCATCTCTACTTCTATCTGTCTTCTCCAAGAATACATTAGTCTTCCTCTTTGTCTTTTTCCCTGGGGATTAAAAAGGGCCTGTTGTGTAATACTCTCAGTTTGTTTCCGCAGTGTGTGTCCTATCCACTGGTACATTTCCGTAATTCTATGTTAGTGATTTTATCCTGCCATTTCCACTTTTAAGAGTAGTTTATATAAATGTTCACTTGTAGTGTATGAGGATCAGTAGATGTTTAAGCCGAACATGTGGAAATATTCAATTAGGCTAATACATAAAACATGGCCAGACTTCCCCATTCTTTTTTTTTTTTTTTTTTGGGGGGGGGGGGGGGGGGGGGGCAGTCCCAGATTTTGACTTTTCATCACCATCATGATGTGCCATACCGGTTGGCGTAGGTGATCATGTCCTTCTACAATCTTCTATCCACTGTACGTCGTTATCAGTTCTGTTGTTGACTGTTTTCCATGCTATCACACCAGGCTAATATTTTTCCATTATTATTATTAACCTTTATCCCAGATTTTAAAAAAATCCAATTCGGGATCATTTTGTTCCAAAATTTGCCATTTATTTTAAACCTTGCCCCGGATTTCTTGTGTCTATACTGCTATGTTATAATATCTATCTATCTATCTATCTATTGTCCTTTCGAGCCGAAGACGGCACAAAGGGCAGAACCACAATCTCAAAAACAGAAACCTTGCATGCCAAAATGGCACATATTGCAGAGATCACTGCTTCTAAAATCTATGGCTCTGTTTCCATAACAATACTTTTTACAATGACAGCTTGTCAAGCCATCGATCTACCTCCTTAGTCGCCTCTTACGACATGCCTGGAAGGTCACAGTGTCATGATTCTTTACTTCCCTCATAATGAGGCCCGGGGCACACACATGTTATAATATATGTGTTACTTATTTGAAAATGACATTAAGAACAGTTTGTTATCTTATTTCCAATAATTATTAGTACAATATTCAGAAAATACAATTAAAATGAATTCTTTGAAAAGAAAAAAATATTAAAGGGAAATAACAAAATGTTTTAAAATTAAAATCGGTACTTTATTCTCACTGGTGAATAAGGTAAAAATGAATCCCCATATCCCAGATTAGCATTTTGAAGTGACATTATCAATTACATTATCCAAAATAAGGTAAATTTTTGTATGGTGAACTTAGGGACGAAAGTGACCAAATGACAGACCAGTGCTGAGATATAAGGATGTTTGCAGGGATTCCTTGTGAGTGATTTCTCTATCAGTGAAAGGACAGACCAGTGCTGAGATATAAGGATGTTTGCAGGGATTCCTTGTGAGTGATTTCTCTATCAGTGAAAGGAACTAGGAAGATCTGGCATCAGATTACAGCACATGGAGAACAAAAATAAAGATTTGAGACTAATCTTTGATCTGGCATCAGATTACAGCACATGGAGAACAAAAATAAAGATTGGAGACTAATCTTTGATCTGGCATCAGATTACAGCACATGGAGAACAAAAATAAAGATTGGAGACTAATCTTTTCAGAAATTGGCAGAAAACAGGAGGTTCTGCATGCATTCTGCGCACGATAAAGAACCCTCGGTAGTTGGATGTAAAAATAGAGTAGGCAAAAATGGCCACTACCAAGGGCAAATTGAGAGAAAAAATATCTACCCAAAAATGTCAGAATTCACAACGTAAAAAATGAGAGAACCTCTGAAGTCAGAAAAAAATCTGCCTGTATGAATAGGGAGACCTTGCGGTTCGGATGTTGTAAAAAAAAATATGAAAAAGTTATATTCATTGAAAATTCAGTCACTTGGGACTGGTTACTAGAGAAGTAAAGCTGGAGCAAGCAAACCTCATTTAACCAGTTATTCACTTCCTCTTTACAAGCTTGAAGAACCAGATAAGCAGTGGTCAGTGATAACTAGATATATCAGAAACATTTCACCAATATAACATTTCTAGGCTTACCCAATCTTGTCTAAATGGGTACCAAATATATTTTTTTTCATAGAAAATAAAGACAGCTTGGTGTACTGCTGTCCATATTCCCCAAAAATGTGCCAGCGAATATGAAAAAATGTCACTATTATAATATCACACTTAAGAAATGACGAGGTTTAACTTTTTTCTTTCTTCAAAACAAACTTCTAGGTCACGGAAAATAATCACAATAAAAGGTTCCCTCCCTTGCTAGGCCTATGGGGAATATGTTGTCGGTGGCCATATTTTTTCATGATAAACGGCACATTGTTGGGATGTGGTCGGTATCACACCAGGCCACCTTTATGTCCCAGAAAAAAAATCTCTGATACCCGTTTATAGAGGCTGGGTGAACCCATGGAGTCCTTTTGCTCAGAAAATAAATCCATCACTTCTGGGAATCAGAAAATAAATCCATCACTTCTTGGAATCAGAAAATAAATCCATCACTTCTGGGAATCAGAAAATAAATCCATCACTTCTGGGAATCAGAAAATAAATCCATCACTTCTGGGAATCAGAAAATAAATCCATCACTTCTGGGAATCAGAAAATAAATCCATCACTTCTGGGAATCAGAAAATAAATCCATCACTTCTGGGAATCAAACACCCAAAAAAAATGAGTCCATACATGAGATATTTTGTACTTTGTTGAAACTTGTGGCTCTTGCCAAATAGATGCCTAGTAAAGATAGGAGCCTCTCGCTGGCTGAGTGCTTAGTCTGCTTTCTTCCTCATCAAAAGGATCAGAGTACAATCCCCAACAGTGGCGGATTTTGTTTCAGACTGACAAGGCTCCAGGGTTCACCCAGCCTCTAAAAATGGGTACCAGAGATTTTCCTGGGAAGTAAATGTGGCCTGGCATGATACCGACCACATCACTCAAAAATGTGTCATGATCACAGAGAAATATGGTCACTAACCCGATATTCTCCATATGTCTAGCATGGCGTAGAGGGAACCTTACTTTTTTACACTAAAAATAAATTTTCTATGCAACAAAATAAAATCAGTCCATATGTCATCAGGCACTTAGAAAAGACAAGTAAACAAACTCTAGAAAACACAAACTCTCAAATTATTGTAGTATTTTCACAAAACCCATTTAGCTACAGTTGTTTGAAAAATCTGGACACATAATTGTTTAGAGTATTTCAGTCAAAAATGTTTCATGTTAACTTTTTTTTTCAAGTTTTTAGTGACAACCTGCAAATGTGAGCTAGGCATATGCATAACCAGCAAGCTAATGGAACCATCAGTGTGAGCGGAGGTCATCATCTGCTGAAACTGAATAAACACCTATGGGTTTTCCCAGAGCGTTGTGATCTCACTCAGTAATAGCTCAGCTTGCTTCATGAACTCACGAGCACCAACAGGGGTCACCACCATCATGTTTGCCTCCCTTGAACATGATCTTCTTGGTACCTTGCCTACATGAGATGTCCAGTGCCTGCTACAATCAACTTATCAGTGACACCCCACACTGATCTTCTTGGTACCTTTCCTACATGAGATGTCCAGTGCCTGCTACAATCAACTTATCAGTGACACCCCACACTGATCTTCTTGGTACCTTTCCTACATGAGATGCCCAGTGCCTGCTACAATCAACTTATCAGTGACACCCCACACTGATCTTCTTGGTACCTTTCCTACATGAGATGCCCAGTGCCTGCTACAATCAACTTATCAGTGACACCCCACACTGTTCTTCTTGGTACCTTTCCTACATGAGATGTCCAGTGCCTGCTACAATCAACTTATCTGTGACACCCCACACTGATCTTCTTCCTGGTACCCCTCCATTGACACCCCACACTGATCTTCTTCCTGGTACCCCTCCATTGACACCCCCCACACAGATCTTCTTCCTGGTACCCCTCCATTGACACCCCACACAGATCTTCTTCCTGGTACCCCTCCATTGACACCCCCCACACAGATCTTCTTCCTGGTACCCCTCCATTGACATCCCACACAGATCTTCTTCCTGGTACCCCTCCATTGACACCCCCCACACAGATCTTCTTCCTGGTACCCCTCCATTGACACCCCCCACACAGATCTTCTTCCTGGTACCCCTCCATTGACACCCCACACAGATCTTCTTCCTGGTACCCCTCCATTGACACCCCCCACACAGATCTTCTTCCTGGTACCCCTCCATTGACACCCCACACAGATCTTCTTCCTGGTACCCCTCCATTGACACCCCCCACACAGATCTTCTTCCTGGTACCCCTCCATTGACATCCCACACAGATCTTCTTCCTGGTACCCCTCCATTGACACCCCACACAGATCTTCTTCCTGGTACCCCTCCATTGACACCCCCCACACAGATCTTCTTCCTGGTACCCCTCCATTGACACCCCACACAGATCTTCTTCCTGGTACCCCTCCATTGACACCCCCCACACAGATCTTCTTCCTGGTACCCCTCCATTGACACCCCACACTGATCTTCTTCCTGACCCCTCCATTGACACCTTCTTCAACAAAGGGCTTCCCAAAGATAATTTCAAACAGTTTTAAAATATTTCAAAGAAGGCAGGAATCTACAACTTTTAAATTCAGCCCTGGCAGCAGCATTTAGCCAGTACTTTTGAATTTTTAACTGCCACCAGTTATTTTACATGCCCAACTTGAACATGGCATCAACATTATATTGTATATCTTTAACACCAGACATATTTGTCATCTATTCTGAACTCATTTTACACTTTTATCTTTCTCAGCAACTGTTTCCTTATGAGTTCTAGAACATGGTGTACCATCAATTTTATTTTATTTTTTATTCATTTTTCTCTTGGAGTGAAGATGGTATATGGGGCTAAAGTCTAATTCTCCATGATTGAAGATATCCTGCTAGTTCTTGGTTGTTTCTTAGTCCCATGTTTGAGCCTTCCCTAGAAAATGTTCTGCGCAACAATTCTTTCCGTGTTATCTCTTACCAGGTGGTTTCCACACGAAGGCCTGATGGGGAAGTTTTTATTCATTCATTCGCAGCACATGACCAATGTATTTTCAACGCCACCTTCTATAAAGCTTGACAGGTACTCTTGTTTTGATTCAACTCTTATCAGTTTGTTTGAAATGTATTCCTCTCCATCTTATGTAAACTTTATTTTCTTCACCAAAACTGTTCACACCAAATGTAGAGCACCCACACTAAGTACCACTTACAATGTAGAGCACCCACACTAAGTACCACTTACAATGTAGACCACCCACACTAAGTACCACTTA
The DNA here is from genome assembly GCA_032433765.1 of Megaustenia siamemsis. Classification (NCBI taxonomy): domain Eukaryota; kingdom Metazoa; phylum Mollusca; class Gastropoda; order Stylommatophora; family Ariophantidae; genus Megaustenia; species Megaustenia siamemsis. Next base: position 28,501,110 of record JAVIAB010000099.1, read on the forward strand.
CAATGTAGAGCACCCACACTAAGTACCACTTAAATCTGTAGAGCACACACACTAAGTACCACTAACAATGTGGAGCACCCACACTAAGTACCACTTACAATGTAGAGCACCCACACTAAGTACCACTTACAATGTAGAGCACCCACACTAGGTGCCACTTACAATGTAGAGCACCCACATTAAGTACCACTTACAATGTAGAGCACTCACACTAAGTACCACTTACAATGTAGAGCACCCACACTAAGTACCACTTACAATGTAGAGCACCCACACTAAGTTAAAAAAAAAGTAAAGTACCCCTGTCACGCCAAGTGGCGTATAGGGAAATATGGTGTTAGTGACCCTATATTTTACAGACCTTCAGCACATGATTTTTTGGGGTAATGTGGTCAGTATTACGCCCGTGCTGCTTTACTTTCCCTGAAAAAAAATCCGGTACCCATTTTAAGGCTGGGTGAACCCGGAAAGCTGTCGGTTGGGATTGAACCCAACCCCTTGTCCTTTGTAGTCCAGTTCACTAACCACTGAGCTATCGCGACTCCCACCCACACTAAGTACCACTTATAATATAGAGCACCCACACTAAGTACCACTTATAATATAGAGTACCCACACTAAGTAGCGGTTATACTATAGAGCACCCACACTAAGTACCACTTATAATGTGGAACACCCACACTAAGTACCACTTATAATATTGAGCACCCACACTAAGTACCACTAACAATGTGGAGCACCCACACTAAGTACCACTAACAATGTGGAGCACCCACACTAAGTATCACTTACAATGTAGAGCACACACACTAAGTACCACTTACAATATAGAGCACCCACACTAAGTACCACTAACAATGTGGAGCACCCACACTAAGTACCACTAACAATGTGGAGCACCCACACTAAGTACCACTTAAATCTGTAGAGCACCCACACTAAGTACCACTTACAATATAGAGCACCCACACTAAGTACCACTAACAATGTGGAGCACCCACGCTAAGTACCACTAACAATGTAGAACACCCACACTAAGTACCACTTAAATCTGTAGAGCACCCACATTAAGTACCACTAACAATGTGGAGCACCCACATTAAGTACCACTAACAATGTAGAGCACCCACACTAAGTACCACTTAAATCTGTAGAGCACCCACACTAAGTACCACTAACAATGTGGAGCACCCACACTAAGTACCACTAACAATGTAGAGCACCCACACTAAGAACCACTAACAATGTAGAGCACCCACACTAAGTACCACTTAAATCTGTAGAGCACCCACACTAAGTACCACTAACAATGTGGAGCACCCACACTAAGTACCACTTACAATGTGGAACACCCACACTAAGTACCACTTAAATCTGTAGAGCACCCACACTAAGTACCACTTACAATGTGGAACACCCACACTAAGTACCACTTAAATCTGTAGAGCACCCACACTAAGTACCACTAACAATGTGGAGCACCCACACTAAGTACCACTTACAATGTGGAACACCCACACTAAGTACCACTTAAATCTGTAGAGCACCCACACTAAGTACCACTAACAATGTGGAGCACCTACACTAAGTACCACTAACAATGTAGAGCACCCACACTAAGTACCACTAACAATGTGGAACACCCACACTAAGTACCACTAACAATGTGGAGCACCCACACTAAGTACCACTAACAATGTGGAGCACCCACACTAAGTACCACTAACAATGTGGAGCACCTACACTAAGTACCACTAACAATGTGGAGCACCCACACTAAGTGCCACTAACAATGTGGAGCACCCACACTAAGTACCACTAACAATGTGGAGCACCCACACTAAGTACCACTAACAATGTGGAGCACCCACACTAAGTACCACTAACAATGTGGAACACCCACACTAAGTACCACTAACAATGTGGAGCACCCACACTAAGTACAACTAACAATGTGGAGCACCCACACTAAGTACCACTTTAATAAGCAATAATCATAACAATAAACTAAACAAACAAAATGTTCATATGATGTGACATATGATGTGACATATGATGTGACATATGATGTGACATATGATGTGACATATGGCTGACCTTATAGTGTTGCACACAAGATATCATTATAGTTACATAACACACTTACAGTGTCTTATCATTATCATTTATGGTCCTTATCGAAAGTGCAAAAAGAGGAAGATTAGAACACACGACAAGGAATTTTTAGGAATATCATTAACATCACTAGATAAGGGATATACTGAGAAGTGATAAGACACATTAACATCACTAGATAAGGGATATACTGAGAAGTGATAAGACACATTAACATCATTAGATAAGAGATATACTGAGAAGTGATAAGACACATTAACATCATTAGATAAGAGATATACTGAGAAGTGATAAGAGATATTAACATCATTAGATAAGAGATAAACTGAGAAGTGATAAGAGATATTAACATCATTAGATAAGAGATAAACTGAGAAGTGATAAGACACATTAACATCATTAGATAAGAGATATACTGAGAAGTGATAAGACACATTAACATCATTAGATAAGAGATATACTGGGAAGTGATAAGACACATTAACATCACTAGATAAGAGATATACTGAGAAGTGATAAGACACATTAACATCATTAGATAAGAGATATACCGAGAAGTGATAAGAGATATTAACATCATTAGATAAGAGATATACTGAGAAGTGATAAGACACATTAACATCATTAGATAAGAGATATACTGAGAAGTGATAAGACACATTAACATCATTAGATAAGAGATATACTGGGAAGTGATAAGACACATTAACATCACTAGATAAGAGATATACTGAGAAGTGATAAGACACATTAACATCATTAGATAAGAGATATACTGAGAAGTGATAAGAGATATTAACATCATTAGATAAGAGATATACTGAGAAGTGATAAGACACATTAACATCATTAGATAAGAGATATATCCTGAGAAGTGATAAGAGATATTAACATCATTAGATAAGAGATATACTGAGAAGTGATAAGACACATTAACATCTCTAGATAAGAGATATACTGAGAAGTGATAAGAGATATTAACATCATTAGATAAGAGATATACTGAGAAGTGATAAGAGATATTAACATCATTAGATAAGAGATATATCCTGAGAAGTGATAAGAGATATTAACATCATTAGATAAGAGATATACTGAGAAGTGATAAGACACATTAACATCATTAGATAAGAGATATACCGAGAAGTGATAAGAGATATTAACATCATTAGATAAGAGATATACTGAGAAGTGATAAGACACATTAACATCTCTAGATAAGAGATATATCCTGAGAAGTGATAAGAGATATTAACATCATTAGATAAGAGATATACTGAGAAGTGATAAGACACATTAACATCATTAGATAAGAGATATACCGAGAAGTGATAAGAGATATTAACATCATTAGATAAGAGATATACTGAGAAGTGATAAGACACATTAACATCTCTAGATAAGAGATATACTGAGAAGTGATAAGAGATATTAACATCATTAGATAAGAGATATACTGAGAAGTGATAAGAGATATTAACATCACTAGATAAGAGATATACTGAGAAGTGATAAGATACATTAACATCATTAGATAAGAGATATACTGAGAAGTGATAAGACACATTAACATCATTAGATAAGGGATATACTGAGAAGTGATAAGACACATTAACATCACTAGATAAGAGATATACTGAGAAGTGATAAGACACATTAACATCATTAGATAAGAGATGTACTGAGAAGTGATAAGACACATTAACATCACTAGATAAGAGATATGCTGAGAAGTGATAAGACACATTAACATCATTAGATAAGAGATATACTGAGAAGTGATAAGACACATTAACATCATTAGATAAGAGATATACTGAGAAGTGATAAGACACATTAACATCATTAGATAAGAGATATACTGAGAAGTGATAAGACACATTAACATCACTAGATAAGAGATAAACTGAGAAGTGATAAGACACATTAACATCACTAGATAAGAGATATACTGAGAAGTGATAAGACACATTAACATCATTAGATAAGAGATATACTGAGAAGTGATATGACACATTAACATCACTAGATATACTGAGAAGTGATAAGACACATTAACATCACTAGATAAACTGAGAAGTGATAAGACAGGAAAAACTTCTGAAACTACATCTGGCCTATTTCTTGATGGGAAATATAATGTTCACTTACATGAGAATGGAATCTGTTACCATTCTGAAATAATTTCTTATCTTATGAAACATGTGTATTCTCATCTTATCTTTCTGAACCACTGTCATCTTATCTTATCTTATCTTCCTGAACCAGTGTCTTCTCATCTTATCTACATCAACCAGTGTGTTATCTTTTTTCACTGAACAACCAGTGTCTTCTCATCTTAGCTACATCATCTAGTGTCTTCTCATCTTAGCTACATCATCCAGTGTCTTCTCATCTTAGCTACATCATCTAGTGTCTTCTCATCTTAGCTACATCATCCAGTGTCTTCTCATCTTAGCTACATCATCCAGTGTTTTTTCATCTTATCTACATCACCACTAGTCTTCTCATCTGATCTACACCAACCAGTGTGTTGGATCTCCTCTTCGCTACATGATGGGACTTAGTAAGAAAAAGAAGCAGGTTTCCCAGCTTATGGAGGATGTGGTGGAGACCCAGCCACCAGGATAAGGCCACAGCAACAGAGCACAAGAATGACACGAGTGAGACGGATTTTTTAAATATCACAGACATCTTGCAATGGTACGGACTAACAATAGCCAATGTGACGCACACACACATGGCTGATGACAGAAACGTGCAGCTCTCAACAACGCTACACAGCACGTGTGGGTTTGACACAACCAGCCAGGCTTGGTCTAATGGCACTACAATAACATTGCAACAAAAAAGATTTATTTTAAAAAAATTAATAATTCCGTGAAAATTAACATTACGTATATCTAGCACACATTCTAACTATCTCTCCCACTGACAGAACGCTATCCGTCATCCTGAAAATATTTCAACTGTCGCAGCCAATGTTTTAACGTATCAAAGGTACTAAAACTGATTCCAACAGCGATTGGTCCTTTCACCCAGTTCATGCTGAGACCTTTGTACATCCCACGTATGAAGCCCTCTTCATTAATAATGCTGCGTGCGGTTCCAAGGATGGACGTATAGTCATGGCTATGTCCAGTTATACCTGTGGTTTGTAAACAACAAATTAGACAGAGCTCTCAAAGCTCATTATCTTTAATAATCTAAGATTATATGTGAACAAAAAATCTTAACCCATTAAAGTATCTGTGATTTGTAAACAAATATAAACCACTTACATCTGTGTGATTTGTAAAAAAATATAAACCACTTACATCTGTGTGATTTGTAAAAAATATAAACCACTTATACCTGTGTGATTTGTAAAAAAATATAAACCACTTACACCTGTGATTTGTAAAAAATATAAACCACTTACACCTGTGTGATTTGTAAAAAAATATAAACCACTTACATCTGTGTGATTTGTAAAAAATATAAACCACTTACACCTGTGTGTTTTGTAAAAAATATAAACCACTTACACCTGCGTGATTTGTAAAAAATATAAAACACTTACACCTGCGTGATTTGTAAAAAATATAAACCACTTACACCTGCGTGATTTGTAAAAAATATAAACCACTTACACCTGCGTGATTTGTAAAAAATATAAACCACTTACACCTGCGTGATTTGTAAAAAATATAAACCACTTACACCTGCGTGATTTGTAAAAAATATAAACCACTTACACCTGCGTGATTTGTAAAAAATATAAACCACTTACACCTGCGTGATTTGTAAAAAATATAAACCACTTACATCTGTGATTTGTAAAAAATATAAACCACTTACATCCGTGATTTGTAAAAAATATAAACCACTTACATCCGTAATTTGCCTAAAAAAAGTCAGGACTAAAGATTCACAACCTTTTAGTGCCCTCAGGTGGACTAGAAATTGTCCAACTAACCGCGGACGCCAGTATCCAAATTTATTGTTAACAACGGTTACTCATATCTACAACACAGCTTTTTGCTCGGTTATTATGTGTTCATTTTCAAAGAAAAATAAATATAAAACACTGTATCATAGCAACAAAAAAGGAGCATTAAACAAAGAAACCAAGACACTGTACTCAACTAATGTGATTTTTTGGCATTTATTTCTTCTGCTAGATTTTCAAAGTTGGGGTCGTATGATTGACGTCAATTTGCATTCACCTCTACTCAAGACTTTCAAGATACCACATCAAGGTTCTATCTATCTATCTTTCGTTCACCCGAAGTATTGTCTTTATCTGCAATGTCGTTTCCTGTATAAATTTTACTGTCTTTTGTTGTTCTTGCAGTGGCCCATATAGTTTTGTCTGTAGTGTTGTATCTATGGGCCAATGGATTTTCCTCAGTCTACTATATTCAGTGCAGTCTTGAAGTATTCAGCAGTCTGGGGCGTCTGTCCACATGTACATGTAGTTGAGGTGCCGACCTTGAATTTTGTATACATGTGACTGTGGAGTTGATTGTGTCCTGTTCTGAGGCGTATAATGATAACTTGTTCATATCTATTCATATTATGAAAGGCATCCTGATTTGGAGCTTGTGGTCCTCTGATTGATTTGATTATCTGTTTCTTATGATGGTATGTAACCGGTGTATCTAGTTGTGTGCCTGTTGAACCTTCCTTTGCCAATTGATCTGTTTTCTCATTTCCTGGTATTCCACAGTGAGATGGGTGGGATCCACTGCAGGGCAACCCTGTGGTGCTTGCAGAGTTCAGTCAATATGGTCTGCAGATGTGGTAATTTTCTGGATTGTAGTGCCTGGAGTACTGATCTTGCATCTGTCAAAAACACTGCAGGCTGTGGGCTAAGATTACTGTTCAGCAGTTTTTCTATTGCCAACTTTATTGCTTGTATTTCTGCATCATAATTGTGACAATATTTCCCTGTTGCTATTTTACACATCAAGGTTAATTCCAACCGCTAAATCTGCTCTGTTCTAACCGTTTGATGATAAACGGTTACCGCTTCTGTTCAATGAATCAAATCAATGCCCAATTACATCTATAATTTTTAAAAAATCAATCCCCAATTACATCTATAGTTTTAAAAAATCAATCCCCAATTACATCTATAGTTTTAAAAAATCAATCCCCAATTACATCTATAGTTTTAAAAAATCAATCCCCAATTACATCTATAATTTTAAAAAAATCAATCCCCAATTACATCTATAGTTTTAAAAAATCAATCCCCAATTACATCTATAGTTTTAAAAAATCAATCCCCAATTACATCTATTGTTTTAAAAAATCAATGCCTGCCCATTTATTCCAACAAGGAAAAAAAAACTCTAGAGGAAAATGAGCACTCTACAATACAATCTTCATCCCAACGTTGTGCTACCAATGTCAGTCCTGGACTCTACAATACAATCTTCATCCCAACGTTGTGCTACCAATGTCAGTCCTGGACTCTACAATACAATCTTCATCCCAACGTTGTGCTACCAATGTCAGTCCTGGACTCTACAATACAATCTTCATCCCAATGTTGTGCTACCAATTTCAGTCCTGGACTCTACAATACAATCTTCATCCCAACGTTGTGCTACCAATGCCAGTCCTGGACTCTACAATACAATCTTCATCCCAACGTTGTGATACCAATGCTAGTCCTGGATGCTAGACTCAAAAACAATAAGAAAAATAACGTCTACTGAGATGAAATGCGTTAGACGAATGACAGGAAATAGCCTGAGAGATAAGATCAGAAATGGAGAACTGAGAAAAAAGCTAGGAGCAATCCCCCGCCATAATATACATTATGAAACAACAAATAAAATGGTTTAGCCATATGATAAGGCAAACAGACCAAAACACAACACAACAAGCCTTTAATAAATGTTATGAGAACACCAGACTCAAGGGCCTACCATGAACAAGATGAACTGCTTAAATATTAGAAACACTAGGGAACATAACAGCAGGAGAGGCCAACTGAAAAGTTAAAGATGGATTGATGGAATATTAGAAACATTAGGAAACATAACAGCAGGAGAGGTCAACAAAAGAGTTAAAGATGGATTGATGGGATATTAGAAACACTAGGAAATATAACAGCAGGAGAGGTCAGCAGAAGATGGATTGATGGAATATTAGAAACACTAGTAAACATAACAGCAGGAGAGGTCAACACAAGAGCAAAAGATGGATTGATGAAATATTAGAAACACTAGGAAACATAACAGCAGGAGAGGTCAACAGAAGAGCAGAAGATGGATTGATGGAATATTAGAAACACTAGGAAATATAACAGCAGGAGAGGTCAACAGAAGAGTAAAAGATGGATTAATGGAATATTAGAAACACTAGGAAACATAACAGCAGGAGAGGTCAACAGAAGAGCAAAAGATGGATTGATGGAATATTAGAAACACTAGGAAACATAACAGCAGGAGAGGCCAACAGAAGAGCAAAAGATGGATTGATGGAATATTAGAAACACTAGGAAACATAACAGCAGGAGAGGCCAACAGAAGAGTTAAAGATGGATTGATGGAATATTAGAAACACTAGGAAACATAACAGCAGGAGAGGCCAACAGAAGAGCAAAAGATGGATTGATGGAATATTAGAAACAATAGGAAACATAACAGCAGGAGAGGCCAACAGAAGAGTTAAAGATGGATTGATGGAATATTAGAAACACTAGGAAACATAACAGGAGGAGAGGCCAACAGAAGAGCAAAAGATGGATTGATGGAATATTAGAAACACTAGGAAACATAACAGGAGGAGAGGCCAACAGAAAAGCAAAATAAGGTGCACTATATTTCCCCTTGACGATGACAAGCAAATAAGGAAGGAAAGAAGATGCAATCTGTGGTATCTGTGATTTGTAATTTATGGGAAAATAAACCACTAGTCTGGTATATCAGTATTTGTATAATTCAATAAAAAAAATTATATGTAATGTATCTAGTTTGGTGTATCTTGTTGCTTCATTCCACTTGGTTTCCACAAACATCACATATACAGAACAGTTTCATTTCTGTTGTAGTTTGTTCAAGAAATGAGAAATGAAAACAGAAAAAATGGAACAAGAGTAAAAAGTAAAGAGAGAAATAAGGGACAATGAACACAACAAGAAATACACAATAATAACAGAAATTGAACAAAATAAAAACAGGAAATAAAACAAAAATAGAGTAATCAAAATGAAAACTGGAAATGAATACAGTTAGTGCAAAAAATGAGCAAGGAAAAAAATGAAAATGTGAAAAGTAAAAGCAGAGAGTAAACAGGAAAGCAATAAAATAAAACAAATGAAAAAGAAAAAAGAAGCAGATAGAGCACAGGGAGTAAAAATGAACATGGCTAGAAATGGCATAGGAACAAAATAATAACCACAAATTAACTTTGACACAAGTAAGATAATGAGCACAATGAACAATGAACACAAGGAAACAATGAACAAGGAAACAATGAACAATGAACATGACAAGAAATGGCATAGGAACAAAATAATAACCACAAATTAACTTTGACACAAGTAAGATAATGAGCACAAGGAAACAATGAACAATGAACAATGAACAATAAACAATGAACAATGAACAAGGAAACAATGAACAATGAACAATAAACAAGGAAACAATGAACAATGAACATGGCTAGAAATGGCATAGGAACAAAATAATAACCACAAATTAACTTTGACACAAGTAAGATAATGAGCACAAGGAAACAATGAACAATGAACAATAAACAATGAACAAGGAAACAATGAACAATGAACAAGGAAACAATGAACAATGAACAATGAACAAGGAAACAATGAACAATGAACAAGGAAACAATGAACAATGAACAATAAACAAGGAACAATAAACAATGAACAATAAACAATAAACAATGAACAATAAACAATGAACAATAAACAATGAACAATGAACAATAAACAATGAACAATGAACAATAAACAATGAACAATAAACAATGAACAATGAACAATGAACAAGGAAACAATGAACAATGAACAATAAACAATGAACAAGGAAACAATGAACAATGAACAATAAACAAGGAAACAATGAACAATGAACATGGCTAGAAATGGCATAGGAACAAAATAATAACCACAAATTAACTTTGCCACAAGTAAGATAATGAGCACAAGGAAACAATGAACAATGAACAATGAACAAGGAAACAATGAACAATGAACAATAAACAAGGAAGCAATGAACAATGAACAATGAACAAGGAAACAATGAACAATGAACAATAAACAATGAACAATGAACAAGGAAACAATGAACAATGAACAATAAACAAGGAAACAATGAACAATGAACAATGAACATGGCTAGAAATGGCATAGGAACAAAATAATAACCACAAATTAACTTTGACACAAGTAAGATAATGAGCACAAGGAAACAATGAACAATGAACAATGAACATGGCTAGAAATGGCATAGGAACAAAATAATAACCACAAATTAACTTTGACACAAGTAAGATAATGAGCACAAGGAAACAATGAACAATGAACAAGGAAACAATGAACAATAAACAATGAACAATAAACAATGAACAATAAACAATGAACAATAAACAATGAACAATGAACAAGGAAACAATGAACAAGGAAACAATGAACAATAAACACAGTTGAAAACAGTGACAAGTAACCCTAACCTGCAGTCTGCATCCGTCGTCGGACAATGTCTAGTGGGTAGGAGGCTGACTGACCTACCATCCCAGCAACCGCACCAAAGCACATCCGCTCTACAGGGTTCGGATCTCTGCCAGAACGAGCCTCTGTATGAGAAGAACTCATTGCCATTAACATAAACAAAGAACATAAACATACAATGGTACGGAGTAGCTAGGCTCACAGAAAGGCAAGACAGACTACAGCGTTTCAGCTAAAGCCTTCATTGGGTATAACAAACATGCTACACACATTCAACACCAGAGTCTGAATGCACAACACAACACAGATCTAACACAGATCAAACACAGATCTAAAACAGATCTAACACAGATCTAACAAAGATCTAAAACAGATCTAACACAGATCCTGCACAGATCTAAAACAGATCATGCACAGATCTAACACAGATCATGCACAGATCTAACACAGATCATGCACAGATCTAAAACAGATCATGCACAGATCTAACACAGATCATGCACAGATCTAACACAGATCATGCACAGATCTAACACTGATCATGCACAGATCTAACACAGATCATGCACAGATCTAACGCAGATCATGCACAGATCTAAAACAGATCTAACACAGATCTAACACAGATCATGCACAGATCTAACACAGATCATGCACAGATCTAAAACAGATCATGCACAGATCTAACACAGATCACGCACAGATCTAACACTGATCATGCACAGATCTAACACTGATCATGCACAGATCTAACACTGATCATGCACAGATCTAACACTGATCATGCACAGATCTAACACAAATTATGCACAGATCTAACACAAATCATGCACAGATCTAACACAAATCATGCACAGATCTATCACTGATCATGCACAGATCTAACACTGATCATGCACAGATCTAACACAGATCATGCACAGATCTAACACAAATCATGCACAGATCTAACACAGGTCATGCACAGATCTAACACAAATAATGCACAGATCTAACACAGATCTAACACAAATCATGCACAGATCTAACACAAATCATGCACAGATCTAACACAGATCTAACACAAATCATGCACAGATCTAACACAGATCATGCCCAGATCTGACACAGATCATAAACAATGTTAATAGACATAGCAGAGAATAATTTACAGACTAAAATATCCAGCACACTAAAATGTTTCCTTCATATGTCAATTACAGAAGAACAAAAATAGCTGTATGGCACGTACCAGCATGGATTTTCTTCAATGTGTCATATGTGAAAAAACTAGACCCAGAATATGGTATAGACCCCAGCATGGTGGGTGTGAAACCTCGATATATAGAGAGTAATCCTTCTTCCCGTATCATCTTCATAAATACTTCACCAATATGGTTGTACCTGAGAAATAACATTTGGATAATATATAATAAAACATAGCAGTTGGATTTCAGAAATAACATTTGGATAATATATAATAAAACACAGCAGTTGGATTTTAGAAATAACATTTGGATAATTCATGTATAACAGTTGGATTTCAGAAATAACATTTGGATAATATATAATAAAGCATAGCAGTTGGATTTCAGAAATAACATTTGGATAATTCATGTATAACAGTTGGATTTCAGAAATAACATTTGGATAATATATAATAAAACATAGCAGTTGGATTTCAGAAATAACATTTGGATAATATATAATAAAACATAGCAGTTGGATTTCAGAAATAACATTTGGATAATATATAATAAAACATAGCAGTTGGATTTTAGAAATAACATTTGGATAATATATATAATAAAACACAGCAGTTGGATTTCAGAAATAACATTTGGATAATATATAATAAAACAGCAGTTGGATTTTAGAAATAACATTTGGATAATTCATGTATAACTGTTGGATTTCAGAAATAACATTTGGATAATATATAATAAAACATAGCAGTTGGATTTCAGAAATAACATTTGGATAATTCATGTATAACTGTTGGATTTCAGAAATAACATTTGGATAATTCATGTATAACTGTTGGATTTTAGAAATAACATTTGGATAATTCATGTATAACTGTTGGATTTCAGAAATAACATTTGGATAATATATAATAAAACATAGCAGTTGGATTTCAGAAATAACATTTGGATAATTCATGTATAACAGTTGGATTTCAGAAATAACATTTGGATAATATATAATAAAGCATAGCAGTTGGATTTCAGAAATAACATTTGGATAATTCATGTATAACAGTTGGATTTCAGAAATAACATTTGGATAATATATAATAAAGCATAGCAGTTGGATTTCAGAAATAACATTTGGATAATTCATGTATAACAGTTGGATTTCAGAAATAACATCTTATAAAGAACCAATCTTAAATAAAATCTTCAGACAACAAACACTCAAATCTTCAGATAATAAACACTCAAATCTTCAGATAATAAACACTCAAATCTTCAGACAATAAACACTCAAATCTTCAGACAATAAACACTCAAATCTTTAGACAATAAACACTCGAATCTTTAGACAATAAACACTCAAATCTTCAGACAACAAACACTCAAATCTTCAGATAATAAACACTAGAATATTTAGACAATAAACACTCAAATCTTCAGACAATAAACACTCAAATCTTCAGACAATAAACACTCAAATCTTTAGACAATAAACACTCAAATCTTCAGACAACAAACACTCAAATCTTCAGACAACAAACACTCAAATCTTCAGATAATAAACACTAGAATCTTTAGACAATAAACACTCAAATCTTCAGACAAGTACTCACGTATCCTTTGCTGTAACAGCCATTCTGGCACGGCACAGATCAAGAGGGTAGGTCAAGGCCACAGAAGTTACACCCGCTAAAGATCCCGCCAAAAATCTTAGATGTGGAGGTAGATGTCTGAGGAAAAAAAATATGTGTATTAATTTGTTATTACTAAAACTGCTGAAGCTGCACTCAAGACAGACTCATAGGTGCTCTGTATGAGTAGATATAAATTTGTATATATTGTTGGCCTTGTTATGAGAAGAGAAGAGCTTGGATTTATTGCCACAACAGAGGAGAAGAGAAAGAGGTAAACAGAGAGAGATAGAGGGAAATAGAGAGATAGAGGGATACAGAGAGGGTTAGAGAGTCAAAGAGAGATAGAAACAAAAAGAGATAGAGGGATATAAAAAGAGATAGTGAGAAACAATGAAAGATAGAGGGAAACAGAGAGAGATAGAGGGGAAACAGAGATAGAAGGATACAGAGAGAGAGAGAGAGAGAAACAGAGATAGAAGGATACAGAAAGAGATAGAGAGAAACGGAGATAGAAGGATACAGAGAGAGATAGAGGGAAACAGAGATACAGAGAGAGAGATTGTGAGAAACAAAGAGAGATAGAGGGAGACAGAGAGAAAGGATACAAGACAGTTTAAGGGAGTGACATGGTTAAAAAGTCAACAACAGAACTGATAAACAGATAAAAATGTGTGGACAGACATGATCACATACGTAGGCAGGGATCACATATACATACAATACATGTTGTCCTCACTTCTTTCTTTTAAAATTGAGCCAAAGTTTGTACTGCTCGTGAGAGCTAAACTGGATCGCAGCGTAGGGTATGATCCTGACTAGAGTCGCTGAGTTGCCTCTCCACAGAGACAAGAAGCCAGAGTCACGGACGGTGTTGTACAGAAATCGACCTGCTTCCCTGGCCGAGAATGGCTTATTGGCAACTGGGAAAATATTTAAAAAATCACAGAAATAAAATAATGGTAGAAATCTGCCCAGCGGAAATGATGAGAATGTTTATCGATCTTTTGAGCCATAACCGGCCCATAGGGCATAGACACAGATACTCTTTACCTGTTTTGAAAATTATTATTTTTAGCAGCGTAATCCTTGCAAAGATCATTTATCAAACCTCGCCATTTTTCTCTGGGTAGCACTTCAATCTCATTGAGGGAGCAGATTCCTGCTGCCTTTGCCTCTCTGATCAATGTTCTTCTCTGTGTTTCTCTGGGTCGACCTCTTTTCCTCCTACCTGTTGTTTCCCACTTTCATTGCTATTTGATTATTATCTCTTCTCATCACATGTCCAACATATGTCATGAGAATATACAGCAGACAAATGCTGCACAGGGCACACCAATAAGAGATGTCGCACATTAATGGCCTACTTGCATATATTGCCTGGCCATGTGTGAGTTCATGACAATGAGATGGCCAACAGGTTGATGTGGTCTGCCCTTGCACAACAGGCCTTAACCCTAAATTACAATACCTATCTGTAGGTCACTTTTCATGCTACCATCGTAAAAATGACTACCACTTAATTGTTACATTTGGAGTTCAGAAAATATTATTTGAACTTTTGCTACACAGCTGTGTGTTTACCCAAGGAGACACATGGGAATCTGATGCTGTCATCATTTCCTGGCTTATGTTAGATTTCTGGCCTGAAATTCTAATGCATGTTGCCATAGCTACCAGAGGTATTAACATTGTCTATTCACATGGTGCTGGCTACCAGAGATATTTATATTGTCTATTCACACGGTGGCTGTCAGTCTGTCAACCCAGCCATATGTTTGGTTCCCTCTAAGCGTTGTTTGCTGTCTATCCCATACTACAAAGGTTTGTTTGATGTCCTGCCGATGGCCAGGAAGATTTCCCTTGTCATAAAAAAAAACTACAACTACCTTGGACATACTATAACCAGTGATGGAAAATGTACAACTGAAATAAATAAAAGAATAGGAATGGCAAAAAGTAATTTTAATGTCATGAAGAACATACTAACATCAAGACAAATAACACCAGGGCTAAAACTAAGAATAGCAAAATGTTACATCTTCTCAATATTCCTATATGGTGTAGAAACATGGACATTAGACAAGAAAACAGAACAGAGAATTGAAGCCTTTGAAATGTGGATATATAGAAGAATAGGTAGAATTGGATGGAAGGAAAAGAAAACAAACGATGAAGTCTTAAAACTACTAAAAATGAAAAGAGAACTACTAAACACAATTAGAGCAAGACAAATGAAATTTTTGGGCCAGGTTAAAAGACACAACAGCCTACTAAAAGTAATCCTGGAGGGGAAAATACAAGGTAAAAGAGGCAGAGGCAGACCAAGACTAACATGGACGAGTAACATCAAAAGATGGACAAATCAGCTTATGACAACCTGCACCATCAAAGCAAGAGACAAAGAAGAATGGTGCTCCATGGTAGCCAACCTTCGTTGTGGAGATGGCACTCGATGATGATGATTGGGGAGGAGATGTTTGCCTGCTGCAAACTGTCAAATTTCAGGAATTTATATTTTGAGATGGTCATTTTTGGACATAAATAACATTGTGAGGGTTGTTAGGGATCAGCTGTCACAAGAAGGTGAAACAGAAGCGGAGGATAACCCACATGATAAAGGAATGCATTGTGAGGGTTGTTAGGGATCAGCTGTCACAAGAAGGTGAAACAGAGGCGGAGGATAACCCACATGATAAAGGAATGCATTGTGAGGGTTGTTAGGGATCAGCTGTCACAAGAAGGTGAAACAGAAGCGGAGGATAACCCACATGATAAAGGAATGCATTGTGAGGGTTGTTAGGGATCAGCTGTCACAAGAAGGTGAAACAGAAGCGGAGGATAACCCACATGATAAAGGAATGCATTGTGAGGGTTATTAGGGATCAGCTGTCACAAGAAGGTGAAACAGAGGCGGAGGATAACGCACATGATAAAGGAATGCATTGTGAGGGTTGTTAGGGATCAGCTGTCACAAGAAGGTGAAACAGAAGCGGAGGATAACGCACATGATAAAGGAATGCATTGTGAGGGTTGTTAGGGATCAGCTGTCACAAGAAGGTGAAACAGAAGCGGAGGATAACCCACATGATAAAGGAATGCATTGTGAGGGTTGTTGGGGATCAGCTGTCACAAGAAGGTGAAACAGAAGCGGAGGATAACGCACATGATAAAGGAATGCATTGTGAGGGTTGTTAGGGATCAGCTGTCACAAGAAGGTGAAACAGAAGCGGAGGATAACGCACATGATAAAGGAATGCATTGTGAGGGTTGTTAGGGATGAGCTGTCACAAGAAGGTTAAACAGAAGCGGAGGATAACGCACATGATAAAGGAATGCACTGTCACAAAGTGCACATCAGAAAGTGCATCCTTAGTGGTAATAAGACAGATAAGCAAATACACATAGCCAGATAAATATATAGGCCTGCAAATAGATGAATTGTTTGATACATACACTACTAAAACTGAATAAAATAATAGACAAATTGTTTGATACATACACTACTAAAACTGAATAAAATAATAGACAAATTGTTTGATACATACACTAAAACTGAATAAATTAACAGACAAATTGTTTGATGCACATACTACCAAAACTGAATAAATAGACAGATTAGTCAAAAGATCAGACAATTATACAATCAGCAAGACAAGCAGACAGACAAATCTATAGATAAATTGACAGACTTTGATTGACAATTTAATAAACAAAAGACCAAATAATGGATATACAAATAGGAAAACTGATAGACAGACAAATATATTGAGACAAACCGATGGATATTAATGAAAATGAAAAATTTGACAGACAATAACAAATAGACAAACCAATAGATTTATAGGCAGACAAAAAGAAACTAACATAGACAAAGAGACAGACAAATAGAGATGCCAACATGTATAAATAAATTATGCAAACACAAAGGCAAATACAGGCAGACAAATAAAGATAAAGATTGAGACAGAAATAAAAAAGACAAAAATGGACAGACAATCTGATTGATACAGAGATAGACAAACAGACACTAACAAGAAATTATAAACATAGATTTTTATTAAAATATATATTAATATAGACATATATATAGGTAGGCAAATAGACAGATTTTTAAAAAAAAGCAGACTTTGACACAAAAAGAAAAAAAAAAGACAAAAAACATCTATCTATCTATCTACTGTCCTTTCAAGCTGAAGACGGCACACAGGACAGAATTATAATCTCAAAAAGAGAAACCTTGCGTGCCAAAACGGCACATATTGCAGAGATCACTGCTTCTAAAATCTATGGCTCTGTTTCCATAACAATACTTTTTACAATGACAGCTTGTCAAGCCAAGACTTATACAATAAACATACAGATTTAAAAAATGACAGTTATTAGCACAGACAGACACAAGTTTAGACATTAACACAGCCATATAAATAGAGAGAAAATAACATAGACAAATACATAAACTGGACAAAAAATAATAAATAACAAATAAAAAATACTGACATTTATATTAAAAAAAAAAAAGCAAAGTACCCCCGTCATGCCAAGTGGCATATAGGGAATATGGTGTTAGTGACCATAAATTTAACAGACCTTCGGCACGTGATTTTTGGGGGTAATGTGGTCGGTATTACGTCCGTGCCACTTCACTTTCCCAGAAAAAAAATCTGGTACCCATTAAAGGCTGGGTGAACCCGGAAGCCGTCGGTTGGGATCGAACCCTACCCCTTGTTGTCCTTTGTAGTCCAGTTCACTAACCACTGAGCTATCGCGGCTCCCGACATTTATATAGCTAGACAAATATATAGACGTTGACATAGGCAAATCTATAGACGCTAACATAGAAAAATATAAAGACGTTAACATAGACAAATATAAAGACGTTAACATAGACAAATATAAAGACGTTAACATAGACAAATATACAGATGTTGACATAGACAAATATATAGACATTAACTTAGACAAATATATAGACATTAACATAGGCAAATATATAGACATTAACATAGGCAAATCTATAGATGTTAACATAGACAAATATACAGACGTTGACATAGACAAATATATAGACATTAACTTAGACAAATATATAGACATTAACATAGGCAAATCTATAGATGTTAACATAGACAAATATACAGACGTTGACATAGACAAATATATAGACATTAACTTAGACAAATATATAGACATTAACATAGGCAAATATATAGATGTTAACGTAGACAAATATACAGACGTTGACATAGACAAATATATAGACATTAACTTAGACAAATATATAGACATTAACATAGGCAAATATATAGATGTTAACGTAGACAAATATATAGACATTAACATAGGCAAATCTATAGATGTTAACATAGACAAATATACAGACGTTGACATAGACAAATATATAGACATTAACATAGGCAAATATATAGACATTAACATAGGCAAATCTATAGATGTTAACATAGACAAATATACAGACGTTGACATAGACAAATATATAGACATTAACTTAGACAAATATATAGACATTAACATAGGCAAATATATAGATGTTAACGTAGACAAATATATAGACATTAACATAGACAAATCTATATAGACATTAATATAGACAAATCTATAGGCGTTAAAATAGACAGATCTATAGACGTAAACATAGACAAATATATAGACATTAACATAGACAACACTATAGATGCTAACATAAACAAATCTACAGATGTTAACATAGACAAATCTATACACTGGAACAAAAGGCAGAAAATGTTTTTTTAAAGCACATTAACATAGACAGACAAATAGACAGACCAGCAAATGGATAGATGCATACTCTGAAAGTTTATCTTGGTTCTGTCCAAAGGGGCAATAACTGTTTTGGCCAATGCCCCTGCCATAGCTCCTGCTATCAAGGCAGTCAGAACTTTCTGCTGGTCCCGAACCTGGAAACAACAAACATATCTGTGATAAATAGGCTCTGAAATAACTTGCTGATCTATCGCCTCGGAAGTTTCCCTCCATAATAATATTCATTTATTATAATTTATCTACATATTGCTTGAGCAATTATGGATTTTAATTTCTTTGCAGTGATACCGGGGCCTTCCATAACCATAATCTCCATATTGAAGAGCCTCATACATCATTTATACAATAGATGACCTAGTTAATTAAATTATCCTGAACATCGATCTTTACACAACTTTGCACTTCGGGACATACGGAAAACATGCAACATTTAAACAATAGGTGACTGAGTTAATTAAATTGTCCTGTTCATCGATCTCTACACAACTTTGCACTTCGGGACATACGGAAAACATGCAACATTTAAACAATAGGTGACTGAGTTAATTAAATTGTCCTGTTCATCGATCTTTACACAACTTTGCACTTCGGGACATACGGAAAACATGCAACATTTAAACAATAGGTGACTGAGTTAATTAAATTATCCTGTTCATCGATCTCTACACAACTTTGCACTTCGGGACATACGGAAAACATGCAACATTTAAACAATAGGTGACTGAGTTAATTAAATTGTCCTGTTCATCGATCTCTACACAACTTTGCACTTCGGGACATACGGAAAACATGCAACATTTAAACAATAGGTGACTGAGTTAATTAAATTATCCTGTTCATCGATCTCTACACAACTTTGCACTTCGGGACATACGGAAAACATGCAACATTTAAACAATAGGTGACTGAGTTAATTAAATTATCCTGTTCATCGATCTCTACACAACTTTGCACTTCGGGACATACGGAAAACATGCAACATTTAAACAATAGGTGACTGAGTTAATTAAATTATCCTGTTCATCGATCTCTACACAACTTTGCACTTCGGGACATACGGAAAACATGCAACATTTAAACAATAGGTGACTGAGTTAATTAAATTATCCTGTTCATCGATCTCTACACAACTTTGCACTTCGGGACATACGGAAAACATGCAACATTTAAACAATAGGTGACTGAGTTAATTAAATTATCCTGTTCATCGATCTCTACACAACTTTGCACTTCGGGACATACGGAAAACATGCAACATTTAAACAACTAAAATTGTATCTTCAAGTCCTGTTTTAAAGTGTTCTACTGTATAGATCAAATGAAGATTGTTCAAAATGAGTTGAAGAAACCAGGAATATTATCAAAATCACACAGAAGAGACAATCCACATTTATTGGGCATGTCATGTGAATAGAAGACATTGAGAATACTATAACAAGAGGCAGAATGAATAGAAGGAAGAGCAGAGGAAAACCAAGAGAAGAAATATTGAACAGCTTATCCAAATGGCAAAATAAAAGATCACTAACTGAAATGTTGACGTGCATGAAGGACCGAGTTATGTGGAAAGAGATGATCACCTATGCCAACTGGCACGGCACCTGATGATGATGACTGTATGGATCATACGGTCATACTTGAGCTTGTATTTACTAGTGGCTGTTCTCTCCTCAAATCGCATGATCATAGACTGATGAAACTGTTTATCTGGGACACAACAAACAAGTCCTTAACTCATCTGTAAAATGAGGGGACTGGTTATCTCCACACAGTCCTCCGCAACATGTATTGTCACTAACATGATCGAGAGCACAACAGTGGCACGACAATATATCAACATCCATATATCAATAGTTCTTTCATACTACCATCCACACCACAATGCATGAACTAATAATAGTTCTTTCATACTACCATCCACACCACAATGCATGAGCTAATAATAGTTCTTTCATACTACCATCCACTCCACAATGCATGAACTAATAATAGTTCTTTCATACTACCATCCACACCACAATGCATGAACTAATAATAGTTCTTTCATACTACCATCCACTCCACAATGCATGAACTAATAATAGTTCTTTCATACTACCATCCACACCACAATGCATGAACTAATAATAGTTCTTTCATACTACCATCCACTCCACAATGCATGAACTAATAATAGTTCTTTCATACAACCATCCACTCCACAATGCATGAACTAATAATAGTTCTTTCATACTACCATCCACACCACAATGCATGAGCTAATAATAGTTCTTTCATACTACCATCCACTCCACAATGCATGAACTAATAATAGTTCTTTCATACTACCATCCACACCACAATGCATGAACTAATAATAGTTCTTTCATACTACCATCCACTCCACAATGCATGAACTAATAATAGTTCTTTCATACTACCATCCACACCACAATGCATGAACTAATAATAGTTCTTTCATACTACCATCCACTCCACAATGCATGAACTAATAATAGTTCTTTCATACAACCATCCACTCCACAATGCATGAACTAATAATAGTTCTTTCATACTACCATCCACACCACAATGCATGAAATACTGTTCTACCACTGCCAACTATCACTAATCTAACATGACTTGTCTAACTATCACTATTACAAACTAACATTCACAAGACCACCAGGGTCTGTTGGGTAATTAAAGATGCTTATCTAGATCCTAACTCTCAGACGGTTGCAGGCATGGCTGACTGAAACTGTCCAGGTTCTCCACTTCTGCTATCTTCAGTCCTTTCTAGAAGGTTCACCTATTGGTTATCTCAAGATCCATGAACTTCTTCCGATCCCCCAACTCATGAGAGTACAATTGTAAAACTTCTGATCACCTTAACTCACGAGAGTCTTGTAAAATCTGTGATCACCTTAACTCATGAGAGTCTTGTAAAACCTCTGATCACCTTAACTCACGAGAGTCTTGTAAAATCTGTGATCACCTTAACTCACAAGAGTCTTGTAAAACTTCTGATCACCTTAACTCATGACAGTCTTGTAAAACTTCTGATCACCTTAACTCAGAAGGGTCTTGTAAAACTTCTGATCACCTTAACTCATGAGAGTCTCGTAAAACTTGTCTTTAACAATCCTGCCTGTCTCTTGAGCTTACTGTATCCAAATCTATCTATCACCCTTTTGAGTCGAAGATGGCACATAGGACAGACATTCTAGACTCTACATGTCTGACGGTCTCTGTTAAAAGTGTTAGACATTGCACAGAACTCACAATGTACCTAGTTACACATCCCTGTTCAGTGTGAGTTGCTCAACCAAGGGAGCTAAAGTCTGATGTTGTTACCTCTCACCTCAGTGTTCCTTTTAGTGTTTCTCTAGGTCAGCCTCTTCTTTAACCCTCTGGTTCCCATTTGAGGCCCTGCTTTGAAATCCTCTTAGTCCTAATCACACTGCAATAAATCCTATCTCAGTCAGCAGATAGTCTGGCTACAGCCGACCACACAGGATCAAACAAATAATCTCTGAGGGTCAAACAACAATAAATAACCTCTGAGATTAAACAATGACCTCTAGTGGTCAACCAACAACAAATAACCTCTGAGATTAAACAATGACCTCTAGTGGTCAACCAACCACAAATAACCTCTGAGATCAAAGAATGAGCTACAGAGGTCAAACAACCACAAATAACCCCTGAGGTCAAACAATGACCACTAGAGGTCAAACAACCACAAATAACCCCTAGGGTCAAACAATGACCACTAGAGGTCAAACAACCACAAATAAGCTCTGAGGTCAAACAATGACCACTAGAGGTCAAACAACCACAAATAACCCCTGAGGTCAAACAATGACCACTAGAGTTCAAACAACCACAAATAACCCCTGAGGTCAAACAATGACAACTAGAGGTCAAACAACCACAAATAAGCTCTGAGGTCAAACAATGATGACTAGAGGTCAAACAACCACAAATAACCCCTGAGGTCAAACAATGACCACTAGAGGTCAAACAACCACAAATAAGCTCTGAGGTCAAACAATGACCTCTAGTGGTCAAACAGCCACAAATAACCGCTGAGGTCAAACAATGACCTCTAGAGGTCAAACAACCACAAATAACCCCTGAGGTCAAACAACCACCAATAACCCCTAAGGTCAAACAAACAATGACAGTCACACACATCAAAATGATCTCTGAATGTCTAACCTTTTCATTAATTTTATCCTCCTCCTGATGATAGTGCTCCTCCACAATGGCTGACCTTGACTTCCCTTCAGTCTCTTTTCCCATCTCTGGATACCCACTTCTCCCCCTCATGGCAGCCACTGGCAGGACTCGAACCTAAATGAGACATTTTCTATTCAATTTTAAACCTGTCATCATGAACTGCTCCAGATAATAGTTGTTCTTTTAGCTCTTGACTCATTAATTGAAATGAATCTTTCTTTCATCCTTGCATTCATCTGACAACTACTAACAAATGAATAATCCTCTTCATCATCTGCCCTTAACACACTCCATATGATCTTCTTCTTCTTTCCTTCCTCATCTGCCTTTCAGCGTCGAGGGAGATATAATTTGCGGTCTTTTGCTCTACTGTTTGCCTCTGCTGCTGTTATGTTTCCTAGTGCTTCTAATATTCCATCGATCCATCTTTTTCATGGTCGAACCTTGGGTCTGATGTTCTCACAACGTTTGTTGAAGACTCGCTGTGTTGTGTTTTGATCTTTCTGCCTTGTCACGTGGCCAAACCATTTTATCTGTTGTTTCTTTATATATTCTATGGCGGGGGCTATTCCTACTTTTTTCTCAGTTCTTCATTTCTGATCTTATTTCTCAGACTGTTTCCTGTCATTCGTCTAACACATTTAATCTCAGTAGAGGTTATTTTTTTCTTATTGTTCTTGCATCTAGGGTCCAGGTCTGGCATTGGTAGCATGTTGGGATGAAGATTGTATTGTAGAGTGCTCGTTTTGCCTCCAGAGTTATTTCCTTGTTGGACAATAGTGGTGATAACTGTCCAATGATTTGACAAGCTTTGTTGCATCTTGATTCTATCTCTGCTGTTTGAGAATTCTCCATATGATGAGCCATAAAATGTGGCTCTGGTAACCGACACGAGAAACCCAGGAGCTAGTATTTTTGCTGCTTATATTTTATTGATGTTTCTTCAGTTGTTTCCACTGAAACCGTGTCATTTTTTTGGTGAAACCTCTTTTCCGACTTCTAGGTATGAACAAACCACATGTTTTAGATCTATTTTCATGAATTTTCTCGCTGTCGTTTCAAATTTTTTTTTAATTAAAAAAAAAAACAACAGCTTGGCTAGAGTGTTGGACCTCTTGGTTGTGAATGTGTTAAAAGGGTGTTGAGTGGGTGAAGATTGTGTTGTGTTGTAGTTTGGTTTGCAGCAGAACTGTGATATTTGTGTCCTTTGGCCCAATACAACTGACTTCAGCAGGGTATTTGTGAGTACCAGGTTGTCTTCTCTCTCGACCCCAACTCACTTGGCCAGGCCATACTGGATAGTCTGTTTCTAGGGACACCACAAAGAGGTGAGTATGGTCTGGACAGTCCAGATTCAATGATCCTGGTGCGAACCATCAGCTATGAGTCACTAGCAACTTTCAGCCCTACTGCTGTCATGCGCCTTCCCCGCCCCCTGCCTTAAAAAAATATAAGATCTTACTTCAAATGTAAATTAAAGCCAAAAAAGAACAATTTGGAGGAGGGGAATAGTCTAGTCAATTTGATCTGTTATTTTTCAATCAGGCAGTTGATGGTTGATCTGTTTCTACTGCATTCACCTGGCGACTACTCTACTTCAACATCTGTTATTAATTATTGTCATCATCATGTTGCATGTCCTTTGCAGAATGTGTATTCACAACATCCTTCCTGAAAGAATCTCTGTCTCTAGCCAGATCTCCCACAGAACGTTGCCATCTTCAAGGTCTCCTTCACATCTTGAAACCACTTCCTCTTGGTCTGCCACTGATGCATCACCCAGGAACCATGCCTTCCATTATTGTTCATTCCAGCCCGCTGTGTCTTTTGACATGGCCACATTATTTTAATGTCCTCTGTTGAATGGTGTTTATAAGCCAGATCCGTTTTATATTTTCAAACCCCCAAAGGGAGATTGTATACATCCTAGTTTCACCCGTTTAAATCTGGACAAGTTCATTCAGCCTTTCCTTCCTTCGAGTGAAATTAACATGAGTAGCTGTCATGTTTGGGGGGATGGTTGGTATCGAGGCAAGATGCCGGCCTCGAGACAGAGAGGTTGTGGGTTAAAATCCCAGCCGCACAAGTTGGGATTTTTATTTATGATTTCTCCCTGCGGCAACCACCCCTGGTCTCAGCAGTGAGACCCGGCTTGAAACGTCAATTACTCATCGATGGAAAAAATATGAGTACCTCCGAAGATGGAGTTATCTGCCTGTGCGGCAATGGACCCCTGTGCACACGGCTGCAAGAAAAATAGATTAACAGCAAAATTCAGTTCCTAGTCTCTAGGCACTTCGTCAGAGGTCAAAGCTGGCGAACGGAAAAAAAAAATATATGGAACAAGCCAACATATATGTGGAGTGGCCGTCACATACGTGGTGTGGCCATCACATATGTGGAGCGACCATCACATATGTGGAGTTTTTGTCACATATGTGGTGTAGCCAGCCATCACATATGTGGAGTAGCCATCATATAATTCACTGATGGTGTTGACAGCTTTTGGTGGTATTCCATATTACTTCAGGATATACCACAATGAGAAGCTGTCTATACAGCACTGAAAGCCATTTTGAAGTCAATGAAGTTTCAAATAGTTTTCACTCTTCGACACATTCCTCACTTATCTCCTCTTTATTATTCACCCACTAAGTGCATGTGGGTACGTTGTGTCACTAATTTACAACATCTGCAACTTTAGGCCCCACACATCCATATTCAGCATGGGTAGATTAGCGTGACAATTTTTTTTAAGCAGCAACCATTTAGGCCTGCTCTTTTCAACCTTTAACTGTCAAAGTTGTTCTTTAAAGTGTGCCAGATGGCACCGCTTGTTTTTCACTGTTACCCAAGAGGGTTAGACATCGAATCTCACTACCCTGAGATAGAGGTAGAGTAAAGCCATGGGGGAAAAAACCCACAAATTCAAAGTGTAAATTACCACCATATTTGACAGGAATCAAACCCAGGACCTTCTTATCCAGTGGACAACATCTTACCTCTGGACCACCTAGTTCCCCCACTTCCTATAATATAATTTGTTGAGTGAAAATTTGATCAAGGCATTGTCTCCTTTTTTCTGCATCCAGCTTGCTCTACTTGCGTAACATTATCTTTCCACAATTTTATATTCTGTTCATGATGATACGCTAACGTAACAAAGACTATATTTATCATAGTGATTGAGCAATGCCATGTAGAAATGTATACATACCTCTGTAGGCTCGACTGCCACTTGGGTAACTGGATCGTTACTGATAGCAACCATTCCGGTTTATGATGGCTCTCTGGTAAATAACCATATATAATTAGTTGGCAACCTTAGTGGATCTGTAAACATGGCAATTTACCATTTTAGTAATTACTTTCACAAACAGCAGAGATGAACTCAGAATGCATCAAGGCTTGTTAGGTCATTGGACAGCTATCACCACTGTTGTCCAACAGGGAAATTACTCTAGAGGCAAGGCGGGCACTGTGCAATACACTCTTTGTCACGACGTTGTACTACCAATGCCAGTCCTGGACCCTAGATGCAGGAACAATGGCAGAGGTGACCTCTACTAAGATGAAATGTGTTGGACGAATGACAGGAAATGGTCTGAGAGATAAAGTCAGAAATGGGGAGCTGAGAAAAAAGGCTGAGAATGGCCCCCGCCATGGAATATTTAAAGAAACAACAGATGGAATGGTTTGGCCACGTGACAGGACAGCGTAGTAAAAACACAACACAACGAGCCCTCGTTGGACGTTGCGAGAATATCGGACTCAATGGTCGACCACGAGGGAGATGGATCGATGGAATAATAGAAGCACTAGGAAACATGGTGGCAGCACAGGCAAACGGAAGAGCAAAAGACAGCAAATTACATCTCCCCTAACGATGCTGAAAGGCAAATGAGAAAGGAAAGAAGAAGAGTAATTACTTAGAGATAAGATGAGAAATGAGGACATACAAATTGCTGGAAGGACACTTTCTAGACACAGCCTAAACGCTCATAGTCATTCTGATGTGTTCCATCACGGAGGACAGACTTGTTATTTGAGCTAAGTGCCTTTAATTATACATTTTTCTCTTTTTCTATTTTATATATCTTGACGCTCATCCTACCTCTCATGTAGTATTCATTTCTCTCTTCTCTCTCCTTTCTTATTTCAACATCCAACTTTCCTCGCCCTCCACTTGATCATCTAACATGTAGTTATAGATAATTGTGCTTCACCGTTTGTTGTCGTTGTCCTTGTATTCTGAAGAAGGCCACAGGCTGAAACATCAGTATTGTGTTGTGTTCCTTCTTTGTAAAGCTGTCACCATACTTTGGAGTGTTTAGCACACCCCACCACTGGCTCCAATGTCAATTTAATCTTTCAGTAATTAATTAGTGAAAAACAAGGATACAAAATGCTGGAAGAACTGACCACAACCATCTTTTGAAAGAAGTACCTTCTGGACTATCAGAGTGACGTGAGCCAGACACTACCAACCAATCCTGGCAAAATCAAGAAAATATTTTGGCCTACTATCCTAGTTGCTGTCATCCAAAAAAAGCTTGTATCAAAGGTTACAAAATAATCTTGTACAAAGGTCAACTGTTGCCATGCCTTAGATAAGTACAGTCTGCTGGCATGCCAACTTGAAACACACCTGGCCACTGAGATTACAAACACACACACAATCAGTTCAAAGGTTTACACTGTCAAATTGCATCCACACAGTAAGTGAAGAATGAGGATCTCAGAAGATTCTGTCTGGTGCTCTCAAGCCCAGTATTTGTCTTTCTTATGCTTGGCCAGAGGCAACTGAAATATTGTGGGGCAGTTAGGAGACACAATACCATGTTAAAGGTCATCAAGGGAAGGTACGAGGTAGACAAGGATGGACATGTGAACAGACACAATACTCTGCTAAAGGTCATAAAGGGAAGGTACGAGGTAGATAAGGCAGACCAAGACTGGACTAATAACATCAAGAGATGGACATGTGAACAATCACAATACACTGCTAAAGGTCATCAAGGGAAGGTATGAGGTAGACAAGGGATGGACATGTGAACAGACACAATACTCTGCTAAAGGTCATCAAGGGAAGGGAAGGTACGAGGTAGACAAGGGATGGACATGTGAACAGACACAATACTCTGCTAAAGGTCATCAAGGGAAGGGAAGGTACGAGGTAGATAAGGCAGACCAAGACTGGACTAATAACATTAAGAGATGGACATGTGAACAGACACAATACCCTACTAAAGGTCATAAAGGGAAGGTACGAGGTAGATAAGGCAGACCAAGACTGGACTAATAACATCAAGAGATGGACATGTGAACAGACACAATACCCTACTAAAGGTCATAAAGGGAAGGTACGAGGTAGATAAGGCAGACCAAGACTGGACTAATAACATCAAGAGATGGACATGTGAACAGACACAATACCCTGCTAAAGGCCATCTTGGAAAGAAAGGTAGAGGCAGACCAAGACTAAAGTGAACTAATAACATGAAGGGATGGACATGTGAACCTATTAGCACTATCAAGTCAAGAGACAGTAAAATGGCACTCTAGCCAACCTTCACCATACAGACGGCGCCCAATGATGAATGAATGTTTGGACAATCGTGTACGATGTATTTTGCTTTCCTCTCGCATTTGTCCAAATAATTGTCCCCTTTTTTGTCTGTTCTCATGTTGTAGTTGTAGTTAGTCTGTCTCATGTTGTAGTTGTAGTTAGTCTGTTCTCATGTTGTAGTTGTAGTTAGTCTGTCTCATGTTGTAGTTGTAGTTAGTCTGTCTCATGTTGTAGTTAGTCTGTCTCATGTTGTAGTTGTAGTTAGTCTGTCTCATGTTGTAGTTGTAGTTAGTCTGTCTCATGTTGTAGTTGTAGTTAGTCTGTCTCATGTTGTAGTTAGTCTGTTCTCATGTTGTAGTTAGTCTGTTCTCATGTTGTAGTTGTAGTTAGTCTGTTTTCATGTTGTAGTTAGTCTGTTTACATGTTGCAGTTAGTCTGTTCTCATGTTGTAGTTAGTCTGTTCTCATGTTGTAGTTGTAGTTAGTCTGTTTTCATGTTGTAGTTAGTCTGTTCTCATGTTGTAGTTGTAGTTAGTCTGTTTTCATGTTGTAGTTAGTCTGTCTCATGTTGTAGTTAGTCTGTTCTCATGTTGTAGTTGTAGTTAGTCTGTTTTCATGTTGTAGTTAGTCTGTCTCATGTTGTAGTTAGTCTGTTCTCATGTTGTAGTTGTAGTTAGTCTGTTTTCATGTTGTAGTTAGTCTGTCTCATGTTGTAGTTAGTTTGTTCTCATGTTGTAGTTGTAGTTAGTCTGTCTCATGTTGTAGTTAGTCTGTTTTCATGTTGTAGTTAGTCTGTCTCATGTTGTAGTTAGTTTGTTCTCATGTTGTAGTTGTAGTTAGTCTGTTCTCATGTTATGGGAATAGACATTGTATTGTTTACAACAAAACATGATATCTAAGCCTCTTGATTAAAATCACTCAACTTCAGTATTGCATATTTTTTAAATTGTAAAGGTTTCCCTTAATTTGTAAAGGTT
The DNA here is from genome assembly GCA_032433765.1 of Megaustenia siamemsis. NCBI lineage: Eukaryota > Metazoa > Mollusca > Gastropoda > Stylommatophora > Ariophantidae > Megaustenia > Megaustenia siamemsis. The sequence continues at coordinate 28,531,294 of JAVIAB010000099.1, forward strand.
TTTTCTAAAAAAAATATGGACTTGCAAGTCTAACAAGGTAATTTGTAAGGGAAAAGTGAACATTTGTGTGTCATTTGTTCTTATAAAATAAATCTACATATAACATTTTACCAAATTATAATGTAAACAAAACTGTGAAAATAGCGCTACTTATACACTTACTAGCCAATCAAATTGTGCCAAACCTACACTCTGTCTATTTATCGACCTTCCAAGCTGTAATTGGCTCATGGGGCACAGATACTCTTTCACTGTTTTGAAAATTATTTTGTCTAGCAGTCTCAATCCTTGCAAAGATACTTTATCAAACCTCACAATTTGTCTCTGTTCTGTGTAAGCATCTCTATCTCATTGAGGGAGCTGATTCCCGCTGCCTTTGCTTCTCTGATCAATGTTCCTCTCAGTGTTTCTCTGGGTCGGCCTATTTTCCTCCTACCTGTTGTTTCCCACTTGAGGGCTTGCTTTGCTATTCAGTTATTATCTCTTCTCATCTACATTTACAAATAAGGTCAACCAATTATGCTACTTATCCCATGTGTTACCGGGGCCTCATTATGAGGGAAGTAAAGAATAGTGACACTGTGACCTTCCAGGCATGTCATAAGAGGCGACTAAGGAGGTTGATCGATGGCTTGATAAGCTGTCATTGTAAAAAGTATTGTTATGGAAACAGCGCCATAGATTTTAGAGCAGTGATCTCTGCAATATGTGCCATTTCGGCATGCAAGGTCTGTTTTTGAGATTGTGGTTCTGCCCTTTGTGCCATCTTCGGTTCGAAAGGACAATAGATAGATAGAATTATGCTACTTGGATACAGCCAAGGAAAATGTAGTTTCAACAACACAGCTTTAACACATTTCATACCAAAATGTTGAACACAGGTAGCATGGCATTTTTGGCCAATTTGTTATCCTTTTAAATAACTTCTAGAAAAATTAATGAAAAATGATCTAAATCATGCGGATTTGTGTGGAGAATTTGTTCTATAAGTTGACGTGGATTTGTGTGGAGAATTTGATCTATAAGTTGACATGTGGATTTGTGTGGAGAATTTGATCTATAAGTTGACATGCGGATTTGTGTGGAGAATTTGATCTATAAGTTGACATGTGGATTTGTGTGGAGAATTTGATCTATAAGTTGACATGCGGATTTGTGTGGAGAATTTGATCTATAAGTTGACATGTGGATTTGTGTGGAGAATTTGATCTATAAGTTGACATGTGAATTTGTGTGGAGAATTTGATCTATAAGTTGACATGTGGATTTGTGTGGAGAATTTGATCTATAAGTTGACATGTGGATTTGTGTGGAGAATTTGATCTATAAGTTGACATGTGGATTTGTGTGGAGAATTTGTTCTATAAGTTGACATGTGGATTTGTGTGGAGAATTTGATCTATAAGTTGACATGTGGATTTGTGTGGAGTTTGATCTATAAGTTGAAAAAGAGGTGAAATAAGAGAATGACAAGGTTTTAGTGGAATACAGCAGGGACGTAAATAAATTAAAAGCCATAAAAACAGACTTTTGGATGTAATTCATCATTAACTCAAGGTGCAAAATGTGGTTCGAAATACAGATTGTGCTCATGGCAGTTGCAGTATAATATAACCTAGAAAATATAGCCGAGGTTGAACGGATTGTGTCTTGCCTTACCCAAGACTAAACAGTCACAAACCATGGATCGGGCGGTGGGGGGTGGACGTTTAAGATTATTCCCCATTTGAAAGACATTTTTTGGTCTAGCATACAGGTTTGCTTTTTTAAAAATGAAGAATATAGTACGGAGTTGTCTCCCTTCTATTTTTACATGGATCAGAGACATATAGTTTCCAGCTCTATCGTGGAGAAGAATTTTGATCGGTTCTGGTTCATTGATCCTGACACAAGCAATCAGCTATGAGTTGCTGACAACTACCAACAAAGGAGCTGTCGAGCATTATGGGTAAAGTAAAGTAAAGATCAAGTGCAAGTCTTGAATCGGCGTCTTAGCACACAAATTTTCACCCATATGTGCTCAGCCGCCTATCCAGAAGTGTTCGGAGACTTCTGGATAGTGTCGCTTCAAACATCGAAACTCACGATGCGAGGTGGTATTCCTCACCTTCCCTGAGTACTACCCTGGTACTCATTTCTGCCAGCGGCTGGGTCGACCGCGGGGGTATTTTTTTTTCTTCAACCATGAGTCCAGTTTGTATGGGTACTAGGGTAAAGTGATTCTGAACATGTTTACCCTTTTGTTTTCAACTTTTGGTGGCATGCCTTGAAACTAAGAAAATTCTGCAACAATTGGCCTTTGATTTGATCAATAAGTTTTAAAATGGCTTCACACTTAGATCTCAGAATTGGAGAATAACATTAAGGAGGCACAGGTACCTGACAGCACACAAGAGCTGAAATTTTCAGGGACTCATAGCTGATGGCTTGTGTCAGGATTAGTGAACCAGAACCATCCAGACCCTGCTCCACCTCTTCAAGGTGCCTCTAGCAACAGACAAACTAGTCTAGTAGAAGGGCTCATTAGCCTAGTTGGAAAAACCACTAGACTGGGTTACTGATGTTCGGATAACCCGTGTTCGATTCCCGCTGGAAGCAGTGTGAGTAGTACTTGTGGCTAGAAAAAAAAAACCCTGCGGTCAACCCAGACGCTGGCAGAAATGGGTACCAGGGTAGTACCCTGGGAAGATGAGGAATGCCGCCTTACATCGTGAGTTTTGATGCTTGAAGCGACACTATTCAGAAGTCTCCGAACGCTTCTGGATATGCGGCCAAGCACATTTGGGTGAAAATTCACGTGCTAAGACACCGATTCAAGTTTCGTACTTTACCTTACCAGTCTAGTCCGACCAAGTGTGTTGGGAACAAGAGGGAAGGCAACCAAGTACTAAAAAATGCCATGCTGAAATCAGATGTGATGGGCCAAAAGGCACAAATATCACAGTTTTTACCGGTAACCGCAGCACAACGCATCGGAACCACGATAGCTCAGTGGTTAGTGAACTGGACTACAAAGGACAAGAGGTAGGGTTCGATCCCAACCGATGGCTTCCGGTTCACCCAGCCCTTAATGGGTACCGGATTTTTTTCTGGGAAAGTAAAGCGGCACAGGCGAAATACTGACCACATTACACCAAAAATCATGTGCTGAAAGTCTGAAAAATTTATGGTCACTAACACCATATTCCATATACGCCATTTGGCGTGACGGGGGTACGTTACTTTTTTTTTTACAGCACAACACATACACTCCCATTTAACATATGTTTAAGGATGTATGATGAATAGGTGTTTTCCTTTAGTCAATGGGTGAATACAATAAAAACATAACATTGAAAAGTTCCTCTCCTGCTTCCATAGAAAAACAAAAGATTTGTTTACAAAATGCTTTTAATTGTCAGCACTACTTTTTTTTTATCTGAAATCATCCATTCCAAATTTTAAAATGTCTGCCTCATTTTCATTGAGCCATCTTGGATTCGACCTTTCACTTTTTATGCATAGCTTTTGAACCCTGGAATGTTGAAGAGCTGCTTTAAAAAGAAACCAGCAACTTGTTCACAAACTTTAGAAGATCCTTCAGCTGAACAATTCAATTATTGACAGTACAACTGGCTTTGAGGCAATTTATTGAAGCTCAGCCTATGAATAATGCTGACGATTTGATAGCATTAAAGTAGATCAATATTGCACTGTGGTTTTAGAAAAATACTGAAACTTAACAAATAGTTTCCATGTTGTTTGGTCCTTTAGTCAATTACAGAAACACATGATGACAGCCAATGGATTGGACAGATATCATTAACAAACTATGAGAGATGGGTAGAACAAAGTACTTTGACAGAAGTACAAATACATGGCTATCTAGACTGTGAACTGGGAGTGAAGAGAGATATCATTAACAATCTATGAGAGATGGGTAGAACAAAGGACTTTGACAGAAGTACAAATACATGGCTATCTAGACTGTGTGAACTGGGAGTGAAGAGAGATATCATTAACAATCTATGAGAGATGGGTAGAACAAAGGTCTTTGACAGAACTACAAATACATGGCTATCTAGACTGTGTGAACTGGGAGTGAAGAGAGATATCATTAACAATCTATAAGAGATGGGTAGAACAAAGGTCTTTGACAGAAGTACAAATACATAGCTATCTAGACTGTGTGAACTGGGAGTGTAGAGAGATATCATTAACAATCTATGAGAGATGGGTAGAACAAAGGACTTTGACAGAAGTACAAATACATGGCTATCTAGACTGTGTGAACTGGGAGTGAAGAGAGATATCATTAACAATCTATGAGAGATGGGTAGAACAAAGGTCTTTGACAGAACTACAAATACATGGCTATCTAGACTGTGTGAACTGGGAGTGAAGAGAGATATCATTAACAATCTATGAGAGATGGGTAGAACAAAGGACTTTGACAGAAGTACAAATACATGACTATCTAGACTGTGTGAGCTGGGAGTGAAGAGAGATATCATTAACAATCTATGAGAGATGGGTAGAACAAAGGACTTTGACAGAAGTACAAATACATGGCTATCTAGACTGTGTGAACTGGGAGTGAAGAGAGATATCATTAACAATCTATGAGAGATGGGTAGAACAAAGGACTTTGACAGAAGTACAAATACATGGCTATCTAGACTGTGTGAACTGGGAGTGAAGACCAGTGTTACCAGAACAGAGCAGTATTTTGGATGACTGAAAGGATGAGTCAACCAACATGGACCTGGCACAATTAGTTGTGTGCTGATGAACGTATTGAGGGGAAGATCGGAACACCACATGTGTTCGGAGTGCTGTGATGAAGATCCTGATTTAACCAAATAAAATATGGCACAACCATTGTCATTACAATTCTGTTATTGATTTTGTCTCATAAGACATGACATAAAGTTAGCAATTTATTAAAATATAATGTTTTACAAATTTAAAAAAATCAAACAAAAAAATTGTATAACATATTGATTGCCATTTGTACTTTACAGTCTTGTTTTACTACTTACTTTCTATATTTTATTTTTGTATTATTATTTACTTTGTATTATTATTTACTTAACGTTCCTATCTATCTTCCAAGTGTTCACATGTTAAGGTATCGTGTCACTAGTTTACAGTAAGGCTGAGACATCTACAACTTTTGACCCAACACATCTGTCTTCAGCCTATCTATCTTCCAAGTGTTCACATGTTAAGGTATCGTGTCACTAGTTTACAGTAAGGCTGAGACATCTACAACTTTTGACCCAACACATCTGTCTTCAACCTATCTATCTTCCAAGTGTTCACATGTTAAGGTATCATGTCACTAGTTTACAGTAAGGCTGAGATATCTACAACTTTTGACCCAACACATCTGTCTTCAGCCTATCTATCTTCCAAGTGTTCACATGTTAAGGTATCGTGTCACTAGTTTACAGTAAGGCTGAGACATAGACAACTTTTGACCCAACACATCTGTCTTCAACCTATCTATCTTCCAAGTGTTCACATGTTAAGGTATCATGTCACTAGTTTATAGTAAGGCTGAGACATAGACAACTTTTGATCCAACACATCTGTCTTCAGCCTATCTATCTTCCAAGTGTTCACATGTTAAGGTATCATGTCACTAGTTTATAGTAAGGCTGAGACATAGACAACTTTTGATCCAACACATCTGTCTTCAGCATATCTATCTTCCAAGTGTTCACATGTTAAGGTATCGTGTCATATAGGAGTGGGCCGATGGGCATTAGCTCACAGGTCGGAGGATCTATATCAAAATGATAGGTCACACTGGGGTAAATGAGGAGTGGGCCGATGGGCATTAGCTCACAGGTCGGAGGATCCATAACATGATAGGTCACACTGGGGTAAATGAGGAGTGGGTCGATGGGCATTAGCTCACAGGTCAGAGGATCCATATCAAAATGATAGGTCACACTGGGCTAAACGAGGAGTGGGCCGAAGGGCATTAACTCACAGGTCGGAGGATCCATAACATGATAGGTCACACTGGGTAAACGAGGAGTGGGCCAATGGGCATTAGCTCACAGGTCGGAGGATCCATAACATGATAGGTCACACTGGGCTAAATGAGGAGTGGGCCGATGGGCATTAGCTCACAGGTCGGAGGATCCATAACATGATAGGTCACACTGGGCTAAACGAGGAGTGGGCCGAAGGGCATTAGCTCACAGGTCGGAGGATCCATAACATGATAGGTCACACTGGGCTAAACGAGTAGTGGGCCGATGGGCATTAGCTCACAGGTCGGAGGATCTATATCAAAATGATAGGTCACACTGGGCTAAACGAGGAGTGGGCCGATGGGCATTAGCTCACAGGTCGGAGGATCCATAACATGATAGGTCACACTGGGCTAAACGAGGAGTGGGCCGATGGGCATTAGCTCACAGGTCGGAGGATCTATATCAAAATGATAGGTCACACTGGGGTATATGATCAAAATAAGAGAACTAGAATTCTGTCATGGCTTTTTCTTAACTACAGAAAAGGTCATGTGACATGACAAAATGTAAGGTTATGAAGAGTTTTAGTACATGACAAAATGTAAGGTTATGAAGAGTTTTAGTACATGACAAAATGTAAGGTTATGAAGAGTTTTAGTACATGACAAAATGTAAGGTTATGAAGAGTTTTAGTACATGACAGAATGTAGGGTTATGAAGAGTTTTAGTACATGACAAATATAAGGTTATGAAGAGTTTTAGTACATGACAAAATGTAAGGTTATGAAGAGTTTTAGTACATGACAAAATGTAAGGTTATGAAGAGTTTTAGTACATGACAAAATGTAAGGTTATGAAGAGTTTTAGTACATGACAAAATGTAAGGTTATGAAGAGTTTTAGTACATGACAAAATGTAAGGTTATGAAGAGTTTTAGTACATGACAGAATGTAGGGTTATGAAGAGTTTTAGTACATGACAAAATATAAGGTTATGAAGAGTTTTAGTACATGACAAAATGTAAGGTTATGAAGAGTTTTAGTACATGACAAAATATAAGGTTATGAAGAGTTTTAGTACATGACAAAATGTAAGGTTATGAAGAGTTTTAGTACATGACAAAATGTAAGGTTATGAGAGTTTTAGTACATGACAAAATGTAGGGTTATGAAGAGTTTTAGTACATGACAGAATGTAAGGTTATGAAGAGTTTTAGTACATGACAGAATGTAAGTTTATGAAGAATTTTAGTACATGACAAAATGTAAGGTTATGAAGAGTTTTAGTACATGACAAAATGTAAGGTTATGAAGAGTTTTAGTACATGACAAAATGTAAGGTTATGAAGAGTTTTAGTACATGACAAAATGTAAGGTTATGAAGAGTTTTAGTACATGACAAAATGTAAGGTTATGAAGAGTTTTAGTACATGACAGAATGTAGGGTTATGAAGAGTTTTAGTACATGACAAAATATAAGGTTATGAAGAGTTTTAGTACATGACAAAATGTAAGGTTATGAAGAGTTTTAGTACATGACAAAATGTAAGGTTATGAAGAGTTTTAGTACATGACAAAATGTAAGGTTATGAAGAGTTTTAGTACATGACAAAATGTAAGGTTATGAAGAGTTTTAGTACATGACAAAATGTAAGGTTATGAAGAGTTTTAGTACATGACAGAATGTAGGGTTATGAAGAGTTTTAGTACATGACAAAATATAAGGTTATGAAGAGTTTTAGTACATGACAAAATGTAAGGTTATGAAGAGTTTTAGTACATGACAAAATATAAGGTTATGAAGAGTTTTAGTACATGACAAAATGTAAGGTTATGAGAGTTTTAGTACATGACAAAATGTAAGGTTATGAAGAGTTTTAGTACATGATAAAATGTAGGGTTATGAAGAGTTTTAGTACATGACAGAATGTAAGTTTATGAAGAGTTTTAGTACATGACAAAATGTAGGGTTATGAAGAGTTTTAATCTTAAAATATCTTGAGGATGTGAAGCTGGTGTTGGTATAAGGGCAGATAATGCAAGTGTTCTCCAAAGCAAGTAACAGGATTGAATAACAGCCTGTTTGAGATAACTGTGTTATAGATAACAGTGTGTTAGAGATAACATTGTGTTGAGTGGGAAACTAAATAAATGTCAAGCAATAACAACATGTGAAGGAATAACAAAATGTCAAGAATAACATTGTTATTGGGAATAATAACAGGTTAAGAAATACTATCACATTAGGATATACCAAAAACACAATAAAATAACACTCTAAAACATAACTGAAACACTGAGATCTAAACAACAATCTGTCCGAATGAATGTCGAAGACAAGAGGATGACATTATTTAGATAAACATAAGAGACATACAATGTTGGAGATATGTTGAGCTTTTGATATGGAAATCTACGACTGTCCGCCCTTATCATCCACTCTTAAAATAGGACCTGAATCTCACAGAGAGGCTGTGTTGTAGTTCACAGCACACTTGGACATTCTGCACCTGCCAACCTAACACACTGACTTCAGAAAGGCAATTTTGAGTATGGGGCTGTTTCTCTTTAATCTTTACTTGCTTGACCAGATTGGTTAGCCTGTTTCCAGAGGCACCAAAGGAAGATGGAGTAAGATCTCAATAAATAAGATGGTGCCAATTATTCTGATGCTAGTCTCTGACCATTTTTAGGCAACATATTTTGGGAAATTCATATCTGGAACCAACACATTATGTATTCAAGAACAAGTTTTCACGAGTTCTCTAGCCCAGAATGCAACACAGAAAAATGCACAAGAATCATGACCCAGGTGAGCCAAAATTCTCTTACAGTGGCAAGAAGCTAAAAGATGAAATACTTTCTCGACAAGGGAGACACCATCTTTTTTTTCTTATGTACACCTCTAGACATCAATATTAATAAGTTTGAAGAAAGAATTAGTCAGCTCAAAGCTGGTAACATCTCAACACAGCTTTAGGAATACCATCTATGATCACTTCCTACATTCCTATACAAAGTTGCCTACAGCAGTATAACTTAAACAAACTAATGCCAAATGTAAAATAACTCTATTGATGTAAAAAAAATGAAGGGAAATAAAAGCACAGTCTGTAGGTTGTACTCACCATAGTCAACTCTTCAGATGCTCAACTGAAAATTAAACATCAGGTATTTCTTGTATCTAACCCTGCTGTGACCTTTGATCCAGAGAGTTGTGGAAATTATGAGAAAGTATCAACGGACCTGGTGAACTTGAAACCATCAACGGTTGTCCACAATTTTATGCTACACTGAACAATGTTACTGGCTGATGTTTCAATACAGTCGTCCGTTGAAGTTGAAAGTAAAATGTTGAATTATCCTCAAATGTAATGTTTGTTGTGTTTTATACGGTTGGAATTATAAATAAATGAGTCTATTCGTCGCTCATACTCTCACTGTGTGTGTGACTTAAGTTACTAACTACTCATGGTCTAACTCACATCGGGAATAAAATAAAATAAGTAACTATTTTTTTACTCGAACTGAGTGTATGTATCATTGTATGTGTATGATACTTCTTTTGAGATTACAAAACTATAATAAACTTGTGTTACATTTACATCTAATAATCTACATTAATATCACGTATAACTTTCAAATATAAACTCTCAACAAATACACGAAATGTACATATCAAGACGGACTCTAGTTACAATTTGATCGAGTTCGTCTCTGCTGGAGAGCTCAGAGCTCAAGATCAGATCTTGTTGAAGTCAAGCGAGGGGTCGGTTTGCAGCCGTTTAATTCGATTATAATTTAACTTGTATATGATTCTCAAAGTGCAAACTCACATAAATAGAATATTTGAGCAAGTAGGTACACATACATGAAATCTCAAGTGTTATTCGACAAGAAAGTCGACGAACAAGAAGACGGTGGCCGTGTGTCCAGTGCAGCAGGCGTCTCCTTCGTCCATGTCTGCTTGTGGAGATGAACTCTGATCGGGTCAACAGTCCGGGATTATGTCCCCTTGTTGATCTTTGAGGGGTCGTCTCCGTGCAGAATGTTTGCTGTTGGGTCCACTGAAAGATAACGATCCGGTTAGTGGGTGGTGACATCCTAGATATGGGGGAGAGGTAAGCTCGTTAAATACGGTGGAATTGTTCAATAAGATAGAATTTGGGTTAGCTTTTGAAGTGAAGAAGCAACGTGTGAGTTAATCTACTCAAGACAAGGAGAGCGGTCTATTTTTCCCGAAGGTGGAGAATGAACATAGATAGATAAAATATGAAAATTAGTCAGCTCAAATATATCTAAAATTAAAGTGAAACTTAAATGAGGCAAGATCCAAAAGCTCCCAGCAAGTAGATGACTGTGAGTCAAATGGGACGCAGGATGGGAGGGAAAGGAATGGGGTTTGGAAATCAGTCTTTTCTCTTTGCTTCCCTCTATCTCATCGTCGCTCATTTTCCCCAGTTGTTACAATATATTCCAGCTTTTCCCTTCACGTTACATGGCCAAAAATAATGATTGTTTCTCCCTAATATTGGAACTTAGCTCTCACTTTGCTTTGGCCTCGTTCAGAACGTTTTCATTACTCTTCATATCTGTCCATGGTATTGTCAACATTCTTCTGTAAAACCACACTTCTACAGACTCCAGTGATTTTCTTGTTTGTTGTCATAGTGTCCATGATTCGCATCCATATGTTAAGACTGGCTCTACATAACATTTAAGAACTCTTTTTCTTGCTTCTATTGTCAAAAATGGATTGCACAGTATCTTCATTTTTTGGAAAGCTGCTTTTGCCTCAGCCATTCTGCATCTCACCTGTTGTACATCTACCATCTCACCTCTGCTGTATATCTACCATCTCACCTCTGCTGTACATCTACCATCTCACCTCTGCTGTACATCTACCATATCACTTCTGTTGTACATCCACCATCTCACCTCTGCTGTACATCTACCATCTCACCTCTGCTGTACATCTACCATCTCACCTCTGCTGTACATCTACCATCTCACCTCTGCTGTACATCTACCATTTCACCTCTGCTGTACATCTACCATCTCACCTCTGCTGTACATCTACCATCTCACATCTGCTGTACATCTACCATCTCACTTCTGTTGTATATCTACCATGTCACCTCTGTTGTACATCTACCACATCACCTCTGTTGTACATCTACCATCTCACCTATGTTGTACATCTACCATCTCACCTCTGTCGTACAATCTACCATCTCACCTCTGTTGTACATCTACCATTTCACTTCTGCTGTACATATACCATCTAACCTCTGTTGTACATCTACCATATCACCTCTGTTGTACATCTACCATCTCACCTATGTTGTACATCTACCATCTCACTTATGCTGTACATATACCATGTAACCTCTGTTGTACATCTACCATCTCACCTCTGTTGTACTTTGTACATCTACCATATCACCTCTGTTGTACATCTACCATCTCACCTCTGTTGTACATCTACCATCTCACCTCTGCTGTACATCTACCATCTCACTTCTGCTGTACATATACCATATCACCTCTGTTGTACATCTACCATCTCACTTATGCTGTACATATACCATCTAACCTCTGTTGTACATCTACCATCTCACCTCTGTTGTACATCTACCACATCACCTCTGTTGTACATCTACCATCTCACCTATGTTGTACATCTACCATGTGATGTTAACATCGTTCCCAGGTAATTAAATTCATTTACCTGTAGACATTTAACATGGCAACAGAAGTGGGACTCTGGTTAGAGACAGAGATTCTTTCAGGCTGGCTAGAGTGAATCTAATGTTTTGCAAAGGACATGCGACCAGATGCACGGTTAAGTTCCGATCTGTTCTCTGACTTTCACTTTTTATATTAGATCTTTATGTTGTTTGTTATTGATCTTAATATTATTTGGTAAGTTCCACCGGGCTAAACTCCCAACGTATGTTCTTGCGTTAAGCCCTTAACTTACGACTGACTCAGCAGGTCGGTAAGGGATACATGTTTTATGCTCAGGGAAATCACAGAAGATGGAGATATATAAATATAAAGTAGCAACGATAAATATGTGCGGAATAAAAAAAATAAAGAAGTTGAACTTATAGAAGTACACAACACAACGAGCCTTCAATAAACGTTGTGGAAATACCAGACCCAAGGGTCGAACACGAAAAAGATGGATCGATGGAATATTAGAAGCACTAGGAAACATAACAGCAGCTGAAGCAAACAGAAGAGCAAAAGACTGCAAATTATATCTCCCCTCGACGCTGAAAGGCAGATAAGGAAGGAAAGTAGAAGAAGTGACAGAACCCAAATACAACTTCCGCCATCAGTGCTTGATCTGTTGTCATCACTAGGAGGTTATTCAAATATATCTACGATTTGTTTGAGGCGGATTGTATTCTCCATCACTGAGTATCAAATAACAGAAGTCCGTGGTCATACTGGTTCCCATGATATCGATATAAGGTTATCATCATAATCGAGTGCAGTCTCCGCATCGAAGGTTGGCTACCATGGAGCGCCATTCTACTGTCTCTTGCTTTGATGGTACAGATTGTCACAGGTTGACTTGTCCATCTTTTGATGTTACTCGTCAATGTTAGTCTTGGTCTGTATCTGCCTCTTTTACCTTGTATTTTCCCTTCCAATCTTACTTTTATTAGGCTGTGTCTTTTAACATGCCCCAAAAATTTCATTTGTCTTGTTCTAATTGTATTTAGTAGTTCTCTTTTCATTTTTAGTTGTTTAAAACTTCATCGTGTGTTTTATTTTATTTTCATCCAATTCTACCTATTCTTCTATAGATCCACATTTCAAAGGCTTCAATTTTCTGCTCTGTTTTCTGGTCTCTCCATGGCTTTCTTTGGAATGTTACGTGATGAGGCTCCAATCTCTTTCACGGTGGTCTGCCATATTTATCTTTCGTGTTCTGAATATGCCTCATGTGTACCACACACTTTGTTGTTTTCGCTTTCTGGGCCGTTGATCATTTCTGATTTTTTCCGCCCATCCACCGTCACAGACTTTTCACATAGGGGTTGAACCGCTCGGTGCCATTGTTGTCGAACCATGTGTTTGCCTATCGAACCGCGAACACACGACACAAAGAAGAATAAATCATATTCCACTTAAATATCGGTAAAGTTCACAGTCCATACACTCGTCAGAAGTAAAACATACACCAAAACAGGAAATAAAAAAAAAGTAAAGTGCCCCTGTCACGCCAAGTGACGTATAGGAAATATGGTGTTAGTGATCTTAAATTTTACCAACCTGCAGCACATGATTTTTGGGTAATGGTATTACGTCCGCGCCGCTTTACTTTCTCAGAAAAAAATCCGGTATCATTTAAGGCTGGGTGAACACGGAAGCCGTCGATTGGGATAGAACCCTACCTCTTGTCCTTTGTAGTCCAGTTCACTAACAACTGAACTATCGAGGCTCCTCAAAACGGGGAATAGCAACATATAATTTCACAAGACTGTCGCGTCAATCATTTAAATATATCAGCAAGAACCGAATTATAAAAACGACCACACGTAGCCGCCATGGTGCGGGCATAAGGTTATAGACTATGGTTTATGAATGATCAATATTGAAGTAACTATGGGAACGTCGGCCTCGAGACATAGAGGTTTGGGTTCAAATCCCGGCTGCACCATTTGATATTTTTATTGATGATTTCTCTCTGTGGCAACCACCCCTGCTCTCAGCTGCGAGGCCCGGCTTGAAACGTCAATTACTCATCGACGGAAAAAATATGAGTACCTCCGAAGACGGGAGTTATCTGCCCGTGCGGCGAGGGACCCCTGTGCACATGGCTGCCAGAGAAAAACGGATTAACACGTCAAGTTCCTAGTCTCTAGGGACTTCGTCAGAGATAAACAGTTGGCGAACGCAAATTACCACATAAAAAAAATAAATAAATAAATAATGGAACGGAAGCAAAGGCGCAACAGAGCTGAAAGTCATCAGCGACCAACAGCTGATGGCTTGCACTAGGATCGGTGAACCAGACCCTACTCCACCTCCTCGCTTATAACTTCAGTCACAAGTGACCGAGAAACCAGAGAAAGAATGAAAGCAAGAGTTTGTCATTTGAAGTTAGAAGTACATAAACTACAATTTGGGAAATGACGGGAATGATCGTTGCTTTGACCTTGGCAAATCCCTAACTCGTTTCCGCCAAGCCAATCCCACATTGTTAAGTGGGTATTTTGTTTTATTTACTACTGCCATAGAGTAGAGTGAGGTGCGCGTGGCCGTGCGACTAAAACCACTCTTCTGCTGGTTGAAATGCTGACGGAAAGGATTTTTTCTATCGGGGGTGAAATAAAAATCCTGAATCGCACACGTCGTGGCGACTGCTTGACCAAGCGGCCTTTATCCCTCTGGTTATATGGTCCTACCCCCCCCCCCCACCAGCATGGTACAACGTGTCGTAAAGATAGTTTTTTTTATTAATAGAGTAGAGCATAGATAGGACATTTGGCAAGAATATCGCATCATCATCATCGTGTGCCTTCTCCGCAACGAAGGTTGGCTACCATGGATCTCCATTGTACTCTGTTTCTTGCTTTGATGGTGCAGACTGACATAGATTGACGTGTCCATCTTTTGATGTTACTCGTCCATGTTAGTCTTGGTCTGCCTCTGCTACCTTGTATTTTTCCTTTAAATATTACTTTTAGTAGACTGTTGTGTCTTTTAACATGGCCCAAAAATTTCCTTTGTCCTGTCGTAATTGTATTTAGTAGTTCTCTTTTTATTTTCAGTTGTTTTAAAACCTCATCGTTTGTTTCCATCCAATTCTACCTATTCTTCTATAAATCCACATTTCAAAGGCTTCAATTTTCTGTTCTGTTTTCTTGTCTAATGTCCATGTTGCTGCACCTTACAGGAATATTGAGAAGACGTAACATTTTGCCATTCTTAGTTTCAGCCCTGCTGATATTTGTTTTGTTAGTATATTTTTCATGGCATTAAAATCGCCTCTTACGCAAACAATTTCTGGCCGCCATTTTCACAATGAGTTCGATTAGACGAGAGATATTTTGCATGTAAAAAACCGTAACAAATCGGTGTCCCGAAGATATTTTTCAGTGAATTATTTCATTAAAAATCGGGTCTGTCCGTGAAAACCCGGGAGTAAACGTGTTCTGTAGTCCTGCCCGAATAGAACAGTAACGAAGGAAGCAGCTTATGACAACATCCGGTATTCTTCCAGGAAAAAGGCTTTATTTACGATTTTTTGAATTTGAAAAGCGGGCTCAAGAAATACAACAGCAGCAATCTCTAGTGGTAGTGTAACGATGGAAAACAATATCAGAACTGAGGTCCTGTTTTTGAATAGAGTGCAATCTGTTGAGTCGTGGCAGATTACCACGAACCAGTTACTGCTAATTTTCAAGTTAGGAAATATGGCTAGAAAATGGATTTTAGGAAATAGAGTCATTCCAAGACATATTAATTGGCCGTGACTGCGTCCACTCGGTGACTGAAAGGACGTTCAGTGAACGTGGATGCGTTGTTTTAATTTGCAGTAGAACTGTGATATTTGCATATTTCGGCCCAACACATCCGACTGACATACCGGGCTGCCTTCCTTCTTACATTAAACCAGAATAGACAGGTTAGTCTGTTTCTGGACGCACCGGGAAAGGTGGGGTAAGATCTCTATAGTTCTGGTTCACCAGTCCTGGCACAAACTATCAGCTATGATTCACGGACAATTTTCAGCCATGTTGCTGAACGGTGCAGTGCCATAGCCCGTTTAGGTGGAGGGGGTAGAACATTGGATAATGACGGGATGGCTACACAAGGTAACCAGTGTGGAGTTCAACAGTAGAAATAGCTGAGAGAGTACATCACTTATCTCAAAAGATCATCGAAGCATTGAGACCTCTGGCCATAGAAGCGGTCACATAACTTTAACGGAGGGTTTGACAATGGTTGCTAGACTATAGCTCTCCTATCACACGGCCATCAACAGATGCAGGATAAAATGAGCATACTTGATGAGAGATCACAACAGCTAGGACTGAAAATTTATAGAGATATGACAAACATTATGAGAATTAATACAGTTGGCAATAACCAAATAAAACTAGGAGAAATACCTCTACTAGATGTACAATCTTACATATATCTGGGTAGTAAGATAGATAAAGAGGGAGGAACAGAAAATGATACCAAAATAAGGATATCAAAAGCAAGAGGAGCTTTTGTTGCACTGGGAATAGTATGGAAGTCCAAAGAAATTAGGTTAAATACAAAAATAAAAATGTTCAACTCCAATGTTAAGTGAGTGTTATTATATGGCTGCAAAACATGGAGAATAACACAATTGACAATCATGAAGATAGACTTTCATTAATGGATGCTTACGCAGAAACGATAGAAATGACAGGACGAAATCACTAACATAGAATTATGGAAATGTACCAGTCAAATACCAGTGGATAAAGAGATACAGCGAAGACGATTGATGGAACATGCACTACGGAAGCCAACTGAGAGTATTACACAACAGGCCTTTTTTGGAATCCCCAGGGGAAAAGACAAAGAGGAAGAGCAAAGAATTTTTGGAGAAGACAGATAGAAGCAGAGATGAAGATGATGGGGAAGACATGGAATGATCTTAAAAGAATGGCAAGAAACAGAACAACGTGGAAAGTGTTTGTTGCAGACCTATGCTCCAATGGGAGCTAAAAAGGTAGAAGATGTTGCTAGACTGCTGACCAGATCTGAACGCACATGCCGCAGATAATCCCAGCTTTCCGACCTGAAGTTGGACGTGTTGGGCTGAAAGGCGCAAATATCACAGTTATACGGCAAACCACAACACAACATAGATGTGCCCACTTAACGTCCTTTTAAGGGCGGATGATGAAGAAGTTATATATGGCTATGGTTTGCTCCAGTATCACTGCAATCGAATTCAAATCCATATTTACTCAACTGCCCGCGCCAGTGGAATCATCCGAATTACTAACTCATCTCCCAAACAAAGAAAGGTAGCTGTAGTCCCCATAGCAGTCTCAGCACACGCCAAAAGACGAAATCGCACAGAAAGTTATCACAGTCAACTGTTCCCCGTCATACGACATCATCATAAACAATCAGAATATTGAAACATGATCAAAACTGATGAGACACACAGCTCACGGTGTACACAGATCACTTAACTCAGTAGCACATGCAACAAGCCGGACTTGGAATACGAGGAAACTGCAACAAGGAACACTTTTCAGACATAGCCTTCAATGGTTCCTGCCACCTATCCACCATATTGACCAGAAGTTCACGTTCTCCTGAAAATGATGGTCGTCATATTTTTTAAAATGTAAAGCACTTGAGATGAAGAGGTGTACTCCTTTAGTTATCTGGAGAACGCAAGCATCCCAGCTTTCTCTCAAATGTTGTCATGGGTGTCGAAATGTCGGTCTATACCTAAGACAGATAAATCAAGAGCCCTGCCAATGGGGAACCCTGCAATCAACTTGATACCAACAAAACAAGAAAAATCAGGAGCAGCATATAATCCAGACCCAACTATTTTTGACCAGCAACAACATGATTGTGGTGCCCATTCTCCCTACAATTATTTTTGACCAGCAACAACATGATTGTTGTGCCCCATTCCCCAGACCTTGTACAATGAAATTGTTTCCCAAACTAAAATACAATGAAAGAGACATAGGCTGTTTGAACATACTGGACTAACTCTAGGCATGCTCCAGAAAGTGCCAACACAGTTGGAACAGATTGAATGACTGGCAAACTCCGTGACATTGAAAAAGCAAAATAAAAAATTCATTTAAAAATCAGACTTTTTTGACAGAGAATTGTTGCAAAAATACACAAGCATCAAATGAAATGGTTCGGACACGTGATGAGACTGAAACTAGACCAAACAAACAAAAAAAGTTTCTGCCTCAAAAACATCAGGACAGTGGGCAAAAGGAAGACCAAGAAAGAGGTGGATAGATAGAATAATCTACAAATGCAAGAAGAAAAACATTTTTATCTGAACAGTGTTCTGATACACCCAAGAACAACACAACATCTAAAATAGAAGTGGCTAAATTAACCATAGTCCGTTTCAAATTGGTCGCGTGCCTTCTCGCAACGAAGGTTGGCTACCATGGATCGCCATTCTACTCTGTTTCTTGCTTTGATGGTGCAGGCTGTCATAGATTGACTTGTCCATCTTTTGATGTTACTCGTCCATGTTAGTCTTGGTCTGCCTCTTTTACCTTGTATTTTTCCTTCCAATATTACTTTTAGTAGGCTGTTGTGTCTTTTAACATGGCCCAAAAATTTCATTTGTCTTGTCTTAAGTAGTTCTCTTTTTATTTTCAGTTGTTTTAAAACTTCATCGTTTGTTATCTTTTGTTTCCATCCTCTGTAACCACTTGATGGAAAGTGTTCACATTTTGCACATGACATAATAATCTCAATGTCCCCACAAATATATTTTTGTTCCTAATTACAAACGTATGGTTTTACATTTTCTTTATTTAATGTATACAAATTTACTACCTCCTAGACAAACCATGGTTGACCCCTTCATATTTCTGACATATTTCATTCGCTAATCTTTCATGTAATTCCCGTGATCTGTGTAGTTTCTCTGCACATTATTGCACGATGTTTGAACAAGTAAATTTTGAATGTTTATAAACAGCTTCCGTTTATACTCATTGGCGTTGTATAAATCGTTGGATGTTCTAGGCATTTACTGAAACAAGTGTGTTGTAGAAATAAATCGTTGGGTGTTCTAGGCATTTACTGAAATGAATGTGTTGTATAAATCGTTGGGTGTTCTAGACATTTATTGAAATGAGTGTGTTGTATAAATCGTTGGGTGTTTTAGACATTTATTGAAATGAGTGTGTTGTATAAATCTTAGGGTGTTCCAGACATTTATTGAAATGAGTGTGTTGTATAAATCGTTGGGTGTTCTAGACATTTATTGAAATGAGTGTGTTGTATAAATCGTTGAGTAGACATTTATAGAAATGATTGTTATTATTAACATTCCAACTATGTTACACCTATGCCAGAATAGATCAATTGCTTCACTTATAGTCAACTATTTTCTTCAACCACAAAATAACTGCATCTGTTGAAAAGATCAAAAGAATTAGCCGTTGCAGGTGAACGACACTATCTGCAATATTGCATTTTAGACAACTTTTGGGACATTGAACAAATACAAGACCAAATGTAAAAATCATGTTTATGTGTGTAAAGGTTATGGGGATAATTGAAGTCAAGCGTGGACAAACCATTTTGAAACGGACTATAGCAATACATCATTGACAGACACTAGATTATGTCATACATTCCTCCTGCCACACTTCGAAGCAGCAGCAAATGCATAAAAGAAAGAAGATGTATGATGGTCAATTTTCTTAAGCATCATGAGACTACTAAAGAAGCAAGGGCATCGGTTGCATAGAGATGTGAAGCTGATGATAATAGCAATTCTAAAAAAAAGAAGAAGAAAAAAGTGGTCTGGTGACAGCTTTATGTGGTAATGGACAAAACAAATCAATGTTTCGGCCCTCAGCTGGAACAAACAACAACACAAAAAATATATATAAGGATATGTAAACAAATCCAACTACATGGCGATAATATGCTAGATACATGAGACTACCAAGTGCCATCACTCCAGCTAAAGTTGGACGAAACAGATCACCAGGAGTGTAACGCCCTTGGGCCCACATTCCAACAGTCAAAACATTTGGTCACAACAAAATAGTCACATTCAACAAATGTATTTTTGTTATCAAAGAAATTTATTACACAAATCACTCATCTAATCCAGGTATTCATGTCACAAAAATTCTATGACTTACAAGAACAAACAAACAAGCAACCAATCCCGATGTACAAATCAAATAAGTAATTCCAATCCACCTTTTCTGTGGTATAAGCTGACGCAATTGAAGTAAAATGTTTCATTAAACTGATCATTAGAAATATAAACTATACTAGTAAACATTTTGTATGAATATGTCTTGTGTACTCACGTAAACTGTGGATTTATTGAATTCCATCATAAGATGATAATAAAATAAGTTCAATGCTATGAAGTAATCAGATAGAATAAGTTTCAATAGAAATGTCAAGTTCTAGGTTCTAGTTGACAGAAATAATATAATCACACCTATAATTTCTTTATAAACCATTTTTTGTGGGCATCCAATCATCATGTGCTACGTTGTAAAGGCTGTTCCGCTCACAAATATCAGAAAGAGACAAATGAAGAAGAAAATAAACTATCTAGAAGAAAGAACTCAAGCAGATTGGTGTTGGTTAGCTCTGTATATTTGCCCTTGTCTGTAACATCAACTACTGTTGTAGATTATTTTCTCCTGGCAATTTGTTGAAATCAATTACCTGTGAATGAGCAGAAAGAAAGTTCAGATTAATTAAACATGATCAAAATTATAATATAGCACATATAAAAATGTCAAACTGTAGAAAAACTGACCACTGCCCTTTCATCCAACAATTTCTGTCTCTCTAGACAGTGTTTTCTATTTAACCTTTCACAGACTCTACAAGTTAGCCAGTTCTGCTACTTATTCCTTCCTTCAACACTTGCCTTTCAACATTGAGGAGAGATATAATTTGCTCTTCTGTTGGCCTCTCCTGCTGTTATGTTTCCTAGTGTTTCTAATATTCCATCAATCCATCCTTTGCTCTTCGATTGCCTCGCCTGCTGTTATGTTTCCTAGTGTTTCTAATATTCCATCAATCCATCTTTTGCTCTTCTGTTGGCCTCTCCTGCTGTTATGTTTCCTAGTGTTTCTAATATTCCATCAATCCATCTTTTGCTCTTCTGTTGGCCTCTCCTGCTGTTATGTTTCCTAGTGTTTCTAATATTCCATCAATCCATCTTTTGCTCTTCTGTTGGCCTCTCCTGCTGTTATGTTTCCTAGTGTTTCTAATATTCCATCAATCCATCTTTTGCTCTTCTGTTGGCCTCTCCTGCTGTTATGTTTCCTAGTGTTTCTAATATTCCATCCTGGGGGACTGGTTGATCTCGAGGCAAAACACTGGCATCTAGACAGAGAGGTTGTGGGTTCAAATTCCGGTTACGCCAGATTTTTATTTATGATTTCTCTCTGCAGCAACCACCCGTGGTCTCAGCAGCAAGGCTCGGCTTGAAACGTCAATTACTCATTGATGGAAAAAATATGAGTACCTCCGAAGCCTGAGTTATCTGCCTGTGTGGCGTAGGACCCCTGTGCACACGGCTGTCAGGGAAAATTGGATTAGCAAGCAAAATTCAGTTCATAGTCTCTAAGGGACTTCATCAGAGGTAAAAGCTGGCGAACGAAAAAGAAAAAAATATACCATCCATCTTTTTCTCTTCTGTTGACCTCTCCTGCTGTTATGTTTCCTAGTGTTTCTAATACTCCATCAATCCATATTTTTGTAGTTGGCCCTTGGGTCTGGTGTTCTCGCAATATTTATTGAAGGCTCTTTTTGTTTTGATCATTCTCTTATCATGTGATCACACCATTTTATCTGTTATTTCTTTATGTGCTCTATAAAAAATTTAAAAAAAATATTTTTACAGAATTCTGCCATTACCAGTGTCTACTGGGGGGAATTTTTTCTAGGACCATTTCATTATATATTCTATGGCGAGAATTAATCTCAACTTTTATCTCAGTTCTTCATTTCTGGTCTTATCTCTCAGACTGTTTCCCGTCATTCGTCTAACACATTTCATCTCCTCTACCTTTTAGCTCCCAGTGGAGCATAGGTCTTCAACAAACACTTTCCAAGTCGTTCTGTTTTTTGCAATTCTTTTAAGATCATTCCATGTCTTTCCCATCATCTTCATCTCTGCTTCGATCTGTCTTCTCCAAGAATTCCTTGGTCTTCCTCTTTGTCTTTTCCCCTGGGGATTCCAAAAAAGGGCCTGTTGTGTAATACTCTCAGTTGGCTTCTGTAGTGTGTGTCCTATCCATCGCCTTCGCTGTATCTCTTTATCCACTGGTATTTGACCGGTACATTTCCATAATTCCTCATTAGTGACTTTGTCCTGCCATTTCCATTCCTTTATTCTGCGCAAGCATCCATTAATGAAAGTCTGTACCTTCGTGATTGTCAATTTTGTTATTCTCCATGTTTCACAGACATATAATAGGACCGACTTAACATTGGAGTTGAACATTTTTATTTTTGTATTTAGCCTAATTTCTTTGGATTTCCATGTTTCCCAGTGCAATGAAAGCTCCTCTTGCTTTTGATATCCTTATTTTGGTATCATTTTCTGTTCCTCCCTCTTTATCTATATTACTGCCCAGATATATGTAAGATTGTACGTCTAGTAGAGGTATTTCTCCTAGTTTTATTTGGTTATTGCCAACTGCATTAATTCTCATAATGTTGGTCTTATCTCTATTAATCTTTAGTCCTAGCTGTTGTGATCTCTCATCTAATATACTCATTTTATCCTGCATCTGTTGATGGCTGTGTGATAGGAGAGCTATATCATCAGCAAAGTTTAAATCATCAAGTTGTTTGGTCAATGACCACTGGATACCATTTCTGTTGTTTTGATTTATTTTCATAATCCAATCTATGGCCAGTAGAAAGAGAAATGGAGACAGAAGGCATCCTTGCCTTACTCCTGTTCTTATTTCAAATGCTTCTGTAAGCTGTCCTTCATGCACCACACTACATTTTGTTCCTTCATACATTGTTTTTATCAGGTTAATAAACTTTATGGGGATTCCGTAATGACTCAGCAACTTCCAAAGCATTCTTCTGTCTAAACTATCAAATGCCTTTTCGTAATCTATGAATCCAATATAAAGTGGGGATTTTAGTTCTAAACTTTGTTCAACTATTATACGTTGAGTAGTTATTTGATCAGCACATGATCTGTTCTTCCTAAAACCTGCTTGTTCATCTCTCAAGTGTTTCTCTATAGCCTCTTTTAGTCTTTCCAGAATGATTCTGCCTAATATTTTTCCTGGCACTGATAGTAGCACAATTCCCCTATAATTTGTGCACTCCTGTAAACTTCCTTTCTTTGGTAGTTTGACCATATAACCTTCTCTCCAGTCTTTAGGTATTTCTTCCCTCTCCTAAATTTTATCCAACAGATCATGTAACATCTTGGTAGAGGTGTTAATATCTGCTTTGATGGCTTCCGAAGGAATTTCATCTGGTCCTGTGGCTTTACCATCTTTTAATAGTTTGATGGCTTTCATTATTTCTTCTTTGCTTGGTTTTCCGCAGTTAACGTGTAACTCTTCTTCTGCTGGTAGTATATCTGGAGGATTATTTGAGCAGGGTCTGTTCAAAAGTTCTTCAAAGTGATCTTTCCATCTCTCCATTTGTTCCTTTATATTACTAAGCAGATTTCCTTTCTTATCTTTGATAAAGGCGTTGATCTGTTTGTATTTTCCACCTAATTTCTTTGTGCTGTTGTACAGTTCTTTCATATTCCCTTTATTTGCTGCTTCTTCTGCCTCTTTAGCTAGTTCATCTATATATTTCCTCTTATCCCTTTTAATGCATCTTCTCACTTCTTTGTTCACCTCTGTGTAAGCTTCCTGTGTCTTGGCTTTATTACTTCTTGTTTTGCTTTTATTTATGTCTGCTTTCTTGTTCTTTCTTTCTTTAATTTTATCCAGGGTCTCTGCTGTCATCCATGCCTTATCCTGGCGTTCTCTTTTCCCCAGTGTTTCTTCGCATGTCTCTTTCCATATATTTTTTACCTGTTTCCAATGATCTTCTATATTTATTGTATTTTCTAGTTGTTGGAGGACTTGGTATTTGTTTGATATTGTGACTGCGAATTTATCTATAATTCCTTGTTCTTTAAGAAACCCTACATTTCTACCCTTATTCGTTGTAGTATACCGTTTTAATTTAATTTTAAGTTTGGCTATCAGAAGATGATGATCAGAAGCTACATCTGCCCCTCTATATACTTTTACATCCTGTAAGGATGACTTAAATTTATTATTAATACATATGTGATCGTTCGTTCGCTTTCGTCAGCTTTGACCTCTGACGAAGTCCCACCCACTCAATTTTGTGGGACTGAATTTTGCATGTAAAGTCTGTTTTATCCCATTACAGGATGCCCCTCACCATGCAGGCAGATTTACTCCGACTTCAGAGGTACTAATTTTTAGGGAATTAGTAAAACCCAAGTGTCCTCGCCAGGGTACGAACCCCAGCTGTTGTCGTGGTAAGCCAACCGCCTATCGATTGCGCTAACCGGACACCTACATATGTGATCAATTTGATTTTCCGTTCTATGATCTGGTGACACCCATGTAGCTTTGTGTATTCTTTTATGTTGGAATATTGTTCCTTCTATGCTCATTTGATTAAGGGTGCAGAAATTCACAAATATCTCTCCATTCTCGTTTATATCTCCAAATCCATGTTTTCCCATAATCTCTTCGAAGCCTCTGTTGTCTGATCCTACCTTAGCATTTAGGTCTCCCATCAAGATTATAATATCCTTGGCTCGTCTTGCATCCATCTGACATGCAGCTGTTTATAAAAATCATCTTTAACTGAGTCATCCTTATCGTTGGTTGGTGCATAGCATTGTATAATGTGTAATTTTATTCGCCCGTGCTCTGCCGGGGCCCGAAAGGGGAGTAAAGAATAGCGGCGCTGTACCCTACCAGGCATGTTCGTAAGAGGCGAGAAAGGAGGGTGAGTCATGTGACTGGCTATCCCATACTGTAAAAAAATAAGCCGAAAAAACTTCACAAACATGAACAAGTCAAAGAAAGATAAAGTTAATCCGTCAACCAGGAAAGAGAAGGGCTCTCTGTCTAAGAGACGTATGACGCAATCCGGAGAAAGCCATAAGGAGTCCGGGTTGCTGACTCACCCTTTGTCTACCAGGAAATCCTCCAGAATTGGCAACTGGAATGTTCGTACCCTTAACGAACAGGGAAAAGCGGCACAAGTGGCTGCAGAAATGACTAACTACAAGATAGATATTCTGGGAATGTGTGAAACAAGATGGCTGGGAGCGGAGAGAATAAAATTGAATACAGGGGAGATGATTTTATCATCAGGACACCAGGAGCACAACATAGCGAAGGGGTAGCTATAATGCTATCAAAGAATGCACATAAGACACTAATAGAATGGGAGGCAGTGGGACCAAGACTGGTGAGAGCAACATTTAGAACAACCAAAAACAAAATAAAATTACATTTCATCTCAGTAGAGGTTATTTTACTTTTTGTTTTTTTGCATCTAGGGTCCATGAAATTTAGAATAAAGATTGTACTGTAGAGTGCCTGTTTTGCCTCTAGAGTTATTTTCTTGTTGAACAATAGCAAACCATTTCAGTAACTCTTGTGTCACCTTGAGTGTCAAATATAAGAAGCATGCGTATTTAGTGCTTCTGGGAAGGCATGAATGAGCAAATCAACTATTTCATCAGTGATAAACAACTGTGCAAAACAACTGGCTAACAGAGGCAAGTATTGCAGTGTTTCCTATAGTGGTAAACAACTGGCTAATAGAGGCAAGTATTGCAGTGTTTCCTATAGTGGTAAACAACGACTGGCTAACAGAGGCAAGTATTGCAGTGTTCCCAATAGTGGTAAACAACGACTGGCTAACAGAGGCAAGTATTGCAGTGTTTCCTATAGTAGTAAACAGTGACTGGCTAACAGAGGCAAGTATTGCAGTGTTTCCTATAGTGGTAAACAATGACTGGCTAACAGAGGCAAGTATTGCAGTGTTTCCTATAGTGGTAAACAACGACTGGCTAACAGAGGCAAGTATTGCAGTGTTCCCCATAGTGGTAAACAACTGGCTAACAGAGGCAAGTATTGCAGTGTTCCCCATAGTGGTAAACAACGACTGGCTAACAGAGGCAAGTATTGCAGTGTTCCCCATAGTGGTAAACAACGACTGGCTAACAGAGGCAAGTATTGCAGTGTTCCCCATAGTGGTAAACAACGACTGGCTAACAGAGGCAAGTATTGCAGTGTTCCCCATAGTGGTAAACAACTGGCTAACAGAGGCAAGTATTGCAGTGTTTCCTATAGTGGTAAACAACGACTGGCTAACAGAGGCAAGTATTGCAGTGTTCCCCATAGTGGTAAACAACGACTGGCTAACAGAGGCAAGTATTGCAGTGTTCCCCATAGTGGTAAACAACGACTGGCTAACAGAGGCAAGTATTGCAGTGTTCCCCATAGTGGTAAACAACGACTGGCTAACAGAGGCAAGTATTGCAGTGTTCCCCATAGTGGTAAACAACGACTGGCTAACAGAGGCAAGTATTGCAGTGTTCCCCATAGTGGTAAACAACGACTGGCTAACAGAGGCAAGTATTGCAGTGTTCCCCATAGTGGTAAACAACGACTGGCTAACAGAGGCAAGTATTGCAGTGTTCCCTATAGTGGTAAACAACGACTGGCTAACAGAGGCAAGTATTGCAGTGTTCCCCATAGTGGTAAACAACGACTGGCTAACAGAGGCAAGTATTGCAGTGTTTCCCATAGTGGTAAACAACAACTAAGAGCAGCAGGAATCGGCTCCCTCAATGAGATAGAGCTGCTTGCACAGAACAGAGAAAAAAGGCGAGATTTGATAAAATATCTTTAAGAGAATTGAGAACTGCTCGAACAAAAATTCAAATAGGAGAAGAAGTATCTTGGTCTACGACATATGGGCTGGCTACGGCTCGAAAGGTCAATAAATAGATAGATAGAAACAACAACAAAAGTCAATAGATAGATAGAAACTAACTATCTAATAACATCAAATTAAAAATCTTATAAGTTTTGCTTTTAATTGAAACTTTTCAAAATATAAAAAAAATTAAATAAAGAATATATCAGAATGCAGAATTATTATATTATTGGGGCACAATATCATTAAGAGAATACGCTCAGAGTTAAAATGAAAAATATCATGGACAACAATGTCACGTACATATGGTATTCTGCTTCCAACAGTAACAGTTGTCATTGTACTTTAACGTGATGATTGAAGTAGTAGCTGTCTGCGCATGATTATGAATGGAGCACTCAGGCCACTGCCGAAGAACAGGATGAAGTACAAGGTCAGCTTGGCTTTGTTATTGATGGAGAACGGCAGATTCTGAAATGAAACAACAGGATAAAGTATGTCAGCTTGGCTTTGTTATTGATGGAGAACGGCAGATTCTGAAATGAAACAACAGGATAAAGTATGTCAGCTTGGCTTTGTTATTGATGGAGAACGGCAGATTCTGAAATGAAACAACAGGATAAAGTATGTCAGCTTGACTTTGTTATTGATGGAGAACGGCAGATTCTGAAATGAAACAACAGGATAAAGTATGTCAGCTTGACTTTGTTATTGATGGAGAACGGCAGATTCTGAAATGAAACAACAGGATAAAGTATGTCAGCTTGGCTTTGTTATTGATGGAGAACGGCAGATTCTGAAATGAAACAACAGGATAAAGTATGTCAGCTTGGCTTTGTTATTGATGGAGAACGGCAGATTCTGAAATGAAACAACAGGATAAAGTATGTCAGCTTGACTTTGTTATTGATGGAGAACGGCAGATTCTGAAATGAAACAACAGGATAAAGTATGTCAGCTTGGCTTTGTTATTGATGGAGAACGGCAGATTCTGAAATGAAACAACAGGATAAAGTATGTCAGCTTGGCTTTGTTATTGATGGAGAACGGCAGATTCTGAAATGAAACAACAGGATAAAGTATGTCAGCTTGGCTTTGTTATTGATGGAGAACGGCAGATTCTGAAATGAAACAACAGGATAAAGTATGTCAGCTTGGCTTTGTTATTGATGGAGAACGGCAGATTCTGAAATGAAACAACAGGATAAAGTATGTCAGCTTGACTTTGTTATTGATGGAGAACGGCAGATTCTGAAATGAAACAACAGGATAAAGTATGTCAGCTTGGCTTTGTTATTGATGGAGAACGGCAGATTCTGAAATGAAACAACAGGATAAAGTATGTCAGCTTGGCTTTGTTATTGATGGAGAACGGCAGATTCTGAAATGAAACAACAGGATAAAGTATGTCAGCTTGGCTTTGTTATTGATGGAGAACGGCAGATTCTGAAATGAAACAACAGGATAAAGTATGTCAGCTTGGCTTTGTTATTGATGGAGAACGGCAGATTCTGAAATGAAACAACAGGATAAAGTATGTCAGCTTGACTTTGTTATTGATGGAGAATGGCAGATTCTGAAATGAAACAACAGGATAAAGTATGTCAGCTTGACTTTGTTATTGATGGAGAACGGCAGATTCTGAAATGAAACAACAGGATAAAGTATGTCAGCTTGGCTTTGTTATTGATGGAGAACGGCAGATTCTGAAATGAAACAACAGGATAAAGTATGTCAGCTTGGCTTTGTTATTGATGGAGAACGGCAGATTCTGAAATGAAACAACAGGATAAAGTATGTCAGCTTGGCTTTGTTATTGATGGAGAACGGCAGATTCTGAAATGAAACAACAGGATAAAGTATGTCAGCTTGGCTTTGTTATTGATGGAGAACGGCAGATTCTGAAATGAAACAACAGGATAAAGTATGTCAGCTTGACTTTGTTATTGATGGAGAACGGCAGATTCTGAAATGAAACAACAGGATAAAGTATGTCAGCTTGACTTTGTTATTGATGGAGAACGGCAGATTCTGAAATGAAACAACAGGATAAAGTATGTCAGCTTGGCTTTGTTATTGATGGAGAACGGCAGATTCTGAAATGAAACAACAGGATAAAGTATGTCAGCTTGGCTTTGTTATTGATGGAGAACGGCAGATTCTGAAATGAAACAACAGGATAAAGTATGTCAGCTTGACTTTGTTATTGATGGAGAACGGCAGATTCTGAAATAAAACAACAGGATAAAGTATGTCAGCTTGACTTTGTTATTGATGGAGAACGGCAGATTCTGAAATGAAACAACAGGATAAAGTATGTCAGCTTGGCTTTGTTATTGATGGAGAACGGCAGATTCTGAAATGAAACAACAGGATAAAGTATGTCAGCTTGGCTTTGTTATTGATGGAGAACGGCAGATTCTGAAATGAAACAACAGGATAAAGTATGTCAGCTTGGCTTTGTTATTGATGGAGAACGGCAGATTCTGAAATGAAACAACAGGATAAAGTATGTCAGCTTGGCTTTGTTATTGATGGAGAACGGCAGATTCTGAAATGAAACAACAGGATAAAGTATGTCAGCTTGGCTTTGTTATTGATGGAGAACGGCAGATTCTGAAATGAAACAACAGGATAAAGTATGTCAGCTTGGCTTTGTTATTGATGGAGAACGGCAGATTCTGAAATGAAACAACAGGATAAAGTATGTCAGCTTGACTTTGTTATTGATGGAGAACGGCAGATTCTGAAATGAAACAACAGGATAAAGTATGTCAGCTTGGCTTTGTTATTGATGGAGAACGGCAGATTCTGAAATGAAACAACAGGATAAAGTATGTCAGCTTGGCTTTGTTATTGATGGAGAACGGCAGATTCTGAAATGAAACAACAGGATAAAGTATGTCAGCTTGGCTTTGTTATTGATGGAGAACGGCAGATTCTGAAATGAAACAACAGGATAAAGTATGTCAGCTTGACTTTGTTATTGATGGAGAACGGCAGATTCTGAAATGAAACAACAGGATAAAGTATGTCAGCTTGACTTTGTTATTGATGGAGAACGGCAGATTCTGAAATGAAACAACAGGATAAAGTATGTCAGCTTGACTTTGTTATTGATGGAGAACGGCAGATTCTGAAATGAAACAACAGGATAAAGTATGTCAGCTTGACTTTGTTATTGATGGAGAACGGCAGATTCTGAAATGAAACAACAGGATAAAGTATGTCAGCTTGACTTGTTATTGATGGAGAATGGCAGATTCTGAAATGAAACAACAGGATAAAGTATGTCAGCTTGACTTTGTTATTAATGGAGAACGGCAGATTCTGAAATGAAACAACAGGATAAAGTATGTCAGCTTGACTTTGTTATTAATGGAGAACGGCAGATTCTGAATCAAAACATCAGAATGAACACAAGAATGTATTAACTACCAGTTTAAACAAAATATCAGAATGAACACAAGTTACGATTAACTACCAGTTGAAACAAAATATCAGAATGAGCACAAGAATGTATTAACTACCAGTTTAAACAAAACATCAGAATGAACACAAGAATGTATTAACTACCAGTTTAAACAAAATATCAGAATGAACACAAGAATGTATTAACTACCAGTTTAAACAAAACATCAGAATGAACACATGAATGTGTTTACTACCAGTTTTAACAAAACATCAGAATGAACACATGAATGTGTTTACTACCAGTTTTAACAAAACATCAGAATGAACACAAGAATGTATTTACTACCAGTTTTAACAAAATAAATCTTCTAATATTTCCATGATAATCCCCTAGAAATATCCGCTGTTCTCTTATCGTAGTTATGGCGGTTAACACCAGCTGTTGACTATCTTGAGCAACAAAGAATCAAACGGTTTAGACATCTGACCAGAATGAAATCCAGCCAGCCTGTAGCTTGAGTGTATTACACGAAAGCATTCACCTACTGAACAAAAAGCCAAGGGTTGCAAATTTCTTGAAAATTGTTAAAGTTATCTTCCTTATTGTTCCAGTCCCTAGATAGGCCACTTAACTCTTGACATTCTTTCCTCCGCGGTTCTTTGTTTTCACCCAGACTTGCTCCCTCATGCTAGTGTATTATACCACTGCCTCATTCCCTGTCCAACGCCTATTGTTTACGTAGTCTGGCCAGCTCGCCTATTCCCCCACTTTCCACCTACAATTGTAACCTCATGATTCCTGGTTTGTCTCGCTTGACCACACGTGACCATATCTTGTGACAGCTTCTCCCTGCAGTCTGCCTGGACCAGCGATTTGGATGAATTCCACCACGCAGAACAGCACAGTCTTTCTAGCTAAGTAATTTTAAATATACTTTTATAATTTCATTATTTACTTTTCACTCTTTAGTTTTCAACTCCTCATCATTCCTCTTTACTTACGATTTTATATATCTCTACACTTCACCAATCTTCCCACATGTAACACATCTCTTCTTCATCTCACCATCCTATCTCTCATCTCTCTGTCCATCTCTCCCTAACTCCATCATCCGACATGTAGCTATAGATATTTGTGCCTCACTGTTTGTTGTCTTGTCTCCGTGTTCTGAAGAAGGCTGCAGGCCAAAACGTCAGTATTGTGTTGTGTTTCTTCTTTGTAAAGCTGTCACCATACCTTGATTTTGTATACCACACTCACTACTGGCTCCTTACTCCCAAAATGACTTTGATTTGCAGATGGCATTGCTACAAATCTAGTAGACAAGATTTTGGTAATTGTTGGAATTTCATATTCTCTCTCAGCATTTCCCACATTTTCATCCATTGAGTGCCGTCTCCACATTGGAGGTTAGCTACCATGGAGTGCCGTCTCCACATCGGAGGTTGGCTACCATGGAGTGTCATTCATTGAGAGCCGTCTCCAAATTGGAGGTTGGCTACCATGGAATGCCATTCATCGAGTGCCATCTCCACATCAAAGGTTGGATACCATAGAGTGCCATTCATCAAATGCCATCTCCACATCAGAGGTTGGCTACCACGGAGTGCCATTCATCAAATGCCATCTCCACATCAGAGGCTGGCTATCATAGAGTGCCATTCATCAAATGCCGTCTCCACATCAGAGGTTGGCTACCACGGAGTGCCATTCATCAAATGCCGTCTCCACATCAGAGATTGGCTACCACGGAGTGCCATTCATTGAGCTCCATCTCCACATCAGAGATTGGCTACCACGGAGTGCCATTCATCAAATGCAATCTCCACATCAGAGGTTGGCTACCATAGAGTGCCATTCATTGAGCTCCATCTCCACATCAGAGATTGGCTACCACGGATTGCTATTCATCAAATGCCGTCTCCACATCAGAGATTGGCTACCACGGAGTGCTATTCATCAAATGCCGCCTCCACATCAGAGATTGGCTACCATGGAGTGCCATTCATCAAATGCCGTCTCCACATCAGAGATTGGCTACCACGGAGTGCCATTCATCAAATGCCGTCTCCACATCATTGGCTACCACAGAGTCTTCTTCTTCTTTTACCTTTTAGCTCCTGGTGGAGCATAAGTCTTCAATAAACACTTTCCAAGTCGTTCTGTTTTTTGCCATTCTTTTAAGATCATTCCATGTCTTCCCCATCATCTTCATCTCTGCTTCTATCTGTCTTCTCCAAGAATTCCTTGGTCTTCCTCTTTGTCTTTTCCCCTGGGGATTCCAAAAAAGGGCCTGTTGTGTAATACTCTCAGTTGGCTTCCGTAGTGTGTGTCCTATCCATCGCCATCGTCTTCGCTGTATCTCTTTATCCACTGGTATTTGACCGGTACATTTCCATAATTCCACGTTAGTGACTTTGTCCTGCCATTTCCATCCCTTTATTCTGCGCAAGCATCCATTAATGAAAGTCTGTACTTTCGTGATTGTCAATTTTGTCATTCTCCATGTTTCACAGCCATATAATAGGACTGACTTAACATTTGAGTTGAAAATTTTTATTTTTGTATTTAGCCTAATTTCTTTGGATTTCCATATGTTTCCCAGTGCAATGAAAGCTCCTCTTGCTTTTGATATCCTTATTTTGGTATCATTTTCTGTTCCTCCCTCTTTATCTATATTACTGCCCAGATATATATAAGATTGTACGTCTAGTAGAGGTATTTCTCCTAGTTTTATATGGTTATTGCCAACTGCATTAATTCTCATAATATTGGTCTTATCTCTATTAATCTTTAGTCCTAGCTGTTGTGATCTCTCATCTAATATACTCATTTTATCCTGCATCTGTTGATGGCTGTGTGATAGGAGAGCTATGTCATCAGCAAAGTCTAAATCATCAAGTTGTTTGGTCAGTGACCACTGGATCCCATTTCTGTTGTTTTGAGTTATTTTCATAATCCAATCTATGGCCAGTAGAAAGAGAAATGGAGACAGGAGGCATCCTTGCCTTACTCCTGTTCTTATTTCAAATGCTTCTGTAAGCTGTCCTTCATGCACCACACTACATTTTGTTCCTTCATACATTGTTTTTATCAGGTTAATAAACTTTATGGGGATTCCGTAATGACTCAGCAACTTCCAAAGCATTCTTCTGTCTAAACTATCAAATGCCTTTTCGTAATCTATGAATCCAATATATAGTGGGGATTTTAGTTCTAAACTTTGTTCAACTATTATACGTAGGGTAGTTATTTGATCAGCACATGATCTGTTCTTCCTAAAACCTGCTTGTTCATCTCTCAAGTGTTTCTCTATAGCCTCTTTTAGTCTCTCCAGAATGATTCTGCCTAATATTTTTCCTGGCACTGATAGTAGCATAATTCCCCTATAATTTGTGCACTCCTGTAAACTTCCTTTCTTTGGTAGTTTGATCATATAACCTTCTCTCCAGTCTTTAGGTATTTCTTCCCTCTCCCAAATTTTATCCAATAGATCCTGTAACATCTTGGTAGAGGTGTTAATATCTGCTTTGATGGCTTCCGAAGGAATTTCATCTGGTCCTGTGGCTTTACCATCTTTTAATAATTTGATGGCTTTCATTATTTCTTCTTTGCTTGGTTTTCCGCAGTTAACGTGTAACTCTTCTTCTGCTGGTAGTATATCTGGAGGATTATTTGAGCCGGGTCTGTTCAAAAGTTCTTCAAAGTGTTCTTTCCATCTCTCCATTTGTTCCCTTATATTACTAAGCAGATTTCCTTTCTTGTCTTTGATAAAGGCGTTGATCTGTTTGTATTTTCCACCTAATTTCTTTGTGCTGTTGTACAGTTCTTTCATATTCCCTTTATTTGCTGCTTCTTCTGCCTCTTTAGCTAGTTCATCTATATATTTCCTCTTATCCCTTTTAATGCATCTTCTCACTTCTTTGTTCACCTCTGTGTAAGCTTCCTGTGTCTTGGCTTTATTACTTCTTGTTTTGCATTTATTTATGTCTGCTTTCTTGTTCTTTCTTTCTTTAATTTTATCCAGGGTCTCTGCTGTCATCCATGCCTTATTCTGGCGTTCTCTTTTCCCCAGTGTTTCTTCGCATGTCTCTTTCCATATATTTTTTACCTGTTTCCAATGATCTATATTTATTGTATTTTCTAGTTGTTGGAGGACTTGGTATTTGTTTGATATTGTGACTGCGAATTTATCTTTAATTCCTTGTTCTTTAAGAAACCCTACATTGAAATACTTTCTACCCTTATTCGTTGTATTATACCTTTTTAATTTAATTTTAAGTTTGGCTAACAGAAGATGATGATCAGAAGCTATATCTGCCCCTCTAAATACTTTTACATCCTGTAAGGATGACTTAAACTTATTATTAATACATATGTGATCAATTTGATTTTCCGTTCTATGATCTGGTGACACCCATGTAGCTTTGTGTATTCTTTTATGTTGGAATATTGTTCCTCCTAGGCTCATTTGATTAAGGGCGCAGAAATTCACAAATATCTCTCCATTCTCGTTTATATCTCCAAGTCCATGTTTCCCATAATCTCTTCAAAGCCTCTGTTGTCTGATCCTACCTTAGCATTTAGGTCTCCCATCAAGATTATAATATCCTTGGCTCGTCTTGCATCCATCTGCCATTGTAGCTGTTTATAAAAATCATCTTTAACTGAGTCATCTTTATCGTTGGTTGGTGCATAGCATTGTATAATGTGTAATTTTATTTTGTTTTTGGTTGTTCTAAATGTTGCTCTCACCAGTCTTGGTCCCACTGCCTAATTTAACAAAATAAATCTTCTAATATTTCCATGATAATCCCCTAGAAATATCCGCTGTTCTCTTATCGTAGTTATGGCGGTTAACACCAGCTGTTGACTATCTTGAGCAACAAAGAATCAAACGGTTTAGACATCTGACCAGAATGAAATCCAGCAGTCTGTAGCTTGAGTGTATTACACGAAAGCATTCACCTACTGAACAAAAAGCCAAGGGTTGCAAATTTCTTGAAAATTGTTAAAATATTAAGCTGTCTGGTATCTTTTCTCTTTGCTTCCCTCTATCTCTTCGTCCTTCAATTTCCCAGTTGTTACAATATATTCCAGCTGTTCTCTTCTCATTACATGGCCAAAAAATGATGATTGTTTCTTCCTAATATTGGAAATTAGCTCTCTTTTAGCTTTGGCCTCTTTCAGAACGTTTTCATTACTCTTCTTAGCTGTCCATGGTTATCTTCCCTTATTGTTCCAGTCCCTAGATAGGCCACTTAACTCTTGACATTCTTTCCTCCGCGGTTCTTTGTTTTCACCCAGACTTGCTCCCTCATGTTAGTGTATTATACCACTGCCTCATCCCCTGTCCATGGTTATCTTCCCTTATTGTTCCAGTCCCTAGATAGGCCACTTAACTCTTGACATTCTTTCCTCCGCGGTTCTTTGTTTTCACCCAGACTTGCTCCCTCATGTTAGTGTATTATACCACTGCCTCATCCCCTGTCCATGGTTATCTTCCCTTATTGTTCCAGTCCCTAGATAGGCCACTTAACTCTTGACATTCTTTCCTCCGCGGTTCTTTGTTTTCACCCAGACTTGCTCCCTCATGTTAGTGTATTATACCACTGCCTCATCCCCTGTCCATGGTTATCTTCCCTTATTGTTCCAGTCCCTAGATAGGCCACTTAACTCTTGACATTCTTTCCTCCGCGGTTCTTTGTTTTCACCCAGACTTGCTCCCTCATGCTAGTGTATTATACCACTGCCTCATCCCCTGTCCAACGCCTATTGTTTACGTAGTCTGGCCAGCTCGCCTATTCCCCCACTTTCCACCTACAATTGTAACCTCATGATTCCTGGTTTGTCTCGCTTGACCACACGTGACCATATCTTGTGACAGCTTCTCCCTGCAGTCTGCCTGGACCAGCGATTTGGATGAATTCCACCACGCAGAACAGCACAGTCTTTCTAGCTAAGTAATTTTAAATATACTTTTATAATTTCATTATTTACTTTTCACTCTTTAGTTTTCAACTCCTCATCATTCCTCTTTACTTACGATTTTATATATCTCTACACTTCACCAATCTTCCCACATGTAACACATCTCTTCTTCATCTCACCATCCTATCTCTCATCTCTCTGTCCATCTCTCCCTAACTCCATCATCCGACATGTAGCTATAGATATTTGTGCCTCACTGTTTGTTGTCTTGTCTCCGTGTTCTGAAGAAGGCTGCAGGCCAAAACGTCAGTATTGTGTTGTGTTTCTTCTTTGTAAAGCTGTCACCATACCTTGATTTTGTATACCACACTCACTACTGGCTCCTTACTCCCAAAATGACTTTGATTTGCAGATGGCATTGCTACAAATCTAGTAGACAAGATTTTGGTAATTGTTGGAATTTCATATTCTCTCTCAGCATTTCCCACATTTTCATCCATTGAGTGCCGTCTCCACATTGGAGGTTAGCTACCATGGAGTGCCGTCTCCACATCGGAGGTTGGCTACCATGGAGTGTCATTCATTGAGAGCCGTCTCCAAATTGGAGGTTGGCTACCATGGAATGCCATTCATCGAGTGCCATCTCCACATCAAAGGTTGGCTACCATAGAGTGCCATTCATCAAATGCCATCTCCACATCAGAGGTTGGCTACCACGGAGTGCCATTCATCAAATGCCGTCTCCACATCAGAGGCTGGTTATCATAGAGTGCCATTCATCAAATGCCGTCTCCACATCAGAGGTTGGCTACCACGGAGTGCCATTCATCAAATGCCGTCTCCACATCAGAGATTGGCTACCACGGAGTGCCATTCATTGAGCTCCATCTCCACATCAGAGATTGGCTACCACGGAGTGCCATTCATCAAATGCCATCTCCACATCAGAGGTTGGCTACCATAGAGTGCCATTCATTGAGCTCCATCTCCACATCAGAGATTGGCTACCACGGAGTGCTATTCATCAAATGCCGTCTCCACATCAGAGATTTGCTACCATGGAGTGCCATTCATCAAATGCCGTCTCCACATCAGAGATTGGCTACCACGGAGTGCCATTCATCAAATGCCGTCTCCACATCATTGGCTACCACAGAGTGCCATTCATCAAATGCCGTCTCCACATCAGAGGTTGGCTACCACGGAGTGCCATTCATTGAGCTCCATCTCCACATCAGAGATTGGCTACCACGGAGTGCCATTCATTGAGCTCCATCTCCACATCAGAGGTTGGCTACCACGGAGTGCTATTTTACTCTGTCGCTTGTCCTGATAGTGCACGTTGTCATAGGTGTACCTGCCCACCTTTGATGTTATCAGTCCAGTTTAATCTTGGTCTTTGTAACTTCCCTTTAAAGATCTATCTATCTATCTTTCGTTCGCCTGAAGCATTGTCTATATCTGCAATGTCGTTTCCTGTATAAATGTTACTGTCTTTTGTAATTCTTGCAGTGGCCCATATAGTTTTGTCTGTAGTGTTGTATCTATGGGCCAATGGATTTTCCTCAGTCTACTATATTCAGTGCAGTCTTGAAGTATGTGTTCAGCAGTCTGGGGCGCCTGTCCACATGTACAAGTAGTTGAGGTGCCGATCTTGAATTTTGTATACATGTGACTATGGAGTCGATTGTGTCCTGTTCTGAGACGTATAATGATAACTTGTTCATATCTATTCATATTATAAAAGGCATCCTGATTTGGGGCTTGTGGTCCTCTGATTGATTTGATTATCTGTTTCTTATGATGGTATGTAACAGGTGTATCTAGTTGTGTGCCTGTTGAACCTTCCTTTGCCAACTGATCTGCTTTCTCATTTCCTGGTATTCCACAGTGAGATGGGATCCACTGCAGGGCAACCCTGTGGTGCTTGCAGAGTTCAGTCAATAAGGTCTGCAGATGTGGTAATTTTCTGGATTGTAGTGCCTGGAGTACTGATCTTGCATCTGTCAAAAACACTACAGGCTGCGGGCTAAGATTAATGTTCAGCAGTTTTTCTATTGCTAACTTTATTGCTTGTATTTCTGCATCATAATTGTGACAATATTTCCCTGTTGCTATTTTATTCATATCCCTAGTGTTATTTGGGTATTCTATATATGCACCTGCTCCCCCATTTTTTACTGCATTCTGTGCTGATCCATCTGTATACACACGAATCCATAGGTCTTGTGGGTATTCTTCATCCAGGAAACTGAGAGTTATTGTTTTTCGCTGTAGACTATTCTGTTCCTCTTTATCAACTATTCCTTTCACTTCTGTCCGTATTTGAACTGATAATCCAGATTCCTCTGTCCAGGGAGTCTGTTCTGGTATGGGCAGTAGGGGGTTAACAGCTCTTGGCATGTCTGGTGTTTGTCTACTAATACGCTTGGCTTGGTGGATAAAACTGCTTCTCTTAAGTCGTCCCAATGCAAGATTTTGGAATCGGTCCTTCATTGGATGTCTCGGCATGCAAGCAAATTTTTCTGCCTGTATCAGCACCTTTGTGTCCCTCCGTTCTCTCAGTGCTGGTATCCTCCACAATTTCTCCATCTCTAATATTGGTGTTGATTTCATTGCTCCTGTGATGACCCTAAGTGCCTGGTTTTGTACTTTATCCAGTTCTTGAAGTGTGGTGTTTGATGCTGAACACCATGCAGATGATCCATATTCTAAATGTGGGCGTATACTCTGTTGGTAAACTTTACTGAGTATTTTCCCACTCGCACCCCACGTAGTTCCACACAGCTTTCTTAGAATAGCCAATTTTCTCCTTGCTTTTTGGGTTGCCTTATTTATCTGCTGTTTCCAAGATAGTTTGTTATCAAATGTAACTCCGAGATACGTAGCCTGTATGTCTTCTTTCACAGGCTCATTGTTTATATAGATGGCTCCTGCTTTTTGTTTTGGGGAAAGAGTGAAAAGTGTAGTACTGCATTTGTCTGTATTGATGCTGATACACCATCTATTTGTCCATGAATTCAGTGCATTCATAGCTCTTTGTAACAATTTGGAGGCCACTGTTGCATACTCCTCTGTGCACCACATTACCAAGTCATCTGCATACATTGCCACTTTGATACCATGTGGTAGTTCAGTAACTAGGTCATTGATGTAGATCAGAAAAAGTGTTGGAGATAGTACCCCTCCCTGTGGAACGCCCTGGCGCAGTAAGACCTTCTTACTCTTAAGACCATCCAGTTGCACTCTGGCTCTCCTGTTATGCAGGTATGCTTTGACCCATTTGTACATCCTGCCATTTACTCCATAATTTCTCAGTTTCTTCAAAAGCCCTTCCTTCCATACCTTATCAAATGCTTTCTTTAGGTCTATCCATGCTGCTAGTACCAGTTTCTTTTCTTGAAACGCATCCTCAATTTCCTGGGAAAGATAGGTTGCCTGATCTTCGGTAGAGTAACACTGTCTAAAGCCTGCTTGTTGTGGGACAAGGAGATTTTCACTTTCCCCTTTAAAGATGACTTTTGGAAGGGTATTGTGTCTCATCAACACATCCCACAAATGTCTTGTTTTGAATTGTGTTAAATAGTTCTTTTTTCATTTTCAGCTGACTTCCTTTTTGCTCTTCTTTTCCTTCCACCAAATTCTCATTTTTCTATATAGATCCACATTTCAAAGGCTTCAGTTCTCTGCTCTATTTTCTTGTATATTTCCATGTTTCTGCTCCATAAAGGAATATTGAATAAATATAGTATTTTTCTATTTGTAATTTTAGTTCTGATGTTATTTAATTTAATGTCAGTACATCTTTCATATTGTTAAAATGGCTTTTTTGTCATTCCTATTCTTTTGCTAAAGTCTGTCGTACATTTTCCATCATTTGTTATATATCCAAGATCACTTCAGTTTCTAAGATGGCGGATCTAGTCCACATTCTCTTGATCGCTGCAAAAAGTGCATTCGATGTCTGATTAATTTCAGTTCTCCATCGCACTCCTATGAGTTAAAGTCAAGATGATCTACTTATTACATCTGCGCTGATAAAACAATGTTGTACGCCGGTGATATTCCATTTTCAACAAATCAAGTGTTGTGAATGCGACCTTCCATCATCTAGGCTAGTTCTGCGCTTTACGTCACATTGGTGCTGTTCATGACCGTTGTTGGATTTGCTTGACGCAAGTTATTTCCATGTTACTTATTAATGTGAAATGCTTCGTCAGCCGCAGTTAAATCTCTTTAGGGAATTTGCACCGTGATCTGTTTGTCGTAGGCTACATTCACTAGAGTAATCAAGAATGTAAAGGGCATGTCATTGCTGTGCTTGCGCTATTGTTATGTGTGCTACATCATCACAATGGCTCATCGTAAATCCCTAGACCGGCGTTAAGCTAATCTTACGGTCTGTTGTTTGATGTTTGACGGGAATAATCTGACGACTAACTGTGTTTATATGTTCGAAATTGGAATCAACAACTATGGCCTAACATCATCAAGCGCTATACATATTTAAAGAAATATGACGATCATCACTTTCGGGAGGACGTGAACTTCTGGTATATGGTGGATAGGCAGCAGGAACCATTGAAGGCTATGTATGAAAAGTGTTCCTTGTTGCAGTTTCCTCATATTCCAAGTCCATGGGGGACTGGTTGGTCTCGAGGCAGGACGCCGGCCTTGGGACAGAGAGGTTGTGGGTTCAAATCTCGGCTCCACCGGTTGGTATTTTTATTTATGATCTCTCTACGACAACCACCCCTGGTCTCAGCAGCGAGGCCCAGCTTGAAATGTCAGTTACTCATCGACAGAAAAAACATGAGTACCTCCAAAGTCGGAGTTATCTGCCTGTGTGGCGAGGGACCCCTGTGCACACGGCTGCCATGGAAAAATGGATTAACACGCAAAATTCAGTTCCTAGTCTCTAGGGACTTCGTCAGAGTTGAAAGCTGGCGAACGCAACAACAACAACAACAACAACAACATATCCAAGATAGCTAAGTTCTTGAATAAGCTCTAGGTTCTTTCATTCTACTTCAACATCTCCTTGCATATTTTGTGTCTTTTCTCATTATAATTGATTATTTCTTATAAATGAGGTGCGCATGGCTGTGCCAATAAAAACCACTTTTTCGCTGACTGAAAAGTCGGTGTGCAGTGTTCAAAACCCGCAGTAGACAAAAAGGATTTTTTCTATCGGGGGTGAAATAAAAATCCGAAGTCTCACACGTTGTGGTGACTGCTTTGACCAAGCGGCTTTTATCCCTCTGGTTCTATCGTATGCCCTCCGACATACACCAGCAATGGTAATATGTGTCGTATAGTTTTTTCTCTCTCATTATAATAATCTAATAATTATAGTTTTAGTCTTAATATTTATTTTCAATCCATATTCTCGGCTTGTCTTGTTTATTTTGTTCACTAGTTGTAGGTCTTCTGGATTTCTGCCATTAGTTCGGTATCATCAGCTTATCTTAGATGATTGATTATATATCCATTAATGTTTGGTCCTAGCATCCCCATGATGTCTTTGAAGATCTGTTCAGTGTATAAGTTAAATAGACATAAGGTGATGAATGCAGGCCAGTCTCACTCCTCTTTTTATATCAATAGGTGCAGAGCTCTCGTTTTTATCAGAGCTGATTGTTTCCAGTATAAATTACACATCAATCTATGTTAGTATCATTCAGATGTAGATCTTTCAACTTTCAGGTAATCTATCAGTTGTTTATGATGTATTCTGTCAAAAAAAGCTTTGGTGTAGTCTATGAAATGAAGCAAGCATAAATTGGTTTGTTTACTTCTATTTACTTTTCTATTATCATTCTCATGCTGAAGATGTCCCACTATTCTTTCTAAATCCAAATTGTTGTTTTGATAATCCCCTACTGATTTTATTTTGAATTCTTCCATGTATAACTTTCTTTAAGCAAGAATTTTTGTTATCATCATCATCATCAAGTGTCATCGCATCGAAGGTTGGCTACCATGGAGCGCCATTCATTGAGTGTCATCTCCACAACGAAGGTTGGCTACCATGGAGTGCCATTCCACTCTGTGTCTCTTGCTTTGATGGTGCAGATTATCATATGCTGACTTGTCCATCTTTTGATGTTACTCGCCCATGTTAGTCTCGGTCTGCCTCTATTACCTTGTATGGACGTCAGGGACGCACCAAAATGGCAGCTTATTTATATTCGAGCTATGGACTAAGCAATGTTTACATTGAACAACACGAGATATGATATTGCTGCGAGTTGGCAGATTTTTGAAAATGTTTTCAAGGGTTTGAACATAAATGTTTGTTCACAGTTCGTTAACCTTCGCTGTAGATAAAGTCGTTAATTCGTTTCAGACGTTTGGGACGTTGGTAGCTAAGGACCCTAACTTGTGCAAACAGATGGCATTGGCAAGGATCATTTTGAATCTATGAAGTGGGCTCATTGTGTGTTTAACTCATAAGCATATGTGCTTTTTAACCAATACCTTTTTTTTTGGGGACTCAATGAAGATATCCCCGATGGCAGAATAAACTGTACTATTAGTCCCATAAATGATTCGCTTCCATAAGTTTATGATGTAAACAAAGCAGTTTTGTCATTGCAAGTGAATAATGTCCACACCTATAATTGGTCAGGATTGTGTAGCAGCAGCAGCTTTATAGCGAACACAGAAAACATCACAGGATTGTGCTGTTCTGAAACAGCTATGCCATGCTACCCTAGAATTGCCTTTAATGGGATTACTGTGACCACAAACCACTCTCCATGTGTGTGCCACATATTTACACCCCAGAAAGAAATACTGAATATAACAACATCATGTGCCGTCTGTGATATTAATGACCACAGACCAGGAGTCTCCAGTATGATTGATACAACTGTTGCACCAAGCATTTCATCAGCAGAGCCATATCTATGGAATGTTAATCTGACATTGCTCTTGAATGATATCCAAGTTAATGAGACATCAGAATCGTGTGGCGGCAGCTACAAGAAGGGAGAGGAGAACATCAAGTTCTGCTGCTATAAAGGAGACTTGCCTTGCTATCCCAGAATTGCCTTAAATGGGATCACTGTAGTTGAAAACTTCTCCTCTTGTGTAAACTACACATTCACATCTAAGAGTGAATCAGTGAAGGTCACAAAATCATATTCTCTCTGTGGTTTTACTAATTACAGGTCATGTGGCTTCTATTGGATTGGAATGATAACTTACCACCATTGTGTGTCTATATGTTTGGAATTGGAGTCATCAATGACGGCCTAACATCATCAAGTGCTATGACGATCATCATTTTCGGGAGGACGTGAACTCCCATGGTATATGGTGGATAGGCGGCAGGAACCATTGAAGGCTATGTCTGAAAAGTGTTCCTTCTTGCAGTTTCCTCATATTCCAAGTCCGGCTTGTTGCAGGAGCTACTGAGTTAAGTGCTCTGTGCACACCGTGAGCTGTGTGTCTCATCCGTTTTGATCCTGCTTCGATATCTCGCTTGTTTACGAAGAATGATGATATCGTATGACAGGGAACAGTTGGCTGTGTTCACTTTCTGCGCGGTTTCGCCTTATGTCTTTTGGCGTGTGCTGAGACTGCTACGATGGGGACTACAGTTACCTTTCTTTGTTTGGGAGATGAGTTAGTAATCCGGATGATTCCACTGGCACGGGCGGTTGAGCAATATGGATTTTAATTCGTTTGCTGTGAAACCGAGGCCTTCCATAACCAATAACCAATACCTTGTATTTTCCCTTCCAATATTACTTTTAGTAGGCTATTGTGTCTTTTAAAATACCCTAAAAGTTTCATTTGTCTTGCTCTAATTGTGTTAGTAGTTCTCTTTTCATTTTTAGTTGTTTTAAAACTTCATTGTTTGTTTTCTTTTCTTTCCATCCAATTCTACCTATTCCTCTATTAATCCACATTTCAAAGACTTAAATTTTCTATTCTGTTTTCTTGTCTAATGTCCATGTTTCGCACCATACTGACTGGAAGATTGAGAAGATGTAACATCTTGCTATTCTTAGTTTTAGCCCTGGTGACCTGGTGTTATTTGTTTTGATGTTAGTATACTTTTCATGGCATTAAAAATTACTTTTTGCCATATCCATTTTATATTTTGTTATATGGCTCATCAAACTTATTGTTCTAAAGTCACTGCACTCCACAGTAACTTACACTATAACTAGCCATAATTAATATAAGGTAAACGTCAAGTTTAGTATCGCAAATTATCTCTGCTAAACGAGCGATCTCCTTCACCGACCGGACATACTTGAATATCAAATGAAATGTTTATAGTTTTTACACATTTAATTCAATTAATTTTTGTAACAATATAGGGTTAGATCTAAACCTAACCCGGGAGGGAAGAATGTCTTTTGACAGGACAGATTCAAGAGCCACAGAATATAAAGTATAATAAAGTATAAAGTGCAAGAAGATTGAAGAAGGGATATTGATATTCACAGATATTTACTATATTTAGATATTAACTCCGAGCCACTAAACTAAACTTAAAACACCGTTACTGGCGACACTGGTCACACTGGCGTTACTCACTGGGTTTTACCTAACCTAATATAATTATAATTATTAATATTATCATTTCCTATCTTGGTTGTTGCAGCTTTTGGCCTTTGACTTTGCTGTCTCCTCTTCATTAGACTATACAAATAGTAATCAAAGACTTGGACTTGGTCTTTTTGACCAGTGCCTGGACGACCCCGTGCAAGGTTATTAAAATATTTGTTAATAATAATTCAAGTTTATT
Source organism: Megaustenia siamemsis (assembly GCA_032433765.1). NCBI lineage: Eukaryota > Metazoa > Mollusca > Gastropoda > Stylommatophora > Ariophantidae > Megaustenia > Megaustenia siamemsis. Next base: position 28,576,057 of record JAVIAB010000099.1, read on the forward strand.
ATGCCCTTGTCATATATATTATATACTAAGACTGTCTTTTAATTGTATTATGCTTTCATTGTTATTAGTTAAATATATGTAAATATGATGGCCATAATTATAACACAACACTGTCTGATGTGTTTTGTAATTCCATAATTTCAGTTGTCGTTGACCTTCATCAGTCAATCCCAGCTTCTCCACTTGTCTTCTGAGAAGGGAATCATTTCAAACACTTCATCATTCTAAAAATCAAATAGATATTGAAAGATTAGTACAGCCATAACTACTTACCGATCCGGCAACACCTTCTTGCTGCCATTCCTGGCTCCTCTTGACTACGGAGGTAGAAAATCTCCTAACAAGAGCCCGAGATGCTTGACCGAAAACCATTTTTGTTTGACGAAGTTCCAAGGTGGACGGGAGGAGGTGCACTACTTTGTGCTGCCGGCGGGCCCAGATTTCTCGTTCGAGAGAAGCCAACTCTGGGCGGGAATATAGGATCTATCTGTCTACCTACAATCTATCATAACTGATTATATGATTGTAACCAAGTATTCCAAATGTCCTCTTCTTATGATGGGCTCGAAATATGTTTATTGTTTGTCTGTGATGTTTTTTAAGAGCTCTATTTTTTATGTTAGCCTCTGAGAATTTTCTCGTTAGCTGTTTAGGGAATTTTCAACATTCTTGTGAGCAATCCCATCTTTGTGGCCTCTAATCGTCTTTTCATTTGTTTGTTTACTGTCCATGATTCGCTTCTATAGGTCCGAATTGGCTTTATATAACACTAATGAACACTCTTAGCACATGGGAGAGAAATTCTACTCTCCGTGTCCGACGATCTCTGCTATTTAGCGTCAGACTTTGCACATAGCCAGCATTGTATCTCGTCCCAAGACTCTAATCTGGGCGAGTCTCGACAAAGAAACTGTTGCCTGCTGTTGTTGCTTTTCACCTCAGTATTCTTTTTGGCAGGCCCTATTTCTCTAGGTCGACCTCTTTTTTGTGTATCCCCCGGTTACCATTTGAGGGTTCGCTTTAAGAATCTAACAAAAAATCAAGTGAGGAATATGTGGTACAGAGAAAAAGATAAGTATCATCAAGAACTGTTCCAACTGGCATAGGTGATCATGTCTCTCCACAACTTTCTATCTCTACAGCTGTTTATCATATCTGTTGTTGACTTCCTATCAAAATACTGTTTGAAACTGTCTTGCGCATTTTCTCTCTGATTCCCTCTATTTTTCCTGTCGTCACAATGTATTCCAGCTGTTCCCTTCTCATAACGTGGCTAACAAGTAAAGATGGGTTCTTACTGGTTCTTTCTACTGGAATTGGATTCTGTTTTGGCCTCTTCTATAATATCCGAGTTATCTTTTGTTTAGCTTTCCATGGTATATTGTCAAAATTCTTCTCAAAAACCACACTTCGGTTTCTTTCAAAAATATGTTTGTATCTGTTGTCCGATTGTACAAGATTTGCTTTCATAAGTCAAGACTGGTTCCATATAGCACAGAAAGGTTATTTGTATTATCTTCATCGATAAAAATAGGTGGCATATTATTTATCTACTAGAAGTAATCCTGGAGGGAAGATACAAGGTAAAAGAGGCAGACCAAGACTAACATGGACGAGTAACATCAAAAGATGGACAAATCAGCCTATGACAATCTGCACCATCAAAGCAAGAGACAGAGCAGAATGGCGCTCCATGGTAGCCAACCCTCGTTGCGGAGACGGCACTCGATGATGATGATTATTTTATGCAGCCTTTGCCTAATCTACCCATCTCCTCTGTTGTAGAAGTATCATTTGAGAGGTAGTCTAGTCTGTTGTATCTTTGCTGACATGACAGCAGCTCGGAAGCTTTATCTGTCCTGCGAGATGTCCAGCGTCAGCAACATCAATGGCCAAAGCGCGATTAGGGTCAAAGCAAAGAAATGCATAAAAAATGCGAGGCTGCAGTAAAGTTAATTGTAAGGAGAAATGAAAAGTATAAATATATATATAAAAAAAAACGGTATGGTTAAACCTTTACGTAATAAGTGGACGACACAAATTAGATCAACGTTTCGGCACAATAGGCCTTCAGTAGGATCACACATACAACACGCACAGATAAGTATTCTAAATAAAAAGTAATTAATAATTAAAAAGTGTTTTCCTTCTCGTCACAGCTCAGATACAGGGAAGACATTTTATTCTTATTTTTATTTCTAATTCTAGTTCGAAATTATTATTTTGTTTATTATTTGTCATTTTACATGCATCTCTCTCTCTCTCTCTCTGGTATATTTGTTCCTGCTAATGGCTTATTGAGACGAAACGTTGTTCTAATCTGTGTCGTCCACTTATTACGTAAAGTTTTAACCATCCCGTTTCATCTATTTTTTTTCTATATTTTTTTTTTCATTTCTTTAACGCGAGTCTAACAGCAAAAAAGGAAAAACACACGTTCTAATATGAATAGTCTCAGTTCAGTCGATCGATCATCCACATTGCACGTCGGGCATATCCACCCGGGCTCAGATCTACTCCCCAGTATGTTCATCGGTGTATGGAAACTGACAACTCCAGTTCTGTGTTGATTTCCTCTACCATGATGCCATATATATAAACAAATACTACTTAATCTTCAGTGGCTTAATTCGAGCAAAAATCTTCAGTGTCTGAAAAATGTGGGATTATCGCCTATGTAGGAGAAGTATTAAGTAACAATGTTCAACTGTTAAGTGACACTGTTCAACTGTTAAGTGACACTGTTCAACTGTTAAGTAACACTGTTCAACTGTTAAGTGACACTGTTCAACTGTTAAGTGACACTGTTCAACTGTTAAGTGACACTGTTCAACTGTTAAGTGACACTGTTCAACTGTTAAGTGACACTGTTCAACTGTTAAGAGACACTGTTCAACTGTTAAGTGACACTGTTCAACTGTTAAGTAACACTGTTCAACTGTTAAGTGACACTGTTCAACTGTTAAGTGACACTGTTCAACTGTTAAGTGACACTGTTCAACTGTTAAGTGACACTGTTCAACTGTTAAGTGACACTGTTCAACTGTTAAGTGACACTGTTCAACTGTTAAGTGACACTGTTCAACTGTTAAGTGACACTGTTCAACTGTTAAGTGACACTGTTCAACTGTTAAGTGACACTGTTCAACTGTTAAGTGACACTGTTCAACTGTTAAGTAACACTGTTCAACTGTTAAGTGACACTGTTCAACTGTTAAGTGGCACTGTTCAACTGTTAAGTAACAATGTTCAACTGTTAAGTGACACTGTTCAACTGTTAAGTGACACTGTTCAACTGTTAAGTGACACTGTTCAACTGTTAAGTGACACTGTTCAACTGTTAAGTGACACTGTTCAACTGTTAAGTGACACTGTTCAACTGTTAAGTGACACTGTTCAACTGTTAAGTGACACTGTTCAACTGTTAAGTGACACTGTTCAACTGTTAAGTAACACTGTTCGACTGTTAAGTGACACTGTTCAACTGTTAAGTAACACTGTTCAACTGTTAAAATAAAAATAATAATATGGTTTACTTTATTCGCCTGATAGCTATTTCTCTTCTCGGTGTTTCACAATGTTATCGTATTATGGGATAGGATGGTAGATTTCCTACAGACGACTGAAACGTTGACTCTCTGATCCTGCCCGCTGAGAGGGGGGGGGGGGGGGCGACCAATAGTTGTGACATTCTCAGCATTGCGAGCAGGGGCGGTTGTGGTTAAAAGGAGGTTAGCCGTCTTCACATCGAGAATGATGATATCGTATGACGGGGAATAGATGGCCGTGTTTACTTTCTGTGCGGTTTTGCCTTATGTCTTTTGGCGTGTGCTGAGACTGCTATGATGGGGACTGCAGCTACCTTTCTTTGTTTGGGAGATGAGATATTAATTCGGATGATTCCACAGACACGGGCGGTTGAGCAATTATGGATTTTAATTCATTTGCAGTGATACCGGGGCCTTCCATAACCATAACCCGAGACGTCACAAGTATTAGGGTGTTTTCGGGAGAGCCCCTCAGTGGCAAAGATATTGGGGGCGACGGCTGGAAGCGGGGCAATGTTCATCTTCAATAATAACTATCGAAGGGGTTGGGTACTCTATAGATATGACGTCAGCCTCTGGACTGGAAGCGGTGATGATTTTTTTTTTAAAATTGGAAAAAAACAAATTCATGGTTTCTCTTCGTGACGCTACCCTCCCCTGATTGCTTGGGTAGTGAGATCTGCTGTCTAGCCCTCTTGGATAACGGCAATAAACAGGAGATCCAGAGTAAGTTAAAGAACTGTTGGTAGTTAAAATTGACAAGAGTAGGCCACAAATTTGGATGTTGTCCGGGCAAAATTGTTAACAAAAAATCTGACCACACGGATCCCAGGCTCCATCTCTCCCAGTGAACTAGAACCATGTAGACCCCACTCCATCTCTCCCAGTGAACTAGAACCATGTAGACCCCACTCCATCTCTCCCAGTGAACTAGAACCATGTAGACCCCACTCCATCTCTTTGTTAGACCCATAGAAACAGTTAACCTTAGTCTCGTCAAGCGAGTACAGAATTGAAGAGGAAAGGCAATCCGGTACTCAAATATGCTGTGCTGAAGTCGGATGTGTTGGTCCGAAAGGTGCAAATATCACAGCTCTACTGCACACCACAACACAATGCATCTACGCCCACTTAACGTCATGACGGATAACGATGAGATCAAACCATTCCTTCAGTAGTCACTGGATGAATACTGGATGTGGAGAAAATAATATAGCATTTGTTTGGCCAGATTGGGCATATGATTGTTATCCATTCCCATAAATTATTTCATAGAAAAAGTGGGTGTAGAAACGCGCTGTGTTGTGGTTTATTTGCACCTTAGGGCCCAACACATCCAACTTCAGCGTGGTATCCTTGAGTACTGGGTTGCCTTCCCTCTATTTTTCCTACTTGCTTGTCCAGACTGGACTGGTTAGTCTGTTACTACAGGCGCCATGAAGAGGCGGAGTAGGGTCTGTATGGTTCTGGTTCATCGATCCTGGTGCAAGCCATCACTTATAAGTCACGGATAGCTTCCAGCTCTGTTGCTGTCAGACGCCTTGTCTACAGATATGCCATGTAGAACATCTAGTAAAATAATCACAAGAAAACAGTTTTCTTTTCATGCAAATATATAATTTTATTGTGACAGATTTTTTCGCCACGAGCAGCAAAACAGCAATTGTTTTATCTAGTGAATTTGGCATACAGTCTTTGAAAAACAACAAAAAGTACATCATAAGAGAATAACTGTAGACATGCTTTTTAAGTTGCAAAAAAAAATCTGTACACAAAAATTAGGAGGGTGCGTGTGTTAATCGGCAATACTTTAGTTTATCAGTGTGATATATTCAGGTGTTTATTAAAATATTTATCCAATTGTCCTTCGCAGAACGTTGCACTCATCACAGCTCGACTGAAGGAATCTGTCTCTAGCCAGATCTCCCACGTATTTTATTGCCATGTTGAAGGTCTCTTTGATGTCATGAAACCACTATATTTTATCCATCTACCCCTTTCTCATCTTCCTGAAACCATGCTTTCAATTATTATACTTTTCACCCCACTATTTTTGATGGGTCAGTAATATACCCCACATTTCCCCTGTGAGATAAGCCAGTTCTCTTCTATGTTCACATATTTTAAAGTCATGTCTTCATTGCTCTTCTTTCATTATCCAAGGGATCATAATGATTTTTGCTGAAGTATTTTGTTTCGAATGAACCAATTTTCTTAATTTCATCTAAGCTGAAAGGCAAATGAGGAATGAAAAGAAAAAAAGTTGTTTACGAGATTGTACCTGATTTGCAGGCACATGTTGCTATTGGGAAGTTACATGCCTTTAGTAAATTTACTTGTACTGTTTATGTAGAAGGGAATAATTCAGCTGAACCAGGCTTTTTTTTCTCTCTCTTTTAACCCTTAATTACGATACTTACATATGGGTGCTTTGTTATACTTACATATGGCGTGCTTTGTTATACTTACATATGGTGTGCTTTGTTATATTTACATATGGCGTGCTTTGTTATACTTACATATGGCGTGCTTTGTTATACTTACATATGGCGTGCTTTGTTATACTTACATATGGGTGCTTTGTTATACTTACATATGGCGTGCTTTGTTATACTTACATATGGTGTGCTTTGTTATATTTACATATGGCGTGCTTTGTTATACTTACATATGGCGTGCTTTGTTATACTTACATATGGCGTGCTTTGTTATACTTACATATGGTGTGCTTTGTTATATTTACATATGGCGTGCTTTGTTATACTTACATATGGCGTGCTTTGTTATACTTACATATGGCGTGCTTTGTTATACTTACATATGGTGTGCTTTGTTACATTCCATAGTACAAAATACTGCCACTTAATTGTAACATTAGGAACACTAAAAATAGTATTTTTTTAGCTTTTGACACACAACTGTGTGTTTACCAATTATACACATGGGGAAGTCGGGTTTCCTGTTTCATATTGATTTATGACCCAAAATTTACCGCTTGGACTGGACGTGTTATTTGTCTATTCAGACGGTCGCCGTAAGTTCATCAGTATGTTAGGCTACATCAAAATGTTATTCGCTGAGTTTCCAAAGTCATAAAGGGTTGTTTGATGTTGCCAACTACTGAGGGAATTTCCCTGGTCAAAGGGGGGACAAAATGAAAACGACCAATTTGTTGAAATTTGGTGAATATTTTTTGTATTATAGGATCGTATCACACAAAATTGAAAACAAAAAAATCGTACATCAATAGAAACAAATGAAACATTCCGAAGTCACAGGAAGTAGTAATTAGGTACACGGAGGAAGGGTAATGTTTGACCACTGCATACTATCACATTTGGAAGAATTTGTGTTTTGGTGCAGTAATTTTTACCGGTATAGTAATCTATGAGAAGGAGTCAGGCAAGGCTGTGTTCTGTCGCCGGATTTGTTTTCACTTTACAGAGAATATATTATGAGATCAATAGCAGACAAAAAAGGAATTGAAGTCAACGGTCACAACATAAATAATTTACGATATGCGGATGACACAGACTTAATAGCAGAGACAGAGAATGAACTACAAGAAATGATAGACATAATAGTAAAAGAAAGCAACAATAAAGGTCTCAGTCTGAATAGTAAGAAAACAGAAGTAATGGTTATATCGAAGAAACAATCATCACCATCATGCAGCATAAAAATAAACAAGACAAATCTGAAACAAGTGCAGCGTTTGAAATACTTGGGCACAATAATAACATCAGATGGAAGATGCAACACAGAAATAAAAAGCAGAATATCTCAGGCCAAAATAGCATTTCAGAAAATGAAAAATATCTTATGCAACAAATCTATGTCAATAGAAATGAGAAAGAGAGTTCATTGGTGCTATATAGAACCAATTCTGACCTATGAAAGCGAATCATGGACAGTAGACAAACAAATGAAAAGATGATTAGAGGCCACAGAGATGGGATTTCTCAGAAGAATGTTGAAAGTTCCCTGGACAGCTAAAAAGGCCAATGAGGAAGTTCTCAAAGAGGCCAACACAAAAAGGGAGCTCTTAAAAAACATCAGAAAGAAACAATCAACATTTTTTGGGCAAATCATGAGAAGAGGAAAGTTGGAATACTTGGTTACACCTGGCAGAATAAAAGGAATGAGAGATCGCAGACGACAGAGAGAGAAAATACTGGATAGCTTGGTGTCATGGCATGGAAAACAGCCAACAACAGAACTGATACGATGCACTGTGGATAGAAGATTGTGGAAGGACATGATCGCCTACGCCACCTGGTATGGCACATGATGATGATGAATCTATGAGAAATCTTGACTCGTGGGATTTCCATCCTCAGCAAAAAATGCTGGAGTATCAGCAACGTTCTGTAAAGAATATACTACTTCATTTATTGAAATGTGTTATATTTATTTGACTGCAGCATTGAGTTATACTGCGTTATGTTATTATATGTAGTTGTTGCAAGACTTTTGGCACACCAAGTATTTAATTATTTTAGTACATTATTCATTTCAATTAATATATGTAAAATTACAATATACACAGCATTAATAATTTGTCAGTTAATATAAAAACATATACATACATATATATATATTATTTTAGTAATAAATATATTAAAAAAAATATATATACACAAATATAATACACACATACACACATATGATAAATTATAATTATGATGGTACATTTCTATTTCATGAACAAGTCTTTCATTGATTATTCAATGTCTTTTGACTAAAACCATGATCTGTAACCGAGACCAACGACCGCTTGTCCACATTGGACCAGTTGTAGCTGCTTATCAGGCAGGAAAACCCAGAGTCAGAAGAATAGGCAAAGAAATCTGGCAATGGCTAACAGGCTTGGAACCTATAATAGAAAACTTTAACTTTCCATATTGTTTCCGTGCTTCCAAGAATAGGATAAGACAATATAATAATAATATTAGTAGTCGTAGTAATTCAAGGAATTTAAATATCTGGGAACAATGTTAACCTCAGATGGTAGATGTACAACAGAGGTGAGATGCAGACTGACTCAGGCAAAAACAGCTTTCCAAAAAATGAGGAAGATACTATGAAATCCATTTTTGACAATAGAAACAAGAAAAAGAGGTCTTAAGTGTTATGTAGAGCCAGTCTTAACATATGGATGTGAATCATGGACAATAGGACAACAGACAAGAAAATCACTGGAGTCTGTAGAAATGTGGTTTTACAGAAAAATGTTGAGAATACCATGGACAGCTAAGAAGAGTAATGAAAATGTTCTGAAAGAGGCCAAAGCAAAAAGAGAGCTAGTTTCCAATGTTAGGAAGAAACAATCATCATTTTTTGGCCATGTAATGAGAAGGGGACAGCTGAATATATTGTAACAACTGGGAAAATTGTGGGACGAAGAGATAAAGGGAAGCAAAGAGAAAAGATACCAGACAGCTTAAGAGAATGGCTTGTCAGAAGGTCAACAACAGAAATGATAAATAACTGTCGAGATGGAAAGTTGTGGAGAGACATGACCACCACTGCCAGCAGGCATGGCACTTGCTGATGATGAATTCACTGTCTGGGTATCCAACAGGCTGTCTGTAGGACTGATCAGACAGCAAATGTTAAAGTTGCAGCTGATACCAACACCTGAAACCACAGTAGTTCACTTCAACCAAAACCTGACAAATTAGTTCTAGTTATGTGTCAATGCTTGCTTATGTAATTGTCTCCCTTACTTATTTGTAACACTTTGTATGTTGAGATTATTTCCCTTACTTATTTGTAACACTTTGTATGTTGAGATTATTTCCCTTACTTATTTGTAACACTTTGTATGTTGAGATTACTTCCCTTACTTATTTGTAACACTTTGTATGTTGAGATTATTTCCCTTACTTATTTGTAACACTTTGTATGTTGAGATTACTTCCCTTACTTATTTGTAACACTTTGTATGTTGAGATTACTTCCCTTACTGGAGGGCCGAATGATGTGGGGTGAAGATACTGACATACAGACAAGAAAGACATAGGTTCGAATCCATGATATATTCATAGCATTACTCTCTCAATCATATCTTCATAGCTTTACTCTCTCATTGGTATCTTCATAGCATTACTCTCTCATTGATATCTTCATAGCATTACTCTCTCATTGATATCTTCATAGCATTACTCTCTCATTGATATCTTCATAGCATTACTCTCTCATTGATATCTTCATAGCATTACTCTCTCATTGATATCTTCATAGCTTTACTCTCTCATTGGTATCTTCATAGCATTACTCTCTCATTGGTATCTTCATAGCATTACTCTCTCATTAATATCTTCATAGCATTACTCTCTCAATCATATCTTCATAGCTTTACTCTCTCATTGGTATCTTCATAGCATTACTCTCTCATTGGTATCTTCATAGCATTACTCTCTCATTGATATCTTCATAGCATTACTCTCTCAATCATATCTTCATAGCTTTACTCTCTCATTGGTATCTTCATAGCATTACTCTCTCATTGGTATCTTCATAGCATTACTCTCTCAATCATATCTTCATAGCATTACTCTCTCATTGGTATCTTCATAGCATTACTCTCTCAATCATATCTTCATAGCTTTACTCTCTCATTGGTATCTTCATAGCTTTACTCTCTCATTGGTATCTTCATAGCATTACTCTCTCATTAATATCTTCATAGCATTACTCTCTCATTGATATCTTCATAGCATTACTCTCTCATTGGTATCTTCATAGCATTACTCTCTCATTGGTATCTTCATAGCATTACTCTCTCATTGATATCTTCATAGCATTACTCTCTCAATCATATCTTCATAGCTTTACTCTCTCATTGGTATCTTCATAGCTTTACTCTCTCATTGGTATCTTCATAGCATTACTCTCTCATTGGTATCTTCATAGCATTACTCTCTCATTGGTATCTTCATAGCATTACTCTCTCATTAATATCTTCATAGCATTACTCTCTCATTAATATCTTCATAGCATTACTCTCTCATTGGTATCTTCATAGCATTACTCTCTCAATCATATCTTCATAGCATTACTCTCTCATTGGTATCTTCATAGCATTACTCTCTCATTGGTATCTTCATAGCATTACTCTCTCATTAATATCTTCATAGCATTACTCTCTCATTAATATCTTCATAGCATTACTCTCTCATTAATATCTTCATAGCATTACTCTCTCATTAATATCTTCATAGCATTACTCTCTCATTGATATCTTCATAGCATTACTCTCTCATTGATATCTTCATAGCATTACACTCTCAATCATATCTTCATAGCTTTACTCTCTCTTTGATATCTTCATAGCATTACTCTCTCATTGATATCTTCATAGCATTATTATCTCATTGATATCTTCATAACATTACTCCCTCAATCATATCTTCATAACATTACTCTCTCATTAATATCTTCATAACATTACTCTCTCAATCATATCTTCATAACATTACTCTCTCAATCATATCTTCATAGCATTACTCTCTCATTGATATCTTCATAGCATTACTCTCTCATTAATATCTTCATAGCATTACTCTCTCATTAATATCTTCATAGCATTACTCTCTCATTAATATCTTCATAGCATTACTCTCTCATTAATATCTTCATAGCTTTACTCTCTCATTGATATCTTCATAGCATTACTCTCTCATTGATATCTTCATAGCATTACTCTCTCATTGATATCTTCATAGCATTACTCTCTCATTGATATCTTCATAGCTTTACTCTCTCATTAATATCTTCATAGGATTACTCTCTCAATCATATCTTCATAGCTTTACTCTCTCATTGATATCTTCATAGCATTACTCTCTCATTGATATCTTCATAGCTTTACTCTCTCATTGATATCTTCATAGCATTACTCTCTCATTAATATCTTCATAGCTTTACTCTCTCATTGATATCTTCATAGTATTAATCTCTCATTGGTATCTTCATAGCATTACTCTCTCATTGATATCTTCATAGCTTTACTCTCTCATTGATATCTTCATAGTATTAATCTCTCATTGATATCTTCATAGCTTTACTCTCTCATTGATATCTTCATAGTATTAATCTCTCATTGATATCTTCATAGCTTTACTCTCTCATTGATATCTTCATAGCATTACTCTCTCATTAATATCTTCATAGCTTTACTCTCTCATTGATATCTTCATAGCATTACTCTCTCATTAATATCTTCATAGCATTACTCTCCCATTGATATCTTCATAGCATTACTTTCTCATTGATATCTTCATAACATTACTCTCTCATTGATATCTTCATAACATTACTCTCTCATTGATATCTTCATAGCATTACTTTCTCATTGATATCTTCATAACATTACTCTCTCATTGATATCTTCATAGCATTACTTTCTCATTGATATCTTCATAACATTACTCTCTCATTGATATCTTCATAGCATTACTCTCTCATTGATATCTTCATAGCATTACTCTCTCATTGATATCTTCATAGCATTACTCTCTCTTGGTATCTATATGGACAAACCAGACTGTAAAGACCTGTGATAAGAGAATTAAACCAGAACAACTGGTTTGAAGAAGGTATATTAGGGAAGTGATGTTAGTAAAAACTATCTTTTACTGAACTGATTCCATCAATATGTTAGTAAAAACTATCTTTTACTGAACTGATTCCATCAATATGTTAGCACAAACTATCTTTTACTGAACTGATCACAACAATATGTTAGCACAAACTGTCTTTTACTGAACTGATCACATCAATATGTTAGCACAAACTGTCTTTTACTGAACTGATTCCATCAATATGTTAGCACAAACTGTCTTTTACTGAACTGATCACATCAATATGTTAGCACAAACTATCTTTTACTGAACTGATCACATCAATATGTTAGCACAAACTATCTTTTACTGAACTGATTCCATCAATATGTTAGCACAAACTGTCTTTTACTGAACTGATCCCATCAATATGTTAGTACAAACTTCTTTTACTGAACTGATTCCATCAATATGTTAGCACAAACTATCTTTTACTGAACTGATTCCATCAATATGTTAGTACAAACTATCTTTTACTGCACAGATCCAGTTCTTGAGTCTGTCAGTAGGTAACTATGAGTGTTTGAGGTTAAGGCCATATTAAAAAGTAAAGAGCTTCCATCACGCCAAGTGGCATTTAGGGAGTATGGTGTTAGTGACCATAAATTTTACAGACCTTCAGCACATGGTTTTTGAGGTAATGTGGTCAGTATTATGCCCGTGCCATTTTACTTTCCCAGAAAAAAATCCAGTACCCATTAAAGGCTGGGTGAAATCGGAAACCGTTGGTTTGGATTGAATCCTACCTCTTGTCCTTTGTAGTCCAGTTCACTAACCACTGAGCTATTGCGGCTCCCTTAAGGCCATATGCTTGTGAATATGTATTTTGAATAGTTTATCCATTAGTCAGCACTTCATGAAGCAATGGTGGGAAAATGGTTGCCAGCTGAATAGGGGGTTTGGGTTCAGTTTCCAACTGTTGCTGAATTTTGTTTTTCTTTTTTCAATGAATACAGTTTTAGAGTTTACCCAAACTTTGAAAATGGGTACCAAAGATTTTTTTCAGGAAAAAATAGAATCATCTAGAGTTATTTTATAGTATCATCCATAAATCTGCCAATAATCGTAGACAAACATGGGCTACTGCTACCATAGTTCTTGTATGTTGTTAAAGATCTTACTCATGATGAGGATGCTAAAACTCTCTTGGTTTGTGTCGTGTGAGGCCATATTTCAGAATTTTTTACTTGGAGATGGTACCATGTATGTTGGTGTAGAAGGAGACAGTATACTAATCAAACCACTATTTTTAAATGGTGAAATTGGCCTAATTGGACTTTTTGTTAGATTCAGTTCACTGGTAACATTGGCAGTTGTTTGCAAACTTTCCCTGTCCATAAAATTGTCATTCACAAATGAAGCTGCGGCAACTATAGGAGTATTCATGGATGGCCTTCGATTGAGAATTGTTGGATATTTCTGGACATTTCCTTGATTATCCAAACTGGCATTGTTATAAAACACAGTGGACTTTGCAGGACATTTACTTTCACTTGATACTTGGTGGCTTGTTGCAGATTTTCGTGGACTTTTTATTCCATTAAAACCACCATTCATAAACTGAGCTCTTATTGGGGTAGTTGGAGTTTGAGCATAGTTCAGTGGGTTGTGGATATTTGTGGATTTTGGTGGACTAATGAGGCTGAATAATCCACCAGTCACATAGGTGGTTGGTTTCATGAACGGTTTTATAAAATTTAGATCATCCATGGATTTCAGTGGATTTATAGTGCCAAGGAAACTGTTTTTAATGGAAGATAAAGTACTTTGTACTGGCGATTGCAAGTAACTTGATTGGCTATTGATGGAAGCTGTTTTTGATGGGCTTGTGTTAACAACGAAGCTGTTATTTATCATTGATGACACTGATTTGATATTAATTTTTGAGGGACTTGTCTGGTTTTGGGTGGTCTTGGATTTCCATGGGCTCATATTGAAGATCAGATTTGCATTCTGGGATTTTGTGCGTTTTGCAGAATTTAATTTATACGAAAATCTGTTTTGGATGTTATTTGATTTTAGGGGACTCATCTGCTCTATTTGGCTAACAGGTGTGTTTTTGACAGTTTCATTTGGTTGTGTGTAGCTAAATAAGAATCTCCTGGGAGTTTCTGTAATTGAAGCAGGTGTGTTTTTGACAGTGTCTTTTGGTTGCGAGTAGTTAAATGAGAATCTCCTGGGAGTTTCTGTAATTGAAGCAGGTGAGTTTTTGACAGTGTCTTTTGGTTGTGTGTAGTTAAATGAGAATCTCCTGGGAGTTTCTGTAATTGAAGCAGGCGAGTTTTTGACAGTGTCTTTTGGTTGTGTGTAGCTAAATAAGAATTTCTTTGGAGTTTCTATATTTGAAGCAGGTGTGTTTTCGACAGTGTCTTTTGGTTGCGAGTAGTTAAATGAGAATCTCCTGGGAGTTGCTGCAGTTGACATAGGTGATTTGTGATCAACTGTAGGTCTCTGAAGAACAGATGCCGACTTCTGTAATGAGGGTATCGATATCCCACGTGACTGGAAATTAAATGTCGGCTTAAAGGATCTGAGGTCACTAATCTTGGCAGAAGGATTCATGTTTGAAACTAAAATTGGAGAGTCCAATTTATTTGGAGCAGTTGGAGACAGCAGTCGTGACCTTTTAAGAAAGTTTGATTCATTGTTTACCATTTTAAGGTGTTTAGTAAATGGAGAATATAATCCACTACCTGACTGATTTTTCATGGCTTGTTTCGCTGCTGGATCTAGTGACATTTCTTTGATGCTGAAACCTGGCACTGAAACTGTATTGACCCTAGTCTCCTTGTCATCTGCTTTTAGCAAAGTACCAATAAGATGATGATTTTGGGTTTTCTTTATTGCAGCTCTATTCACTTCAGTGCTTGACATTATTTCTTTCTTGGTGGCTGCCACAACTTCAGTACTTGAAAGTTGAGGTATTTGTACTGGAGACATCCTTTTAAATGAAAGGCAAACGGGCTCAATGTGATGAAGGCCAGGTGCTTCAACAATTTCTTGTGAATTAGAATGAACAGCAGAATAATCAGATGGTTGTGTAAATGTGTCTTTTGATTGGGCTTGCATATTTGTTGGCAATTTGATTGATGCTTTTGGTGGACTAACCAAACTGGTAATGTAATTATGTCCACTGATGATTGCAGGTTTGTATTTAATTGAACTTTTAGATGCAAAATCTGCTGGATTTGTTTCGTTGGACTTCCCTTCAATTTTCTTAAATTTGATAGGAGACATCTCCTTACAGCATGTAATGGGTTCTATTGAATATTTGTTCATCGGAGTTGTTAAAAGTTTAAATGAGTGGGGTAACACAAAATTATCTCTGGACTTGCTTGGGTTTATGCTTGTAACGATGTGGGCTGATGCTCTTTCTGATGATTTGTTTGACAACTTTGTATCACTTAAGCTGGGGCTAACTGATTTTATGCCTGTCACACTTTGTGGTTGTTGCATTATTAGTGATTTATTTGACAACTTGGCATCATTTATGCTGGGGCTAACTGATTTTATGCCTGTCACACTTTGTGGTTGTTGCATTATTGGCGATTTACTTGAAAAATTAGAATCACTTATTTTGTGATAAATTGAGCCGATACTTGACATACTTTGTGACAATTTCAATTTGAGTGATTTACTTAGCGAATTGCTATCTTCGTCTTTGAGGCTAGCCGATTCTACACTTGTCATATTCTGTGTTGGTTTAATTTCCGGTGATTTGCTTACAGTTTGTTTCAAAGAATTATATTCCGTGCTCAGTGACCATTCATGGTCAGATTTTTTTGGGCTTGATATCATCTGACCAACTGTTTTTTTATTGGTTAGATCTTTAGCAGCATCATTCAGCTTAGGGTCAAAAATTACAGCTTGGCTCTAATCTGTGATGGCCAAACTCGCCTTTTCTTTGCATATTTTTCCTACCTCTGGTGCATATGACATTTTATTAAATAATGATGATACACCTGCAAGAGATCAATATTTTATTAAATAATGATGATACACCTGCAAGAGATCACCATTTGATTAAATAATGATGATACACCTGCAAGAGATCACCATTTGATTAAATAATAATGATACACCTGCAAGAGATCAACATTTGATTAAATAATCCATACACAGAGTGATACATACACACTTTGATCCATACACAGAGTAATACATACACACTTTGATCCATACACAGAGTGATACATACACACTTTGATCCATACACAGAGTGATACATACACACTTTGATCCATACACAGAGTGATACATACACACTTTAATCTTCCATTTCTAAGATGGCGGATCTAGTCCACGTTCTCGATCTAGTCCACGTTCTCTCGATCGCTGCAAAAAGTGCACTCTATGTTTGATTAATTTCAGTTCTCCATCGCACTCCTATGCGTTAAAGTCAAGATAATGATCTACTTATTACATCTGCGCTGATAAAACAATGTTGTATGCCGGCGATATTCCATTTTCAACAAATCAAGTGTTGTGAATGTAACCTTCCATCGTCTAGGCTTGTTCTACGCTTTACGTCACATTGGTGCTGTTCATGATCGTTGTTGGATTTGCTTGATGCAAGCTATTTCCATGTTACTTATTAATGTGAAATGCTTCATCAGCCACAGTTTTATCTCTTTAAGGAATTTGCACCGTGTTCTGTTCGTCGTAGGCTACATTCACTAGAGTAATCAAGAATTTAAAGGGCACGTCCTTGCTGTGCTTACGCCATTGTTATGTGTAACATCATCAACCGCTATACATTTTTAAAGAAATATGACGATCATCACTTTCGGGAGGACGTCAACTTCTGGTATATGGTGGATAGGCGGCAGGAACCATTGCAGGCAATGCATGAAAAGTGTTCCTTGTTGCAGTTTCCTCATATTCCAAGTCCAAGACTGGTTGGTCTCGAGGCAGGACGCCGGCCTCAGGACAGAGAGGTTGTGGGTTCAAAACTCGGCTCCACTGGTTGGGATTTTTATTTATGATTTCTCTCTGTGATAACCACCCCTGGTCTCAGCAGCGAGGCCCGGCTTGAAACGTCAGTTACTCATCGACGAAAAAAACATGAGTACCTCCGAAGTCGGAGTTATCTGCCTGTGTGGCGAGGGACCCCTATGCACATGGCTGCCAGGGAAAAATGGATTAACACGCAAAATTCAGTTCCTAGTCTCTATGGACTTCGTCAGAGTTGAAAGCTGGCGAACGCAACGACGACGACGATGAGATTGATACATACACACTTTAATCTATACACAGATTGATACATACATACTTTAATCTATACACAGAGTGATACATACACACTTTAATCTATACACAGATTGATACATACACACTTTAATCTATACACAGAGTGATACATACACACTTTAATCTATACACAGAGTGACACATACACACTTTGATCCATACACAGAGTGATACATACACACTTTGATCCATACACAGAGTGATACATACACACTTTGATCTATACACAGAGTGATACATACACACTTTGATCTATACACAAAGTGACACATACACACTTTGATCTATACACAGAGTGATACATACACACTTTGATCTATACACAGAGTGCTACATACACACTTTGATCCATACACAGAGTGATACATACACACTTTGATCTATACACAAAGTGACACATACACACTTTGATCTATACACAGAGTGATACATACACACTTTGATCTATACACAGAGTGATACATACACACTTTGATCTATACACAAAGTGACACATACACACTTTGATCCATACACAGAGTGATACATACACACTTTGATCTATACACAGAGTGATACATACACACTTTGATCTATACACAGAGTGATAAATACACACTTTGATCCATACACAGAGTGATACATACACACTTTGATCTATACACAGAGTGATACATACACACTTTGATCTATACACAGAGTGATACATACACACTTTGATCTATACACAGATTGATACATACACACTTTGATCTATACACAGAGTGATACATACACACTTTGATCTATACACAGATTGATACATACACACTTTGATCTATACACAGATTGATACATACACACTTTGATCTATACACAGAGTGATACATACACACTTTAATCTATACACAGAGTGATACATACACACTTTGATCTATACACAGAGTGATACATACACACTTTGATCCACACACAAAGTTATACTTAGATGCTTGATCCATGCACAGTGATACATACACACTTTGATCCCGACACACTTTGCTAAATTGGCATTATGTTTCCTGGCACTCTGAATGACATGAAATATGACATTTTGGTCTTTGCTTGTGCCCTCAATACAGCATGTCATCTACAGGGTGCCGATGACTGTGAAGTCACGCACTGCAAGTAGTCCCATATTTACTACTCAAGAAAGCAGAAACAATTTATCTTAATTTAATAATAAAAAAAAAACAATGTAAAAACGAACAATAATTGAACAATTCACCTGAATTCCAGTAATCTTTGGCAGAAGAATTCACTTCAGTTAGGGATGAAAACTGTCGATACAACAATATGAGTTTTAAAATGAATTTTTCTTAAATTAAGTTCATCGATCTAGAATGTTCATTTTACATTGAAGTGTTTCTATTAATAAGCCAGCAGCGACAAAGTAACTGTTGGCTGTCATCAATTTGTAACAAAATGCTAATGGTTTTAGGGAGCTGCGATAGCTCAGTGGTTAGAGAACCACACTACAAAAAACAAGAGGTTGGGTTCGATCCTGATTGATGACTTTCAGATTCACCCAGCCTTAAATGGGTACCTGATTTTTTTCTGGGAAAGTAAAGCAGCAAGGATGAAATACTGACCACATTACCCCAAAAAATCATGTGCAGAAGGTCTGTAAAAATTATGGTCACAAACACCACATTCCCTATACGCCGCTCGGCATGATGGGACTCTTTACTTGACTTACTAATGATTTAACATTCTTCATTTTATCCTCATTTACTGCTTTGGTTGTAGAGGGAGATGCAAGGTTGTGGTTCTTGCTTTTCTGGCAGCCTGTTATTAACACTTGATGCTGTTGGCGTGTTTCTCTGATGTCGTTGTCCCCAATGTAGTCTGTGTCTGCCTCGAGCTGTTTCCTCCGCTTTTTGTCCATGCTTTGTGTGGTATGGCAGGGGAAATGGTTGATCTTGAGGCAAGAGTCTGGTCTCTCTGGATGTACCAGTTGGGATTTTTATTTGTGATTTCTCTCTGTGGCAACCACCCCTGGACTCAGCAGCGAGCCCCAGTTTGAAACGCAAATTACTCATTGATGACAAAGCAAACTTATTAACACACTGAATCTAGAAAACTGGGGGGCCTCGGTAGCCTAGTTGGGAAAACCACCCGACTAGACTACCGACGTTCGGACAACCCGTGTTCAATTCCCGCTGGGAGCAGTGTGAATTGTACTCGTGGTTGGAATAAAAAAAAAAAAATACCCCCACGGTCGACCCAGCCGTTGGCAGAAATGGGTACCAGGGTATATTATCCTGGGAAGGTGAGGAATGTCGCTTCGCATCTGAGTTTCGATGCTTGAGGCAACACTATACAGAAATATCCGAACATTTCTGGATAGGCGGCCGAGCACATATGGGTATATACTCGCGTGCTAAGACGCCGGTTCAAGTCTCGTACTTTACCTTTACCTTTATCTAGAAAACTTATAAACACACTGAACTTAGAAAACTTTTTAACACACTGAGTATAGAAAACTTATAAACACACTAAGTATAGAAAACCTATAAACACACTGAACTTAGAAAACTTTTTAACACACTGAGTATAGAAAACTTATAAACACATTGAGTATAGAAAACTTATTAAGACATTGAGTATAGAAAACTTATTAACACACTGAGTATAGAAAACTTATAAACACACTGAGTATAGAAAACCTATAAGCACATTGAGTATAGAAAACTTATAAACACATTGAGTATAGATAACTTATAAACACACTGAGTATAGAAAACTTATAAACACATTGAGTATAGAAAACTTATTAAGACATTGAGTATAGAAAACTTATTAACACACTGAGTATAGAAAACTTATAAACACACTGAGTATAGAAAACCTATAAGCACATTGAGTATAGAAAACTTATAAACACATTGAGTATAGATAACTTATAAACACACTGAGTATAGAAAACTTATTAACACATTGAGTATAGAAAACCTATAAGCACATTGAGTATAGAAAACTTATAAACACATTGAGTATAGAAAACTTATAAACACATTGAGTATAGAAAACTTATAAACACATTGAGTATAGATAACTTATAAACACACTGAACCTAGAAAACTTATAAATACAGAAGAACAAAAGTGGAATCTTGCCATGTTTTCCTCAGGACATCACACATAGGAACACTACCTTCTTAACATAAAATGTTGCTGGCTTGGTAACGTTGTGTGTTAATCTCTTGCCTGCCTCAGCACCCTCCTTGCCTGTGCCCCAGATCCCTTGCTGAATGGACCAGTAGAGTACCCCACCAGCAACTGAAACCTTGGCTGCAACTCTAGAAAGTTCAAGGACAAGATAGTTCAAAGGGCAAAGGTTATATTTTTCACATGGTTTGGGTGGAGCTGGGCAATGTGACCTTAAATAAGAATTGTACAAGTTTTATCTCAGGCTATTGATATTTGAGGAATATTTGGTTGACTTTTGTATTCAGAATTAGTGATTTGGTTGACTTTTTGACTTTTAGCACTTTAGCTGACTTTTAGTGGTTTGGCTGACTTTTGTATTAGGATTAGCATCTTGGTTGACTTTTAGTGGCTTGGCTGATTTTTGTATCAGGATTAGCAGCTCGGTTGACTTTTAGTGGTTTGACTGATTATTGTATCAGGATTAGCAGTTCGGCTGACTTTTAGTGGTTTGGCTGATTATTGTATCAGGATTAGCAGTTCGGCTGACTTTTAGTGATTTGGCTGATTATTGTATCAGGATTAGCAGTTCGGCTGACTTTTAGTGGTTTGGCTGATTATTGTATCAGGATTAGCAGTTCAGCTGACTTTTAGTGGTTTGGCTGACTATTAACAGCTTGGCTGACCTTTGTATCAGGAGTAGCAGTTTGGCTGACTTTTGTATCGGGAGTAGCAGTTTGGCTGACTTTTAGTGAGTTGGCTGACTTTTGTATCAATTTTAGCAGCTTGACTGACTTGTATCAGGTTTAACGGCTACAGATAATCAAGCTCTTGCGGTGGCTCTGGTAACAGACAAACGAGTCTGGCCAATCAAATAGGGATTGAGAAGGCAACCTCTACCCAAAATTGTCATGTTGTAGATGGATGCATTAGTCTGAAAGGCATAGATATCACAGCCTGCTGTAAGATACTACACATCTCTATCTATCTATTGACCTTTCAAGTCGTAGCCGGCTTCAAAGTGGAAGTCCTGAGACATGCTGCAGAGAAGCCCTGATTGAACACAGGATGTAAGCAAAGAACCAAGTGACTGTATTAACAAATTCTCTACGCAAAATGTAAGCAAAGAAACAAGTGACCATATTAACAAATTCTCTACCCAAATGTAAGCAAAGAAACAAGTGACCGTATTAACAAATTCTCGACACAAAATGTAAGCAAAGAAACAAGTGACAGTATTAACAAATTCTCGACACAAAATGTAAGCAAAGAAACAAGTGACCATATTAACAAATTCTCGACACAAAATGTAAGCAAAGAAACAAGTGACCATATTAACAAATTCTCTACACAAGGTGTAAGCAAAGAAACAAGTGACCGTATTAACAAATTCTCTACACAAAATGTAAGCAAAGAAACAAGTGACCATATTAACAAATTCTCTACCCAAATGTAAGCAAAGAAACAAGTGACCATATTAACAAATTCTCTACACAAAATGTAAGCAAAGAAACAAGTGACCGTATTAACAAATTCTCTACACAAAATGTAAGCAAAGAAACAAGTGACCGTATTAACAAATTCTCGACACAAAATGTAAGCAAAGAAACAAGTGACCATATTAACAAATTCTCTACACAAAATGTAAGCAAAGAAACAAGTGACCGTATTAACAAATTCTCTACCCAAATGTAAGCAAAGAAACAAGTGACCATATTAACAAATTCTCTACACAAAATGTAAGCAAAGAAACAAGTGACCGTATTAACAAATTCTCTACACAAAATGTAAGCAAAGAAACAAGTGACAGTATTAACAAATTCTCTACACAAAATGTAAGCAAAGAAACAAGTGACAGTATTAACAAATTCTCTACACAAAATGTAAGCAAAGAAACAAGTGACAGTATTAACAAATTCTCTACACAAAATGTAAGCAAAGAAACAAGTGACAGTATTAACAAATTCTCTACACAAAATGTAAGCAAAGAAACAAGTAATCTTTCTCATGCTTCATCATCATCGAGTGCCGTCTCTGCATCAATGGTTGGCTACCATGGAGCGTCATTCTGCTCTGTCACTTGCTTTGATAGTGTAGGTTGTCATAGGCTGTCTTGTTCATCTTTTGATGCTACTCGTCCATGTTAGTCTTGGTCTGCCTCTTTTACCTTGTATTTTCCCTTTCAATATTACTTTAAGTAGAAGTTATGTCTTTTATCTATCTATCTATCAATTGACCTTTTGAGCCGTAGCCATCCCATAGGGCGTAGACCAAGATACTCCTTCTCTTATCTGAATTTTTGTTCTAGCAGTTTTCAATTTTTTTAAAGATATTTTATCAAATCTCGCCATTTGTCTCTGTTCTGTGCAAGCAGCTCTATCTCATTGAGGGAGCTGAATCCTGCAGCTCTTGCCTCTCTCATCAATGTTCTTCTCAGTGTTTATGTCTTTTAGCATGCCCCAAAAATGTCATTTGTCTTGTTCTAATTATGTTTAGTAGTTCTCTTTTCATTTTTGTAGTTGTTTTAAAACTTCATCATTTGTTTTCTTTTCTTCCCATCCAATTCTACCTATTCTTCTCACTGTCTCACATTTGCTCATTTCTTAATAACTACTTTGAAGAACCATGTCAAAGAAATAAATGAGGACTAGATCAAAGCTGAAAAAATATAACAATTCAGCAAGTGTCCTGAAATTGTCACTTTCAAATAAAAAAAAAGAGAACGCTCAAGTCATATTCAAAATGGTGCCTGTTACCAACTTACAATCTTACTTGCTCAGCGTAAACTCGCTCTGTTACAGAGATACAAGCACACGTGACAACAATCCCATAGCAGCTGACCTCAGGACCAATGTGAGTTCTCACATATTGGAGGGAAATTAGTTATTTTATTTCTTCTAGCCTTTACTTGCTCAGTGAGCGTGGATGCATTATGTGGCTAGTTCATGAAAAGCAGAGATATCTGCAACTTACAGCTTGACACATCTGTCTTTGGCATGGGTAGATTTGTAATTTAATTATTTTTGCCCCAGCAGCAGCTAGAAGCTGTGACTAGAAGCTGTGACTAGAAGCTATGATTAGAAGCTGTGACTAGAAGCTGTGACTAGAAGCTGTGACTAGAAGCCATGACTAGAAGCCATGACTAGAAGCCATGACTAAAAGCCGTGACTAGAAGCTATGATTAGAAGCTATGACTAGAAGCCATGACTAGAAGCCATGACTAGAAGCTATGACTAGAAGCCATGACTAGAAGCTATGACTAGAAGCCGTGACTAGAAGCCGTGACTAGAAGCAGTGACTAGAAGCAGTGACTAGAAGCTGTGACTAGAAGCCATGACTAGAAGCCGTGACTAGAAGCTATGACTAGAAGCCATGACTAGAAGCCATGACTAGAAGCCATGACTAGAAGCTATGACTAGAAGCCATGACTAGAAACCATGACTAGAAGCCGTGACTAGAAGCCGTGACTAGAAGCAGTGACTAGAAGCCATGACTAGAAGCTGTGACTAGAAGCTATGACTAGAAGCCATGACTAGAAGCTGTGACTAGAAGCCATGACTAGAAGCTGTGACTAGAAACCATGACTAGAAGCTGTGACTAGAATCTTCCAGTCAACGCCGTCTTCAGCACAAACTAAAGTGACACTCCTAAACCATCTCAGAGTGTGAACTCTAGTCATCCTTTACCTGGTGGCTATGTGAACCACAGGAGCTAATCTGGAAACCTCCGGTACAGAGAGCAGCATTTAAACCCTGGTTGCATGGTCAGTGGTGAGTGCTTATCACAACTACACTATCAACATTTCCTAGAAATTTGTAAAAATATATGACAAAGTGGTTTATGGGACTGACATACTTAGCAAGTGCGATGGCCATTGCGACAAAACACCGGGCGAAGCTGCAGCAGTTAAAGTACTGTAAACGCTGTCCTTGATTTTTGAAGAACTTGAAAATAAGTTGATTTTCTGACAAACTGCACAGCAAGACTCTTCTCGTCGATGGTGAACCTTGAGAGAATTATCAAAAATCAAAATTACATCAAGAATTGTAATTTTATCAAGAGCAAAATCAAGATTATTATTTTTGTTAACAAACTAATTTGTGTCAACAGAAATGTTACTGCTGTCTGCTCATGTTACTGCTGTCTGCTCATGTTACTGCTGTCTGCTCATGTTACTGCTGTCTGCTCATGTTACTGCTGTCTGCTCATGTTACTGC
Organism: Megaustenia siamemsis; assembly: GCA_032433765.1. Classification (NCBI taxonomy): domain Eukaryota; kingdom Metazoa; phylum Mollusca; class Gastropoda; order Stylommatophora; family Ariophantidae; genus Megaustenia; species Megaustenia siamemsis. Next base: position 28,600,845 of record JAVIAB010000099.1, read on the forward strand.
TGTCTGCTCATGTTACTGCTGTCTGCTCATGTTACTGCTGTCTGCTCATGTTACTGCTGTCTGCTCATCAAGAGGAAACAGATGTCTGCCCAGCAACTGACCTGAGTGTGCTCACGAACCAAGTGACTGTATTAACAAACTAATTTGTGTCAACAGAAATGTTACTGCTGTCTGCTCATCAAGAGGAAACAGATGTCTGCCCAGCAACTGACCTGAGTGTGCTCACGAACCAAGTGACTGTATTAACAAACTAATTTGTGTCAACAGAAATGTTACTGCTGTCTGCTCATCAAGAGGAAAAAGATGTCTGCCCAGCAACTGACCTGAGTGTGGTCACGACCCATAGTTGACTACATGCATCAGGATCTGCAAACAACAGAGCTGATTTCCACCTCCCAGAGTGAGCCTGCAACATATTATCCAGTCTGGCCAAACAAGTAGGGAACATAGTGGGGAGGCAATCCAGCCCTCAAAACTGCCGTACTAAAGTCGGATGTGTTATCTACGTCCAACTAATGTCTTTTTTTAAATTAATGACAATGATGACTATCCATTCCTTGTCATCAGGTGAAAGCCACAAAGACAAAAAAAGATTGTGTTGCATTGTGTTTTACACAGTGTGATTCAGTGTATGCCTGCAGTTTTCTTGGGGACTGTGGTTGCCCTTGGCCTTCTTGTGAGCTTGGGGCAACAGTTGTTCAATAATTAGTTCTTCTTGGGGAATGTGGTTGCCCTTGGCTTTCTTGTGAGCTTGGGGCAACTTGTTCAATAATTAGTTCTTCTTGGGGACTGTGGTTGCCCTTGGCCTTCTTGTGAGCTTGGGGCAACAGTTGTTCAATAATTAGTTCTTCTTGGGAACTGTGGTTGCCCTTGGCCTTCTTGTGAGCTTGGGGCAACATGCTCAGTAATTAGTTCTTCTTGGGGACTGTGGTTGCCCTTGGCCTTCTTGTGAGCTTGGGGCAACAGTTGTTCAATTAGTTCTTCTTGGTAACTGTGGTTGCCTTTGGCTTTCTTGTGAGCTTGGGGCAACAGTTGTTCAATAATTAGTTCTTCTTGGGGAATGTGGTTGCCCTTGGCCTTCTTGTGAGCTTGGGGCAACTTGTTCAATAATTAGTTCTTCTTGGGGACTGTGGTTGCCCTTGGCCTTCTTGTGAGTTTGGGGCAATAGTTGTTCAATAATTAGTTCTTCTTGGGGACTGTGGTTGCCCTTGGCCTTCTTGTGAGCTTGGGGCAACATGCTCAGTAATTAGTTCTTCTTGGGGACTGTGGTTGCCCTTGGCCTTCTTGTGAGCTTGGGGCAACAGTTGTTCAATAATTAGTTCTTCTTGGTTGCCTTTGGCCTTCTTGTGAGCTTGGGGCAACAGTTGTTCAATAATTAGTTCTTCTTGGGGACTGTGGTTGCCCTTGGCCTTTTTGTGAGTTTGGGGCAACAGTTGTTCAATAATTAGTTCTTCTTGGGGACTGTGGTTGCCCTAGGCCTTCTTATGAGCTTGGGGCAACAGTTGTTCAATAATTAGTTCTTCCAGGACAGCAGGTTGACCAGATCCACTTGCCTCTAACACCCAAATTTATATTTTAGCGTTCGCCAGCTTGCACCCCTGGTGAAGTCCCTGAAACTGAGCTTTGCGTGTTAATCCATTTTTTCCTGGCAACCGTGCTCAGGGGTCCCTCAACGAACAGGCAGATAACTCCGACTTCGGAGGTACTCATATTTTTTCTGTCGATGACCAATTGACGTTTCAAGCCGAGCCTCGCTGCTGAGACCAGGGGTGGTTGCCACAGATAGAAATCATAAATAAAAATCCCAACAGGTGTAGCAGGGATTTGAACCTACAACCTCATTGTCTCAAGGCTGGTGTCTTGCCTCGAGACCAACCAGTCCTCTGTCTCCACTTATGAAGGTACTAAAAAAACCCTAAAGTACCTCTGTCACGCCAAGTGACATATAGGGAATATGGTGGTAGTGACCATAAATTTTACAGACCTACAGCACATGATTTTTGGGGTAATGTGGTTGGTATTATGCCCATGCCGCTTTACTTTCCCAGAAAAAAATCTGGTACCCATTAAAGGCTGGGTGAACTGGAAGCGTTGGTTGGGATCGAACCCTACCTCTTGTCCTTTGTAGTCCGGTTCACTAACCACTGAGCTCCCAGTACAACTGAATATTTGAAAGTAAAGTTCCATATAAATATTCACCAATACTTGTATCCATATCTAGAAGCTTCATAATGACTTCATTACCACATGCTATTTTCTTTATGTAGATAAATTGTTTGTATTTTCTATGTAAATGTGTGTTTATTTCTGACAAATAGTGGCCACACTCACTACTGCTTAGTAGTCTACCATTTCTTGTGCCTAATTTCATTATTTGTGGACATAAATGCATCAAGTCAAGTGTATTTTGAAGAACTTTGAATTAGTCTGTGTACAATTTGAAGAAGAATGGATAGCAACATGATTCTAGTCAGGAAAAATAGAAAGGTATCTCTCTCTCTCTCTCTCTCTCTCTGCGATCAAGTCTCAATCAGAGTAGGATTCCAGACTCTCTCATGAAGTCAGCTGTCTGTTTAAGCGATTCGATTGTCCCATATAGTTTCTCTTCCAGGGAGGTGGGTGTGGACCACATTACTCTTCTCAGGTCTGTGTACTGGGGGCAATCCTGTAGAACATACTTTGTAGTCATATTGTCCAGTGTACAGTGAATAATAATTAGAGTCTGTTAGATCCATTCCAATTGAATACCTGTTAAAACGTTGCACTGTGTTCTGCGTCAGTGGTCCAGTACATCCAATTTCAGCCAGCATTTTATTCAGGTTTGCTTTCCTTAGCCTTTGATTGTCCCCAATCTTCCTGCAAGGCAGCAGATTGTCTTTTCTGTAGGGGGATTCTGCCCTTAGATGGTCGGCCCTCCCAATAGAAAGGTATGTGAAATATGATATTTTAAACTTAAAATGATCTGCCTTTTCATATTTTATACAATTTATTATCAATAGTATATTTTTTCATTCAGATATAATTAATCGATTGCTATTCTCATTTTCTTCAACCATTTTCCTTTCCAGTGATGTATAACATGTACCACATTTAATTATATTATTGCGTGAAATTGTAAAATGAAAAAGACATGTGATGGAATTTTTCTGAATTGAAAAATTAATCTGGTCCAAACCTAAAGTCTGGCCAGTCCAGCAAGAGTTAACATGCACACAGGATCTCCTGGGTCTCACAGTTTTCTGAGACAGCTCGACTTCGGATCTCACTACTCTGAATTGAACCTCACTACTTGGAAGGGTAACACCATAAAGAAACCACTGATTCAAATATTAAAAATCCCCACTGCCTTTGATGAGATTTGAATCAGGACCTTCCTGTCTAGTGGCAAATGTCTTACTTCTAGACCACCCAGCCCCCATTTGTTTTTAAAATCATTCTTTTTGTTCTGTTTTAAATTTCTTATAATAAAATAAAGTCATAATATCATATGCTCACCAAATTACACAAAAGAGGTAAGCTGACATTACTCACAAATCTAACAGGATGCAACCATTGATAATTTAATATTAAATGGCTGTTATATTTATATAACAATTAGGAAAGATTAGGAACAAAAGAGGGACATATGTCAAACATGTGATGAGAAGAGAATTCAAGAGAATTCCAAAACAGACTCTTCTATAAGAAACATCAGGATACAGAAAAAGAGGAAAACCTAAAGAGACACTAAAAAGAACACTTATAAGAGAAGCAAAGTTTGTAGGCATAGACTAATAGATAAGATCGAACTGGTTGGTCTCAAGGCCAGCGTCTTGCAAGAGCCGAATTATAAAAATGACCACACGTAGCCGCCATGGTGCGGGCATAAGGTTATAGACTATGGTTTATGAATGACCAATATTAAAGTAACTCTATGGGAACGTCGGCCTTGAGACAGAGAGGTTTGGGTTCAAATCCCGGCTACACTGGTTGAGATTTTTATTTATGATTTCTCTCTGTGGCAACCACCCCTGGTCTCAGCAGCAAGGCCCGGCTTGAAATGTCAATTACTCATCGACGGAAAAAATATGAGTACTTCCAAAGTCGTAGTTATCTGCCTGTGCGGCGAGGGACTCCTGTAAACACGGCTGACAAGGAAAAATGGATTTACACGCAAAATTCAGTTCCTAGTCTCTAGTCGTCAGAGGTCAAAGCTAGCGAAGGGAAAAAAAAAAAGGATTGAACATCGTGCCCAGACCAGAATAGAGATCAGAGATTTGTGGGGACAAACACTACAAACCCTATGTGACGTCTAACAGCACAGGAAGGATCCAGAATAGTTATACTGTCATTAATTTTCGGCTATCACGCATGCAGTCAATAATGATAACACTGTAATTATCAACCTTAGAAAAAATGATCCGTGTCGCCACACAAATAATTTGTCTTCTATTGTCAGTGCCAATATAACAGAACTGAGAATAGCTCAGGCCAAATTCAAAATAGCATTTCAGAAAATGAAAAATATCTTATGCAACAAAGATATGTCAATAGGTGAGAAAGAGAGTTCATCAGTGCTATATAGAACCAATTCTGACCTATGGAAGCGAATCATGGACAGTAGACAAACTAATAAAAAGATTATTAGAGGCCACAGAGATGGGATTTCTCAGAAGAATGTTGAAAGTTCCCTGGACAGCTAAAAAGACCAATGCAATGAGAAAGTTATCAAAGAGGCTAACAGAAAAAGGGAATTCCTAAAAAACATCAGAAAGAAACAATCAGCATTTTTCGGGCACATCATGAGAAGAGAAAAGTTGGAATACTTGGTTACAACTGGCAAAATAAAAGGAAAGAGAAATCGCGGGTGACAAAAAAGAGAAAATACTGGATAGCTTGGTGTCACGGCATGGAAAACAGTCAACAACAGAACTGATACGATGTACTGTACTGTGGATAGAAGATTGTGGAGGGACATGATCGCCTACACCAACCGGTATGACGGGTATGGCACATGCATGATAATAATGATGATTGTCAGTGCCAAGAACCTTAAACATAACAGATAAAGATAACATGAAACATGTCAAACAAACAACACAACCAAAAAACGATAATAAATGAAAAACATGACGCATTCAATGAAAGTATTGCAAGAAAATATCACCAGCACAAAAACCTGCACAAAAGCCCGTCAACGACAACCTGGGTTTGTGTACAACTAAAACTATTTGCTTGTACTACAACTAAAGGTCACCTAATGATCTCTCCACGTTATTGTGTACTCCCAGTTGTATTTTCCTTCAGCCCTAGCAACCATTACGACATTATTATCACAAAAACGGAATATTTTTATACATACTTCTATAATTACATTTGTATTTTTAAAAAAAGTGTGTATCAATGTTTGTATGCATCTTATTTTAAAGTAATTCTATCGTTTTATTTTTATTTTTTAAATGTGCAATATAAAACATAATTTGAGTAAGTGGTTCTCATATCTAAGTCGCAGGGGGCTTTATTTGTAAAGGGCATGCACGTTGTGGCGTGTTGATAACTGTGTTGGTAAGTATCACCTTTTCAATCTGTTCTTTCAGTACTACTCGTACTTAACTCGTCATTCTTGGTGTTTCATACCTGTACTCTCATCGGCCGGTTTGTAGCTTCAACAAACACAACACCTTTGTCTACGTCCCAGGACATGCGGGAGTACAGGGAAATGAAAGAGCAGACAGGCTGACTATCTGCGCTGTCGTTGAAGACGGTCAACTAATGACTCGGACGAACATCATCAATGCTCTCCTAGATGTGGGAAGGGCACAGAACTTCGACAACCAACACTCAGGACTAAGATTTAAATTTACCAAAGTTGTGTGCTTAGTATACATCTATACGGATCATATACTTGGACTACCTATGCAAGGTAGGAGAAAAGGTTTAACAACTTTCATGTGCGTTGCCTTCAATAGATTATGGGCATCAAATAGTAGGACAAAGTAACTAACTCTAATGTCTTACAACGAGCCAAACTCCCTTCGATCATGGCAGGACAAGGTAACCAACTCTAATGTCTTACAACGAGCCAAACTCCCATCGACCATGGCAACACTTAGGATTCGTAGACTAAGGTGGCTGGGTCATGTAAGAAGAATGGCAAACAATCGTATTGCCAAACAAATATTGTATGGTGAACTTAAAGACGAAAAGAGACCAAATGACAGACCAGTGCTGAGATATAAGGATGTTTGTAGGGCTTCCTTGAGGGGATTCTCTATCAGTGTAAGGAACTGGGATGATCTGGTTGCAGATTGTAGTGCATGGAGAAAAAAAAATGACACAGCAACTTTCGAGGCAGTGCTGATATCAAATTTAGAAGACAAAAGGCGCAGGAGAACGGAGATGAGTCCAGACATCACACATACATCTTATTTGTTCTGTGGATGAATCTGTCTGTCCAATGTTGGCAGATTCAGACACGAGAGAAGCTGTTCAACAAATCACAATCCAGCATAAAACACTAAGATTTTTACCAAACTATGACTTATCATGATTGATTGCTACTAACTGTTTGTCAAGACGCCAAAGGCCACATTATTATTATTACAAGTATTTGACGCGTTGCACTTGTTTCAAATTTGTCCTGTTTATTTGTACATTTCATGATAGTGGTGATTGTTTATTTGATATGACCATTACTTCTGTTTTCTGACTATTCAGACTGAGACCTTCCTTGTTGCTTTATTTTATTATTATGTCTCTCATTTCTTGTAGTTCATTCTCTCTCTCTCTCTCTCTCTTTCTCTCTCTCTCATCTATTAAGACTGTCATACGCTTTTTCGCAGATTGTTTATGTTGTGGCCGTTGACTTCAACTCTTTCGGTTCGCGATAACATATTTAATTAGTCTCTACTTCACTACGTAGCCCACCGTTTTTACTGCTGCCCATTACTTTTATTTAGTCTCTACTTCACTACGTAGCCCCTGCTGCCCATTACAACTGCTTTTCCGAACACTTTTGTTTGTCGTCCAGTTAACATTGCGCTATGCCACAGCCAGGTGGTTTGCATTTCGTAACAAATTTGAGAATCACTGATAAGAAAAGCGAAGAAATAAAAGTCAATAATCACTTTTGTTTACTTTCACGACAACTGTAAACAGGAATGGAAGAATGGCGGACCGTGATCGGAGTTCTAGAGGAAACCTGGTTTGTCTTGTACTTTATTTATTATTGTAATTATTCTTTTGTGAGCTTAATTTATTAATTACATATAAGATATTTAACTTGATTGTCTACACATGAGAAACATGTTGCGTAAAAAGATTATTATTTAATTTATTTACATTTTGGTGATATTTGTTGTGCCACTGAAGTGACTGAGTCCGTTTATTAGTCAGTTTAGTGTTTGATTTGAGTAGCACCGTTCCGTTAGACCCGTTAGTCTCGTTAGTACGCCAGTACGCAGTACGTGAGTACGGTACATTTCCCCGGGTCGATCCATATATTATGATATATTGTTTTTTTTTCTGTTGATTGTTTGTCATTTTTTCCTGAGTGCTGTAAACATACCAGTGATGATACCTCTTCCTCTGAATTGATTCGCTGATTACCGTCTTGGAAGTTTCCCTCTATAATAATAATAATATTCATTTATTATTATTATTTGTCTCTGATCTACTGGTATTAAATACTATAAGTATAGTATAAGACTATAAGTAGATAAGATATGATGCCTACCTACCAATATATATATATATATATATATAAGCAATAATCGGATCACCGACAGTCCAGTCACGGTGAGTACACGAGTACTGTACATTCCCGTGAATATGCGCCCCGGCCCCCGGTCTGATTGTCACGATTGTGTTTGTGACTTTGTCCTAGTGGTTTAGCAATGACAACGTTGTCCTGTCTTCCCCGCTGGCTAGAATTTCTGTCCCGATCAATTTGAATTTGCTACGAAAAATTATTTTATTTAAACGTTTCCATGTCAGTGTCTAGTCACAGTGTTCTCAGTCTGTTAATAATAATAATAAGATGTAGTCACATTGTAGTAGACGCAGCCAGCAGTATCCAGCCATGTAGCTGTTAATCATCATCATCATTGAGTGATGAATGCAACGAAGGTTGGCTACCACGGAGCGCCATTCTGCTCTGAATCTTGCTTTGATGGTGCAGGTTGTCATAGGCTGGCTTGTCCATCTTTTGATGTTACTTGTCCATGTTAGTCTTGGTCTGCCTCTTTTACCTTGTATTTTCCCCTCCAGGATTACTTTTAGTAGGCTGTTGTGTCTTTTAACATGGCCCAAAAATCACATTTGTCTTGTTTGAATTGTGTTTAGTAGTTCTCTTTTTATTTTTAGTTGTTTTAAGACTTCATTGCTTGTTCTCTTTTCCTTCCATCCAATTCTACCTATTGTAGTAGCTGTTAATAGCTATTTATTTCAAGTAAGATTTAGAGACTGTAAAGTTGGAAGAATTGAAGATGCATGTCGAATCATACAGGGAATAGTGAAATCATTGATGGAATAAGTGGATAGATTTTAAAAAGGTTTTTATGAAAGATGTTTATTACTTGTCTTAATTCATAGCCTGTGGGATGATAGTTTAATCAGACAGGCAGAAGACCTTATGATTATATTCTGGCTAAGTGCTAACAGTCTGCCTGCTGCAGAGTTAGGCCTATGATCAACTGCTAAAAAATATATCTGAAGGCAAGTAGTAAACAGTGATCTATTATTTAATGAGTTGATATTGCAAAACTTTGGGCAATGAAACAGCTTTAAGTACGAAGAAAGTAGCCATGCTTTTTAATTTACTTATTCATTAAATGTGATGAAACAGCTTTAAGTATGAAGAAATTTGCTATGCCTTTTAATTTCTATCTATCTATTGACCTTTCGAGCCGTAGCCGGCCCATGGGGCGTAGATCAAGATACTCCTCTTATCTGAATTTTTTTGAATTTGCTCATTCATTAATTGCTTTGAAAAGACACATTAGTAAGAAATTTTAGAGCTGTTATAGAATATACATTCTTTATCTCCTTGGTTGCAACAGATGAACATATGTTTTCTGCAATAATAATATGTGGTCAGAAAAGGGAGGCAATATGCTGGAAGCTACAGGGAGGGCTCCTCAAATAGCAAAGATACGTTTCCCACTAAACTGCTCAGAGTTTGTTTTTTTTCTTGACAAAATTATGAAAAGAAATTTGTAAGAAAAGTAGTTTCAAGTGAAAAGTATCAAAACAAAGCATAGCATCCACACACAGTCCAATGATACTCAACTGGTCTTTGTTTTAGCTTTGAAAATATGTTATTGGTCCTGGTTTTAGCTTTGAAAATATGTTATTGGTCTTGGTTTTAGCTTTGAAAATATGTTATTGGTCCTGGTTTTAGCTTTGAAAATATGTTATTGGTCCTGGTTTTAGCTTTGAAAATATGTTATTGGTCTTGGTTTTAGCTTTGAAAATATGTTATTGGTCCTGGTTTTAGTTTTGAAAATATATTATTGGTCTTGGTTTTAGTTTTGAAAATATGTTATTGGTCCTGGTTTTAGCTTTGAAAATATATTATTGGTCCTGGTTTTAGCTTTGAAAATATGTTATTGGTCCTGGTTTTAGTTTTGAAAATATATTATTGGTCTTGGTTTTAGTTTTGAAAATATGTTATTGGTCCTGGTTTTAGCTTTGAAAATATGTTATTGGTCCTGGTTTTAGCTTTGAAAATATGTTATTGGTCCTGGTTTTAGTTTTGAAAATATGTTATTGGTCCTGGTTTTAGTTTTGAAAATATGTTATTGGTCTTGGTTTTAGCTTTGAAAATATGTTATTGGTCCTGGTTTTAGCTTTGAAAATATGTTATTGGTCCTGGTTTTAGCTTTGAAAATATGTTATTGGTCTTGGTTTTAGCTTTGAAAATATGTTATTGGTCCTGGTTTTAGATTTGAAAATATGTTATTGGTCCTGGTTTTAGCTTTGAAAATATGTTATTGGTCTTGGTTTTAGTTTTGAAAATATGTTATTGGTCCTGGTTTTAGTTTTGAAAATATGTTATTGGTCCTGGTTTTAGCTTTGAAAATATGTTATTGGTCCTGGTTTTAGCTTTGAAAATATGTTATTGGTCCTGGTTTTAGCTTTGAAAATATGTTATTGGTCTTGGTTTTAGCTTTGAAAATATGTTATTGGTCCTGGTTTTAGCTTTGAAAATATGTTATTGGTCCTGGTTTTAGTTTTGAAAATATGTTATTGGTCTTGGTTTTAGCTTTGAAAATATATTATTGGTCCAGGTTTTAGCTTTGAAAATATGTTATTGGTCCTGGTTTTAGCTTTGAAAATATGTTATTGGTCTTGGTTTTAGCTTTGAAAATATGTTATTGGTCCTGGTTTTAGCTTTGAAAATATGTTATTGGTCCTGGTTTTAGCTTTGAAAATATGTTATTGGTCCTGGTTTTAGCTTTGAAAATATGTTACTTGTCCCAGTTTTAGCTTTGAAAATATGTTACTTGTCCCAGTTTTAGCTTTGAAAATATGTTACTTGTCCCAGTTTTAGCTTTGAAAATATGTTATTGTTCCCGGTTTCCATTCTGAAAATGATGGTAAGTCTAGTTTGCTGGTTATGTCTTTACCTTTCTTAGATCTTTACTATAGCTTCAAAATTATGATTGAGTATCAAATATATATTAAATATTGCCGCACTATATTATTGTATTATTTATATAGACTATTATAAATTCATTATTTTAATGTACTATACTTTTAGTATGTCTGTAGTTTAGAAACAATAGTGAGCCTACATTTACAAGGACACTAGACCAGTAGAATAAACAAGACTTATAAGCAAACTTTGGGATGAAAGTTAACTTTGATGAAACAGAAAATAGTAATGAATTATAGTAATGATATTTTGTTCAAAGGCAAAACTTCAAAATAAAAACAGAAGACAAAATAATTATACTCAGCAAATCTCTCCTCCTTCTTGTTCACAAAGAAATAAAGACAACCCTAAGAGAGGCTAGGAAAGCAGAATGGAGAGAGTTATGTGGGAAATATGAGTCAGAACATGACAGCTTAAACAAACACAGCAGACATGAGCAGGCCAAGGTATTCAGAACATGTCATTGTGGCCTCTGAGCACATCTACACAAAGATAGGACTGAATGACATTGCTGCAGAATATGTCATTGTGGCCTGCGAGCACATCTACACAAAGATAGGAACGAGTGATATTGCTGCAGAACATGTCATTGTGGCCTGCGAGCACATCTACACAAAGATAGGACTGAATGACATTGCTGCAGAACATGTCATTGTGGCCTCCGAGCACATCTACACAAAGATAGGAACGAGTGACATTGCTGCAGAATATGTCATTGTGGCCTGCGAGCACATCTACACAAAGATAGGAACGAGTGACATTGCTGCAGAATATGTCATTGTGGCCTGCGAGCACATCTACACAAAGATAGGAACGAGTGACATTGCTGCAGAACATGTCATTGTGGCCTGCGAGCACATCTACACAAAGATAGGACTGAATGACATTGCAACAAATGCTGCAGAACATGTCATTGTGGCCTCCGAGCACATCTACACAAAAATAGGACTGAATGACATTGCAACAAATGCTGCAGAACATGTCATTGTGGCCTGCGAGCACATCTACACAAAGATAGGACTGAATGACATTGCAACAAATGCTGCAGAATATGTCATTGTGGCCTGCGAGCACATCTACACAAAATTAGGACTGAATGACATTGCAACAAATGCTGCAGAACATGTCATTGTGGCCCGTGAGCACATCTACACAAAGATAGGACTGAATGACATTGCAACAAATGCTGCAGAACATGTCATTGTGGCCTGTGAGCACATCTACACAAAGATAGGACTGAATGACATTGCAACAAATGCTGCAGAACATCCAGACAAACTCTAGTGCATAGCCAACAGGACTGCAGCACTCTCAACACACTAAGAACACAAATTAGACTCACAGGAACTACCCAACATGACAAGTTGTGGGTAACTGTGAACACCTCAAACATACTTTCTTGTTTGTGACTCAAGCTGGTCTAAATGTCTAAAAGTATTGCAGTAACTGATCTTGTTTGTAACCCAAGCTGGTCTAAATGTCTAAAAGCATTGCAGTAGCTGATCTTGTTTGTGACCCAAGCTGGTCTAAATGTCTAAAAGCATTTCAGTAGCTGATCTTGTTTGTGACTCAAGCTGGTCTAAATGTCTAAAAGTATTGCAGTGACTGATCTTGTTTGTGACTCAAGCTGGTCTAAATGTCTAAAAGTATTGCAGTAGCTGATCTTGTTTGTGACCCAAGCTGGTCTAAATGTCTAAAAGTATTGCAGTAACTGATCTTGTTTGTGACCTAAGCTGGTCTAAATGTCTAAAAGTATTGCAGTAGCTGATCTTGTTTGTGACCCAAGCTGGTCTAAATGTCTAAAAGTATTGCAGTAGCTGATCTTGTTTGTGACCCAAGCTGGTCTAAATGTCTAAAAGTATTGCAGTAGCTGATCTTGTTTGTGACCCAAGCTGGTCTAAATGTCTAAAAGTATTGCAGTAACTGATCTTGTTTGTGACCCAAGCTGGTCTAAATGTCTAAAAGCATCGCAGTAGCTGATCTTGTTTGTGACCCAAGCTGGTCTAAATGTCTAAAAGCATCGCAGTAGCTGATCTTGTTTGTAACCCAAGCTGGTCTAAATGTCTAAAAGCATCGCAGTAGCTGATCTTGTTTGTAACCCAAGCTGGTCTAAATGTCTAAAAGCATTGCAGTAGATGATCTTGTTTGTGACCCAAGCTGGTCTAAATGTCTAAAAGCATCGCAGTAGCTGATCTTGTTTGTGCCCCAAGCTGGTCTAAATGTCTAAAAGCATCGCAGTAGCTGATCTTGTTTGTAACCCAAGCTGGTCTAAATGTCTAAAAGCATTGCAGTAGATGATCTTATTTGTGACCTAAGCTGGTCTAAATGTCTAAAAGCATCGCAGTAGATGATCTTGTTTGTGACCCAAGCTGGTCTAAATGTCTAAAAGCATCGCAGTAGCTGATCTTGTTTGTGACCCAAGCTGGTCTAAATGTCTAAAAGTATTGCAGTAGATGATCTTATTTGTGACCCAAGCTGGTCTAAATGTCTAAAAGCATCACAGTAGCTGATCTTATTTGTGACCCAAGCTGGTCTAAATGTCTAAAAGCATCGCAGTAGCTGATCTTGTTTGTGACCCAAGCTGGTCTAAATGTCTAAAAGTATTGCAGTAACTGATCTTGTTTGTGGCCCAAGCTGGTCTAAATGTCTAAAAGTATTGCAGTAACTGATCTTGTTTGTGACCCAAGCTGGTCTAAATGTCTAAAAGCATCGCAGTAGCTGATCACTGAAGGAGAAGAATAAGAATTGTTGAAGGAGAAGTTTTCAAATGTCATGTCAGAAACATGATTTTGTCTGTCTATCCTTTGAAGCAGAAGACAGCACATAGGGCAGACATTTGTCGACTCTCTCTGATTGGACGATATTTATCTATTGTTTGACTTGTTACCAGGTGAGGTCACACACTGCAGGAACATCCACAAAAAATGCTGAGAGTTCACAGATGTCAAGGCCATCGTCAGATCTCTTCAGCCGTGAGGAAGAATATAAGTAAGATTGTGTACACAACCATTCACTGAGACATTGTATGCTCTTGTGTTTAGTTTATCCACTTCTAGACATCAGATTCTAAACTGTGTTTGTTGCAATAGTCAAGGTACCAATTTTTCACTTTCATCTTTTTGAGGTTCTGGAAACTGCGATTACTATTTGTCTTTTTGAACAGTTATAGTATATATAAGCATCAAATACCTGGGCACAACAACATCAGATGGAAGATGCACCACAGAAATAAAAAGTAAAGTAAAGAGTCCCGTCACGCCAAGTGACATATAGGGATTATTGTGTTAGTGACCATAATTTTGATAGACTTTCGGCACCTGATTTTGGGGTAATGTGGTCTGTATTACTCCCGTGCCGCTTTACTTTCCCAGAAAAAATCTGGTACCCATTTAAGGCTGCGTGAAACTGGAAGCCGTTAGTCAGGATCGAACCCGACCTCTTGTCCTTTGTAGTCCAGTTCACTAACCGCTGAGCTATCACGGCCCCAAAAAGCAGAATAGCTCAGGACAAAATAGCATTTCAGAAAATGGAAAGCATCTTATGCAACACGTCTGTCATTAGAAGTGAGAAACAAAAAAGTTAATCTATGCTATATAGAGCCAATTTCGACCTATAGAAGTGGATCATGAACAGTAGACAAACAAATGAAAAGATAATTAGAGGCCACAGCGATGGGATTTCTCAGAAGAATGTTGAAAGTTCCCTGGACAGCTAAAAAGACCAATTAGGACATTCTCTAAGAAGCCAATACAAGAAGGATCTCTTAAAAAACATCAGAAAGAAACAATCAACATTTTTTGGGCACATCATGGGAGGAGTAAAGTTTGAATACTTGATTACTTGGTTGGAAAAATACATGGAAAGAGGGATTGAGGACAACAAAGAAAGGATACTAGATAGCTTGGTGTCATGGCATGGAAAAAAGGGCAAAGAAATGCATCAAAATGCAAAGTTGCAGTGAAGCTAACAGTGAGGAGAAATGATAAAATATATAACAAATGGTATGGCTAAAGCTTCACATAACAAGTGGACACCACAAATCAGAGCGACGTTTCAGTGCAAAGGCCTTCAACAGGAACAAACATACAACACACATACAAATATATATTTAAAATAAAAAATAAATAACTAAAAAAATCAAACTAGAAAGAGAAATAAAAAGTAAAGGAGAATAAAATGTTAAAAGAAGAATCTTTCTTCTGAAAGAATGAAAGAGCGCACATGTGCATGTGTGTGCACAATAGTGAAAATGTGCACAGCACGCAGTAACAGAAGTTTCCAAAAACAGATCCGCGTGCATACAAAAGGCACAATAAACAGACTAGAGAGGAGGAGAGATAGAGGTGTTGTAGGGTGGAGTAATAGATATAGGGGACAGATGAAGTGATGCAGTGTGGACTAGTAGAGGAGAGATGTGAATAGCATAGCATGTGTATATAATAATGTGCTCATACATGAGCAACAGAGAATGTGTATTAGAGAAGGGACAACCACAAGGAAACTGTGTAAGAGTGTGATACATTAATGCCTCGTGGGGTCAGCGAACCTAATTGGACTATAAGGCGATTCTTCAAGGCAAACCGACTATGGTCGTTGGAGTAGCAGAGGACAATAACAGTGATATGGAAGCCATCTTTACCTTTGTGGTCTGAGGAATTGAAGTGGAATGCGACTGGAGCGCCAGTATTCTGTTGTACATTTCGGTGTTCACAAACCTTTCCGCTAAATGTCGACCAGACTCGCCAATATAAGTCATGTGACATTGTTGGCATATGATAGCATAAATTATATTGCTGGACACACGTGTTAAACCATCCCTGTTCTCGACTCTTCCATTAGGGAATAAGACAGAGTCAGTACGGAGCACATAAGTAAGTACAGGTTATGCAGTCAGGCCATAAACACTTTGGTATGGTCCCCTGTGGACGTAACTGCATAATCTGTACTTATGTGCTCCGTACCGGGAATAAAAAATTTATTGAAAATTGGCTAAAAATAGTAATACCCGCGTTTTTCCGATACCTTCATAATTTTGATGAAGCACATGTGGTGTTTAAAAAAAAAAATTCACCATCAAAGGAAATAAATCCAAGGGTCACTTGATGCAATAATTCATCATCATCTAGAATCATGCCTGCTACATAGGTGATCATGTCACTCCACAACTTTTGATCTTGACAGTTATCATTTCTGTTGTTGACCTTCTGCGAACCCATTCTCTTAAGCTGTCTGGTATTTTTTCTCTTTGCTTCCCTCTATCTATTCGTCCTTCAATTTTTCCAGTTGTTACAATATACTCCAGTTGTTCTCTTCTCGTTACATGGCCAAAAAATGATGATTGTTTCTTCCTAATATTGTAAATTAGCTCTCTTTTTGCTTTGGCCTCTTTCAGAACACTTTCATTACTCTTCTTAGCTGTCCATGGTATTCTCAACATTCTTCTGTAAAACCACATCTCTACAGCCTGCAGTGATTTTCTTGTCTGTTGTCCTATTGTCCATGATTCACATCCATATGTTAAGACTGGCTCTACATAACATTTAAGAATTCTTTTTCTTGTTTCTGTTGTCAAAAATGGATTGCACAGTATCTTCCTCATTTTTTGGAAAGCTGCTTTTGCCTGAGCCATTCTGTATCTCACCTCTGTTGTGTACATCTACCATCTGAGGTAAACATTGTTCCCAGATATTTAAATTCATGTACCTGTTTTAATATTCCACCGTATACAATGTTACACTTGTCTTTATTGTTTATTGAGGTGATTTTTCTTTGTTTTCACTACACAGTAATTGTTTTATTATTATAAATTACTACCACAAAATTGTTACATTTGGATTAAGGAAAATAAGATTCTCTTTTAACATTTGCTACACAGCCGTGTGTTTACCTAAGCAGAAACACAGGAATCGGATGCTGTGATTATTTCCTGGGTTATGTTACATTTATGGCCTGAAATTCTAATGCATCCACGCAGTGGCTGCTGGAGGTGTTAGATTGTCTGTTGACACGGCGACCATCAGTCCGTCAATCCAGCCATATGTTCAGCTCCCTCCTAGCGTTGTTCACTAGCTGTCCAGCATTATAAAAGTTTGTTTGATGTCGTACCGACAGCCGTGGAGATTTCCCTTGTTATATGAAAAATTAAAATTAAAAAGTACTAATTTTCTGAAAAAAAATAACGAAATAAAAAAAAAAAAGCTTTTTTTGTACGAAACAGTAATAGTTTTTATGGTGCACATGTTTGTGTCTAATCCCACAACAAAGGAAACACATTCAACACTCAGGGGTCACATCCAACACTCAGGGGTCACATCCAACACTCAGGGGTCACCAGAAGTAGTAATTAGGAAGGTATGGTTAGTGGTGGTGGGGGTGGGGGGGGGAGAATGTTTGTCCTCAGCAAACTGTCAAATTTCAAGAATTTTTTTTTGAGGTGGTAATTTTTACATTGGTCTCGTAATCTAAGGTTAAATGAAGACATTAACCCCATGCTGAAGACTGGTGTAAGGCAGAGATAACATTGTAGGCTGTGAACACTACTTGCACAACACATCCACGGATGCTTAATGGATGAAATCCAAGGAGGAGATGAATTGGTGGGAGAATATTACTTTAAACCATGGTGTACCATGGGAGAACCTCCGAATATAAAGAAATCAAATTTGGAATAAATAATTTTGTAATAATTTGAAATCAAATTCTGTTACAGACGACTCAATGCAGAGCTGGAAGCAAAAACTGCTTCTCTTGTGCAGGAGGCAGAAATGGTCATGGTAAAAATACTTTCATGTTTTGTTTCCATAATTTCTGTTTGAGTAAACCTGATAAAACCGCTATAGTTAAAAACGCTTTTGTTAATGAAACGTAGAACTTAGACTATTAAAATCAAATGTACTATCAACCCTTACGTATACATGTGAGAGCTGGAAAACAACAAGAGATATCGAAACAAAGTTGAACGCATTCGAAAATAAATGTCTAAGGAAAATACTTGGTATAGCGTGGAACAAATTCAAAACAAACAAGGAAATTAGAGAAATCACCAATTAACCACTAATATCTTCAGTAATAAAGAAAAGACGATGGTCATATGTTGGACATGTGATGAGGAGAGATAATAACTGAATAACAAAGCAAGCCCTCATGTGGGAAACAACAGGTTAGAGGAAAAGAGGCCGACCCAGATAGACACTGAGAAGAACATTGATCAGAGAGGCAAGAGCAGCAGGAATCAGCTCCCTCAATGTGATAGAGCTGCTTGCACAGAACAGAGACAAATGGCGAGATTTGATAAAATGTCTTTAGAATAAATGAAAACTGCTAGAATAAAAATGTAGATAAGAGAAAGAGTATCTGGGTATACACCCTATGGGCCGGCTACGGCTCGAAAGGTCAGTAGATAGATAGAAACCTGATAAGAGTACGTGTAAATTGCTACTTTCTTCATCTCCTGCGTTCATGTGATGACTATTTTTTGATATCGTCGTCCTTAAAGGACGTTAAATGGGCGTAGATGCCTCGTGTTGCTAATTAATGGCATAGCCAATATCTGCCAAAAATAAAAATGTTCAACTCCAATGTTAAATCAGTCCTATTATATGGCTGTGAAACATGGAAAACAACAAAAATGACAATCATGAAGATACATACCTTCATTATTGGATGCTTGTGCAGAATAAAAGATTGGAAAAATGGCAGGACAAAATCAGTAATGTTGAATTATGGGATGTACCAGTCAAATACAGACAGGAGGAAACACAGCATTGTCACTACATTAGTCACATATATTAGACAAAACACAGCATTGTCACTACATTAGCCACATATTAGACAAAACACAGCATTGTCACTACATTAGCCACATATTAGACAAAACACAGCATTGTCACTACATTAGCCACATATTAGACAAAACAGCATTGTCACTACATTAGCCACATATTTGACAAAACACAGCATTGTCACTACATTAGCCACATATTAGACAAAACACATCTTATATATGTTGTCACTACATTAGTCACATATTAGACAAAACACATCTTATATATGTTGTCACTACATTAGCCACATATTAGACAAAACACATCTTATCTATGTTGTCACTACATTAGCCACATATTAGACAAAACACATCTTATATATGTTGTCACTACATTAGCCACATATTAGACAAAACATCTTATATATGTTGTCACTACATTAGTCATATATTAGACAAAACACATCTTATATATGTTGTCACTACATTAGCCACATATTTGACAAAACACAGCATTGTCACTACATTAGCCACATATTAGACAAAACACATCTTATATATGTTGTCACTACATTAGTCACATATTAGACAAAACACATCTTATATATGTTGTCACTACATTAGCCACATATTAGACAAAACACATCTTATCTATGTTGTCACTACATTAGCCACATATTAGACAAAACACATCTTATATATGTTGTCACTACATTAGCCACATATTAGACAAAACATCTTATATATGTTGTCACTACATTAGTCATATATTAGACAAAACACATCTTATATATGTTGTCACTACATTAGTCACATATTAGACAAAACACATCTTATATATGTTGTCACTACATTAGCCACATATTAGACAAAACACATCTTATCTATGTTGTCACTACATTAGCCACATATTAGACAAAACACATCTTATATATGTTGTCACTACATTAGCCACATATTAGACAAAACATCTTATATATGTTGTCACTACATTAGTCATATATTAGACAAAACACATCTTATATATGTTGTCACTACATTAGCCACATATTTGACAAAACACAGCATTGTCACTACATTAGCCACACATTAGACAAAACACATCTTATATATGTTGTCACTACATTAGTCACATATTAGACAAAACACATCTTATATATGTTGTCACTACATTAGCCACATATTAGACAAAACATCTTATATATGTTGTCACTACATTAGCCACATATTAGACAAAACACTTACATCTTATCTATGTTGTCACTACATTAGCCACATATTAGACAAAACATCTTATATATGTTGTCACTACATTAGCCACATATTAGACAAAACACATCTTATCTATGTTGTCACTACATTAGCCACATATTAGACAAAACACATCTTATATATGTTGTCACTACATTATCCACATATTAGACAAAACACTTACATCTTATCTATGTTGTCACTACATTAGCCACATATTAGACAAAACACATCTTATATATGTTGTCACTACATTAGTCATATATTAGACAAAACACTTACATCTTATCTATGTGGTCTCTACATTAGCCACATATTAGACAAAACACATCTTATATATGTTGTCACTACATTAGTCATATATTAGACAAAACACTTACATCTTATCTATGTTGTCACTACATTAGCCACATATTAGACAAAACACATCTTATCTATGTTGTCACTAAATTAGCCATATATTAGACAAAACACTTACATCTTATCTATGTTGTCACTACATTAGCCACATATTAGACAAAACACATCTTATCTATGTTGTCACTACATTAGCCACATATTAGACAAAACACATCTTATCTATGTTGTCACTCTCTGTTATCTGTTCATCTTTTGTGTTGAAGACATCACATAGAGCAGAAATTCTAGACCCTTTCTGTCTGATGATCTTTGTTACCAAGTGTCAGACCTTGCATGGGACTCACATTGTTTCTTACCATGCAGCTCTGTTCTTGGTGAGTTGTTCAATCTCTGTGAAGGAGCTGATGCCAGCTGATGTTGCCTCTCACCTCAGTGTTCTTTTAGTGTTTCCTCTAGGACTGCCACTTTTTCTTTCACCCTCTGTTTCCTTTTGAGGGTTTGCTTTGAGATTCTCTTGTTGTCTCTTCTCATCACATGGCCAACATATGACCACCTTCTTCTCTTGTTGTCTCTTCTCATCACATGACCAACATATGACCACTTTCTTCTCTTGTTGTCTCTTCTCATCACATGACCAACATATGACCACCTTCTTCTCTTGTTGCCTCTTCTCATCACATGACCAACATATGACCACCTTCTTCTCTTGTTGTCTCTTCTCATCACATGACCAACATATGACCACCTTCTTCTCTTGTTGTCTCTTCTCATCACATGACCAACATATGATCACTTTCTTCTCTTGTTGTCTCTTCTCATCACATGACCAACATATGATCACTTTCTTCTCTTGTTGCCTCTTCTCATCACATGACCAACATATGACCACCTTCTTCTCTTGTTGTCGCTTCTCATCACATGACCAACATATGACCACCTTCTTCTCTTGTTGTCTCTTCTCATCACATGACCAACATATGACCACCTTCTTCTCTTGTTGTCGCTTCTCATCACATGACCAACATATGACCACCTTCTTCTCTTGTTGTCGCTTCTCATCACATGACCAACATATGATCACCTTCTTCTCTTGTTGTCTCTTCTCATCACATGACCAACATATGACCACCTTCTTCTCTTGTTGTCGCTTCTCATCACATGACCAACATATGACCACCTTCTTCTCTTGTTGTCGCTTCTCATCACATGACCAACATATGACCACCTTCTTCTCTTGTTGTCTCTTCTCATCACATGACCAACATATGACCACCTTCTTCTCTTGTTGTCGCTTCTCATCACATGACCAACATATGACCACCTTCTTCTCTTGTTGTCTCTTCTCATCACATGACCAACATATGACCACCTTCTTCTCTTGTTGTCTCTTCTCATCACATGACCAACATATGACCACCTTCTCTTGTTGTCTCTTCTCATCACATGACCAACATATGACCACCTTCTTCTCTTGTTGTCTCTTCTCATCACATGACCAACATATGACCACCTTCTTCTCTTGTTGTCTCTTCTCATCACATGACCAACATATGACCACCTTCTTCTCTTGTTGTCTCTTCTCATCACATGACCAACATATGACCACCTTCTTCTCTTGTCGCTTCTCATCACATGACCAACATATGACCACCTTCTCTTGTTGTCTCTTCTCATCACATGACCAACATATGACCACCTTCTTCTCTTGTTGTCTCTTCTCATCACATGACCAACATATGACCACCTTCTTCTCTTGTTGTCGCTTCTCATCACATGACCAACATATGACCACCTTCTTCTCTTGTTGTCTCTTCTCATCACATGACCAACATATGACCACTTTCTTCTCTTGTTGTCTCTTCTCATCACATGACCAACATATGACCACCTTCTTCTCTTGTTGCCTCTTCTCATCACATGACCAACATATGACCACCTTCTTCTCTTGTTGTCTCTTCTCATCACATGACCAACATATGACCACCTTCTTCTCTTGTTGTCTCTTCTCATCACATGACCAACATATGATCACTTTCTTCTCTTGTTGTCTCTTCTCATCACATGACCAACATATGATCACTTTCTTCTCTTGTTGCCTCTTCTCATCACATGACCAACATATGACCACCTTCTTCTCTTGTTGTCGCTTCTCATCACATGACCAACATATGACCACCTTCTTCTCTTGTTGTCTCTTCTCATCACATGACCAACATATGACCACCTTCTTCTCTTGTTGTCTCTTCTCATCACATGACCAACATATGACCACCTTCTCTTGTTGTCTCTTCTCATCACATGACCAACATATGACCACCTTCTTCTCTTGTTGTCTCTTCTCATCACATGACCAACATATGACCACCTTCTTCTCTTGTTGTCGCTTCTCATCACATGACCAACATATGACCACCTTCTTCTCTTGTTGTCTCTTCTCATCACATGACCAACATATGACCACCTTCTTCTCTTGTTGTCTCTTCTCATCACATGACCAACATATGATCACTTTCTTCTCTTGTTGTCTCTTCTCATCACATGACCAACATATGATCACTTTCTTCTCTTGTTGCCTCTTCTCATCACATGACCAACATATGACCACCTTCTTCTCTTGTTGTCGCTTCTCATCACATGACCAACATATGACCACCTTCTTCTCTTGTTGTCTCTTCTCATCACATGACCAACATATGACCACCTTCTTCTCTTGTTGTCTCTTCTCATCACATGACCAACATATGACCACCTTCTTCTCTTGTTGTCTCTTCTCATCACATGACCAGCATATGACCACCTTCTTCTCTTGTTTACAGATATTTTTTGGATGATTTGTCATTTCTCTTATTTCTGCACTAGTCTTGAATTCATTATATGCTGTCAATACATCAAGCATATATTAGACCATGCATCAAGCATATACAGTCGAACCTGGTCTTAGGACCACCTGTTTAAAGCGTTTCCCTGGTTATAGGACCGGGTCTACAATTTCCCCGAGTTTTTTACTATATGCTAACACTGATTACGGCGCTCACCGTATGACGCAACCAGAGACCAGGCTAATTAACCGCTGCCAATGTTATTTATCCCGTTTACGACACGCGGGTAACACTGATAACGATACACTGACCAGCCAGTCCTTCTCCGTCTCGCTGGGAGCCATAAACGATCGACACAGGTGTCTACAGGTGTTGAAGTTTTCCCGTATTTAGTGAGTCCCAGATTACAGTGGGACGTGTTACGTTTATCAGTCAATACTGGTGTGAGAAACACGGCAGACAGAGATCTATGATTCGTGAAGTGACATCACTTCGCGGTTCCGTCTAGACCAGAGTAGACCATTGCGTGGCCCGTATAAATTACAGGAATTAACTAAAGAATTAGTCATTGCCCGCTTAGAGTGTATTCACGTACATGTACAGTATCTCAGTGAATTATTTTTGTGGATTTTAAAAGTGTTACACACAATATAGGAAATGGCCAGTGTCAAAAGTGTAAAACCAAAAGCATTAACGCTGGAAGAACGAATATCAGTGATTCGACAAAATCAGCAAGGAAAAAGTTCGCGATTATTGGCAGAACAGTTTGGAGTGGGAAAGACACAGATTTTACGTACGTTAAAGAGAAAAGCCGAGTATATGAATGACTTTGAAAATAATGCACCAAGTATGAAAAGAAGGAATAGCAGGAAAACGGGAAATGAAGACATAAATACACTTTGTTGGAAATGGTGTCAATCAGCACTTGCACGAAAAATTCCGTTATCTGGGCCGATGATCAAAGAACGAGCTTTACAGTTTGCAAAAGAATTGGAAAACTCAGTCTTTAAAGCATCGAACGGCTGGTTAGAGGCCTTCATTAAAAGACACAATCTTGTGTTTGGTAAGCAATGTGGCGAAGTCGGTGATTCAGATATGAGTGCTGCGGCTGACTGGACTTCTAAATTATCCGACATATGCTATGGTTACGCTGCTCAAGACATTTTTAATTTAGATGAAACCGGGTTATTTTTCAAAGCGACTACGGACAAAACATTTTTTGTCAAAGGAGAAAAATGCGCTGGGGGTAAAAAAAGCAAAGAGCGAATAACAGTGATGCTATGCACTAACATGTTGGGGGAACGAGAACCGGCTTTAGTGATTGGGAAAGCAGCTAACCCTAGGATTTTTAAAAACATCAACATAAACACACTGCCAGTGATTTACAGAAACAACAAAAAGGCATGGATGACTGCAGCTATATTTGAAGATTGGCTGAAAAGTTTTGACCGTAAGATGCAGAAAAAAAAGCGCCACATTATTTTATTTGTTGACAACGCTACCTGTCATCCCAAGATCGAACTACAGAATGTTAAGCTGCGGTTTCTGCCACCCAACACAACTGCATTAGTTCAACCCCTAGACCAGGGTGTCATTCAGACATTTAAATTAAAATTTAGACAAAAACAGCTTCTACATCTTATCACAGTCATGGAATCAAACAAGGATGCTTCCGGAACCGAACTCATGAAACAGGTCAATTTACTGGATGTAGTCTACTGCAAAGACGATGGTCATACGTTGGACATGTGATGAGAAGAGATAATAATCGAATAGCAAAGCAAGCCCTCATATGGGAAACAACAGGTAAAAGAAAAAGAGGAAGACCCAGGGAGACACTGAGAAGAACATTGATGAGAGAGGCAAGAGCAGCAGGAATCGGCTCCCTCAATGAGATAGAACTGCTTGCACAGAACAGAGACAGATGGCGAGATTTGATAAAATATCTTTAAAAGAAAACTGCTAGAACAAAAATTCATATAGGAGAAGGTGTATCTTGGTCTACGCCCTATGGGCCGGTTACGGCTCGAAAGGTCAATAGATAGATAGATAGATAGATAGTCTACTGGATTGCTGCAGCATGGAAAGAAGTGGACAACTCAACCATCCTTAAGTGTTTCTGTAAAGCAGGTTTTCATTGTCCTGCTGAAACACACGCATATTCTCTGACGCACATGGAATCTGCATCAAAGACCGACGTGCAAATTGTTTCTACTGCAATTTCTACTGCTTTGGATAACCTTTCAAAAGAATTGTTTGGATACCAATTGACAGACATCTCCATGATTGATTCAGGGCTCCAAACTTGCAACACAATAGAAACAAATTGGGATCTTCCTGCCACTGCAATTTTAGCTGCTGAGGATGTGAATAGTGAATCAGACAACGAACAAGATTCTACTGACATTGAGAAAACATACACTATCGCAGATGCACATAATGCTGTGGAGCTTCTGCGCACCAATTCAATAACAAACGGGAGATCTGACATACTAGACGTTATCATGGACTTGAGAGAAAAATTGAACTTATCGTTTATTTCATCTGTCAAACAACAGACTACCATATTGGATTTTTTTTCAAGTCAAAAGTGATACATGTACAGTATAAGTGGA
Source organism: Megaustenia siamemsis (assembly GCA_032433765.1). Taxonomy (NCBI): domain Eukaryota; kingdom Metazoa; phylum Mollusca; class Gastropoda; order Stylommatophora; family Ariophantidae; genus Megaustenia; species Megaustenia siamemsis. The sequence goes on from JAVIAB010000099.1 coordinate 28,626,288, forward strand.
ATCTGTGTATGTGTGTTTTATTTTTGTGTGTTTAACTATCGTGTTTTATGAAAAGTGTCCAACCAGTGGCTATTGTAGACCGACATGTGCACTATGTTCTACTCATGGATTACGCTGATTTGCAGGTTAGTTTTCATAGTGCTTAGGATAAAATTTTTTTTATCGCTCTATTTATTATGTGAAACCTGTGAGGCAGGACCACCTGTCCTATGGGACCAGTTTTTGAAAGTCCCGTTAATGGTCGCCTTAGACAGGTTCGACTGTATTAGACCATACATCAAGCATATATTAGACCATACATCAAGCATATATTAGACCAGACATGAAGCATATATTAGACCAGACATGAAGCATATATTAGACCATACATCAAGCATATATTAGACCAGACATGAAGCATATATTAGACCATACATCAAGCATATATTAGACCAGACATGAAGCATATATTAGACCATACATCAAGCATATATTAGACCAGACATGAAGCACATATTAGACCATACATCAAGCATATATTAGACCAGACATGAAGCATATATTAGACCATACATCAAGCATATATTAGACCAGACATGAAGCATATATTAGACCAGACATGAAGCATATATTAGACCATACATCAAGCATATATTAGACCAGACATGAAGCATATATTAGACCATACATCAAGCATATATTAGACCATACATCAAGCATATATTAGACCAGACATGAAGCATATATTAGACCAGACATGAAGCATATATTAGACCAGACATGAAGCATATATTAGACCAGACATGAAGCATATATTAGACCATACATCAAGCATATATTAGACCAAGCATGAAGCATATATTAGACCATACATCAAGCATATATTAGACCAGACATGAAGCATATATTAGACCAGACAATGAAGCATATATTAGACCAGACATGAAGCATATATTAGACCAGACATCGACCACATATTAGACCGGACATCAAACATATATTAGACCAGACATGAATCATATATTAGACCATACATCAAGCATATATTAGACTATACATTAAGCATATATTAGACCAGACATGAAGCATATATTAGACCATATATCAAGCATATATTAGACCATACATCAAGCATATATTAGACCATACATCAAGCATATATTAGACCATACATCAAGCATATATTAGACCAGACATGAAGCATATATTAGACCAGACAGGAAGCATATATTAGACCATACATCAAACATATATTAGACCACACATGAAGCATATATTAGACCAGACATGAAGCATATATTAGACCAGATATGAAGCATATATTAGACCATACATCAAGCATATATTAGACCAGACATAAAGCATATATCAGACCAGACATCAAGCATATATTAGACCATACATCAAGCATATATTAGACCAAACATCAAGCATATATTAGACCAGACATGAAGCATATATTAAACCAGACATGAAGCATATATTAGACCAGACATCAAGCATATATTAGACCAGACATCAAGCATATATTAGACCAGACATGAAGCATATATTAGACCAGACATGAAGCATATATTAGACCATACATCAAGCATATATTAGACCGGACATGAAGCATATATTAGACCAGACAGGAAGCATATATTAGACCATACATCAAGCATATATTAGACCAGACATGAAGCATATATTAGACCAGACATGAAGCATATATTAGACCATACATCAAGCATATATTAGACCAGACATGAAGCATATATTAGACCATACATCAAGCATATATTAGACCAGACATCAAACATATATTAGACCACACATGAAGCATATATTAGACCAGACATGAAGCATATATTAGACCAGATATGAAGCATATATTAGACCATACATCAAGCATATATTAGACCAGACATAAAGCATATATCAGACCAGACATCAAGCATATATTAGACCATACATCAAGCATATATTAGACCAAACATCAAGCATATATTAGACCAGACATGAAGCATATATTAAACCAGACATGAAGCATATATTAGACCAGACATCAAGCATATATTAGACCAGACATCAAGCATATATTAGACCAGACATGAAGCATATATTAGACCATACATCAAGCATATATTAGACCAGACATCAAGTATATTTTAGACCAGACATGAAGCATATATTAGACCAGACATGAAGCATATATTAGACTATACATGAAGCATATATTAGACCATACATCAAGCATATATTAGACCAGACATGAAGCATATATTAGATCATACATCAAGCATATATTAGACCAGACATGAAGCATATATTAGACCATACATCAAGCATATATTAGACCAGACATGAAGCATATATTAGACCATACATCAAGCATATATTAGACCGGACATGAAGCATATATTAGACCGGACATCAAGCATATGTTAGACCAGACATGAAGCATATATTAGACCAGACATCAAGTATATATTAGACCAGACTTCAACCATAGACTAGACCAGACATCGACCACATATTAGACCAGACAGATATATCTTGTTTATGTTGTTCTATCTTTGTTCTATCTCTATAAACAGAGAGAGCAAGAGAACTTGTTGACTAAACCTCGTTTGCTGGACAACATCAATGCTGAAGACTTTCTCCAGTGAGTATTAGACAGTCTTGTGTTTTTATTTTATGGTCTAAGAGGTAATGTAAATATGGCATCATATGGTATTCATCACGTCCCTTACTGGTTGGCCTAGGCAATCATGTCCTTCCACAATCTTCTATTCACAGTACATCGTATCAGTTCTGTTGTTGGCTGTTTTCCATGCCATGACACCAAGCTATCCAGTATCTTCTCTGCTTGTCATCCACGATCTCTCTTTCCCTGTATTTTGCCAGTTGTAACCAAGTATATCAACTTTCCTCTTCTCATGATGTGCCCGAAAAATGTCAATTGTTTCTTTCTGATTTTTTTTTAACAGCTCCCTTTTTGTGTTGGCCTCTTTGAGAATTTCCTCGTTGGTCTTTTTAGCTGTCCAGGGAACTTTCAACATTCTTCTGAGAAATCCCATCTCTGTGGCCTCTAATTGTCTTTTCATTTGTTTGTTTACTGTCCATGATTCACTTCAATAGGTCACAGTATCTCTCTATAGCTCTTATAGCACCGATGATCTCTCTACTTCCTTCGACATAGACTTGTTCCACAAGATGTTTCTCATTTGGTATTAGTGCCCATATTTTTCAATGACCAGCGGCAAATTAATTGGGTCATTTTGGTATCAAGTCAGGTGACACTACTTTCCAGAATAGAATCTGATTTTTATTTTCTGACACGTGGCTGACGATGGAAAGATTATCAAAAAGATCAAAAGAAGGCTGGATCATCTATAAATAAATTAAAACAACTGCACAACAAGGAACTTATGTAGCAACAAAACTCTGGTGTTTAAGAGCTTATATCTTTCCCATAACGACACGTGGCTGTGAAACATGGACATTCAACAAATCTGCTGAAAAATCCATCAGTACTTCTGAATGGAGATGTTACAGAAGAATACTCGGAATACTATGGATGAAGAAGTGAACAAATTTGTCAAATTTGCAAGATCTTAAAATTCTTGAGAACTACTTGATAAAGAACATACAAAAAAGCAAAATGCAATATTTTAATCATGAAAAATAACAATATTGTGGTCTAAAGAAGATAATTATGGAGGGCATAGTTTCAAATAAACGAGGGAGGAAGACGTAGAAACAGATGGGTATTCTTGACTGCTGCAGACGTTGGACATCTCACGAGTGACAGCAGCTGTCAATGGAGCCAAGTTTCAACACAGACATTGGACATCTCACGAGTGACAGCAGCTGTCAATGGAGCCAAGTTTCAACACAGACATTGGACATCTCACGAGTGACAGCAGCTGTCAATGGAGCCAAGTTTCAACACAGATGTTGGACATCTCACGAGTGACAGCAGCTATCAATGGAGCCAAGTTTCAACACAGACAAGCAACATGATGATGGGATGACTCATTTTCAGGAACTGAGTGAACCTGAAATCTATTCTATTCTATTCTATCCTATCCTAGCCTATCCTATCCTATCCTATCCTATCCTATCCTATCCTATCCTATCCTATCCTATCCTATCCTATCCTATCCTATCCTATCCTATCCTATTCTATTCTTAACTATCCTATCCTATCCTATCCTATCCTATCCTATCCTATCCTATCCTATCCTATCCTATCCTATCCTATCCTATCCTATTCTATTCTATTCTATTCTATTCTATTCTATTCTATTCTATTCTATTCTATTCTATTCTATTCTATTCTATTCTATTCATAATAAGAATCAGTTTCATTGCAGTCAGGGCACCAAACACTCCGGATCGACCAGGTCCCTTCTCCACCTTTAGACTCCCTAGTCTCTCAATGTTATTGAGTTATTGAGTTATTTGCGGGTCATCATCATTGCACTCCGAACATGTCCATAGGTGCTCAGATCCCCTCCTCAGCAATTCCCTCAGTGTCCAGCGACTGACGACTCCAGTTCTATGTTGGTTGATAAGTCTTCTTACACGGCCACCAAGTTTCTCATTTCTGGCTGTGCCCAACTTAACTCCCATTTCCATCATCCGAAGAAGCGACGTTGATCTGTGTTTGTCGAAGTCCTGTGCTCTTCCCACATCTCGGAGTGCATTGATGATGTCCGCCCTATCCATCGGTTGCCCGTCCTTAACGACAGCACAGCTAGCCAACCTGTCCGCTCTCTCATTCCCCCATACTCCCGCATGTCCAGGGACATAGACAAAGGTGACCTTACGTATTTTGGATTTCTGCAACGACTCTACCCATTGCATGCGTACAAAGCCCGCCTCCACTTTTTTTATCATGCTCATCGAATCACTCAGTATACATGAGTGGGTGTAGTCTTGTGACTCTAACCATTTGAATGCCTTGGTCACTGCCATCACCTCCATTGTCATGCTACTCGTGGTCATGGCTATGCACCACTGTCTTCCTTGGCTATTCTGCCTGCCGAACGTGCTGTAAATGCCCATGCACTTCTTTGGTGTCGTCTTACAGATCCGTCTGTATAGATGACTGCATCTTTCTCATCGGTGTTATCGCAGATGAGACCGTTGACCTCAGCATTAACCACGACCGGGTTCTGTTCCCTACTTTTCCTGTCGAGTTCTCTCAATGTATACATCATTGCCCCACCCATTTTCCTCCTCTTCTCTTAAGGAATGAAGAACAAACTTGGCGATGTCCTCTTTGTCCAGAGTAAGGCCGCACTCAGTGCCAGAGCTGCCAGCGAGCTATTACCTATTTCATTGCCATCTACACCAGCATGCCCTGGGCAGTGCACCCAGGTTAACACACTCAGTGCTAGAGCTGCCAGCGAGCTATTACCTATTTCATTGCCATCTACACCAGCATGCCCTGGGCAGTGCACCCAGGTTAACACACTCAGTGCTAGAGCTGCCAGCGAGCTATTACCTATTTCATTGCCATCTACACCAGCATGCCCTGGGCAGTGCACCCAGGTTAACACACTCAGTGCTAGAGCTGCCAGCGAGTTATTACCTATTTCATTGCCATCTACACCAGCATGCCCTGGGCAGTGCACCCAGGTTAACACACTCAGTGCTAGAGCTGCCAGCGAGCTATTACCTATTTCATTGCCATCTACACCAGCATGCCCTGGGCAGTGCACCCAGGTTAACACACTCAGTGCTAGAGCTGCCAGCGAGCTATTACCTATTTCATTGCCATCTACACCAGCATGCCCTGGGCAGTGCACCCAGGTTAACACACTCAGTGCTAGAGCTGCCAGCGAGCTATTACCTATTTCATTGCCATCTACACCAGCATGCCCTGGGCAGTGCACCCAGGTTAACACACTCAGTGCTAGAGCTGCCAGCGAGCTATTACCTATTTCATTGCCATCTACACCAGCATGCCCTGGGCAGTGCACCCAGGTTAATACACTCAGTGCTAGAGCTGCCAGCGAGCTATTACCTATTTCATTGCCATCTACACCAGCATGCCCTGGGCAGTGCGCCCAGGTTAACACACTCAGTGCTAGAGCTGCCAGCGAGCTATTACCTATTTCATTGCCATCTACACCAGCATGCCCTGGGCAGTGCACCCAGGTTAACACACTCAGTGCTAGAGCTGCCAGCGAGCTATTACCTATTTCATTGCCATCTACACCAGCATGCCCTGGGCAGTGCACCCAGGTTAACACACTCAGTGCTAGAGCTGCCAGCGAGCTATTACCTATTTCATTGCCATCTACACCAGCATGCCCTGGGCAGTGCACCCAGGTTAACACACTCAGTGCTAGAGCTGCCAGCGAGCTATTACCTATTTCATTGCCATCTACACCAGCATGCCCTGGGCAGTGCACCCAGGTTAACACACTCAGTGCTAGAGCTGCCAGCGAGCTATTACCTATTTCATTGCCATCTACACCAGCATGCCCTGGGCAGTGCACCCAGGTTAACACACTCAGTGCTAGAGCTGCCAGCGAGCTATTACCTATTTCATTGCCATCTACACCAGCATGCCCTGGGCAGTGCACCCAGGTTAACACACTCAGTGCTAGAGCTGCCAGCGAGCTATTACCTATTTCATTGCCATCTACACCAGCATGCCCTGGGCAGTGCACCCAGGTTAACACACTCAGTGCTAGAGCTGCCAGCGAGCTATTACCTATTTCATTGCCATCTACACCAGCATGCCCTGGGCAGTGCGCCCAGGTTAACACACTCAGTGCTAGAGCTGCCAGCGAGCTATTACCTATTTCATTGCCATCTACACCAGCATGCCCTGGGCAGTGCACCCAGGTTAACACACTCAGTGCTAGAGCTGCCAGCGAGCTATTACCTATTTCATTGCCATCTACACCAGCATGCCCTGGGCAGTGCACCCAGGTTAACACACTCAGTGCTAGAGCTGCCAGCGAGCTATTACCTATTTCATTGCCATCTACACCAGCATGCCCTGGGCAGTGCACCCAGGTTAACACACTCAGTGCTAGAGCTGCCAGCGAGCTATTACCTATTTCATTGCCATCTACACCAGCATGCCATGGGCAGTGCACCCAGGTTAACACACTCAGTGCTAGAGCTGCCAGCGAGCTATTACCTATTTCATTGCCATCTACACCAGCATGCCCTGGGCAGTGCGCCCAGGTTAACACACTCAGTGCTAGAGCTGCCAGCGAGCTATTACCTATTTCATTGCCATCTACACCAGCATGCCCTGGGCAGTGCGCCCAGGTTAACACACTCAGTGCTAGAGCTGCCAGCGAGCTATTACCTATTTCATTGCCATCTACACCAGCATGCCCTGGGCAGTGCACCCAGGTTAACACACTCAGTGCTAGAGCTGCCAGCGAGCTATTACCTATTTCATTGCCATCTACACCAGCATGCCCTGGGCAGTGCACCCAGGTTAACACACTCAGTGCTAGAGCTGCCAGCGAGCTATTACCTATTTAATTGCCATCTACACCAGCATGCCCTGGGCAGTGCACCCAGGTTAACACACTCAGTGCTAGAGCTGCCAGCGAGCTATTACCTATTTCATTGCCATCTACACCAGCATGCCCTGGGCAGTGCACCCAGGTTAACACACTCAGTGCTAGAGCTGCCAGCGAGCTATTACCTATTTAATTGCCATCTACACCAGCATGCCCTGGGCAGTGCACCCAGGTTAACACACTCAGTGCTAGAGCTGCCAGCGAGCTATTACCTATTTCATTGCCATCTACACCAGCATGCCCTGGGCAGTGCACCCAGGTTAACACACTCAGTGCTAGAGCTGCCAGCGAGCTATTACCTATTTAATTGCCATCTACACCAGCATGCCCTGGTCAGTGCACCCAGGTTAACACACTCAGTGCTAGAGCTGCCAGCGAGCTATTACCTATTTCATTGCCATCTACACCAGCATGCCCTGGGCAGTGCACCCAGGTTAACACACTCAGTGCTAGAGCTGCCAGCGAGCTATTACCTATTTCATTGCCATCTACACCAGCATGCCCTGGGCAGTGCACCCAGGTTAACACACTCAGTGCTAGAGCTGCCAGCGAGCTATTACCTATTTCATTGCCATCTACACCAGCATGCCCTGGGCAGTGCACCCAGGTTAACACACTCAGTGCTAGAGCTGCCAGCGAGCTATTACCTATTTCATTGCCATCTACACCAGCATGCCCTGGGCAGTGCGCCCAGGTTAACACACTCAGTGCTAGAGCTGCCAGCGAGCTATTACCTATTTCATTGCCATCTACACCAGCATGCCCTGGGCAGTGCGCCCAGGTTAACACACTCAGTGCTAGAGCTGCCAGCGAGCTATTACCTATTTCATTGCCATCTACACCAGCATGCCCTGGGCAGTGCACCCAGGTTAACACACTCAGTGCTAGAGCTGCCAGCGAGCTATTACCTATTTAATTGCCATCTACACCAGCATGCCCTGGGCAGTGCACCCAGGTTAACACACTCAGCGCTAGAGCTGCCAGCGAGCTATTACCTATTTCATTGCCATCTACACCAGCATGCCCTGGGCAGTGCACCCAGGTTAACACACTCAGTGCTAGAGCTGCCAGCGAGCTATTACCTATTTCATTGCCATCTACACCAGCATGCCCTGGGCAGTGCACCCAGGTTAACACACTCAGTGCTAGAGCTGCCAGCGAGCTATTACCTATTTAATTGCCATCTACACCAGCATGCCCTGGGCAGTGCACCCAGGTTAACACACTCAGTGCTAGAGCTGCCAGCGAGCTATTACCTATTTCATTGCCATCTACACCAGCATGCCCTGGGCAGTGCACCCAGGTTAACACACTCAGTGCTAGAGCTGCCAGCGAGCTATTACCTATTTCATTGCCATCTACACCAGCATGCCCTGGGCAGTGCACCCAGGTTAACACACTCAGTGCTAGAGCTGCCAGCGAGCTATTACCTATTTCATTGCCATCTACACCAGCATGCCCTGGGCAGTGCACCCAGGTTCACACACTCAGTGCTAGAGCTGCCAGCGAGCTATTACCTATTTCATTGCCATCTACACCAGCATGCCCTGGGCAGTGCACCCAGGTTAACACACTCAGTGCTAGAGCTGCCAGCGAGCTATTACCTATTTCATTGCCATCTACACCAGCATGCCCTGGGCAGTGCACCCAGGTTAACACACTCAGTGCTAGAGCTGCCAGCGAGCTATTACCTATTTCATTGCCATCTACACCAGCATGCCCTGGACAGTGCACCCAGGTTAACACACTCAGTGCTAGAGCTGCCAGCGAGCTATTACCTATTTCATTGCCATCTACACCAGCATGCCCTGGGCAGTGCACCCAGGTTAACACACTCAGTGCTAGAGCTGCCAGCAAGCTATTACCTATTTCATTGCCATCTACACCAGCATGCCCTGGACAGTGCACCCAGGTTAACACACTCAGTGCTAGAGCTGCCAGCGAGCTATTACCTATTTCATTGCCATCTACACCAGCATGCCCTGGGCAGTGCACCCAGGTTAACACACTCAGTGCTAGAGCTGCCAGCAAGCTATTACCTATTTCATTGCCATCTACACCAGCATGCCCTGGGCAGTGCACCCAGGTTAACACACTCATTTTAGAATTGAACCCAGACTCTTGTGGTTGGTAGCAAACACTCTAACTGCTCTGCCACCACAGTTTTGTGACCTTAAGGGGTTCATCTGAAACTACTTGGGAACAGAAATGATGGTCGTCTCACACAATTATCTGTGTCGACTTCCTGTCAATATGGTGGATAGGTGGCAGGAATCATTAAGGCTCTGTCTGAAAAGTGTTCCTTGTTGCAGTATCCTCATATTCCAAGTTCGGTTTGCTGCCGGAGCTACTGAGTTTAGGACTCTGTGCACACCGTGACCTGTGTTTTTCATCCGAATCGTGTTTCGATATTTTGATTGCTTATGATGCATGATGATATTGTATGATGAAGGACAGTTCAGCTGGGTTTACTTTCTGTGCTGCTTCATCTTATGTCTTTTGGCATGTGTGTAACGGGTCTTGTAATGGCTATTCTCCCCGTCAATACCTTTGAACCTTTCACTATACTTGAAGCTGGAACTATGTCAGGCGGGAAGCTCGTTCAGATCTGAGCCTTCCCGTGGCCCTGACACGATGCCTTGGATATCGGCCTACCTGCCAGACATATCAGGTGACTGCCTCGGACAGTGGCCACTCTGGGTTCTCTGCTCTCGGATTCCGCTCTCGGCCTGCGATCGATTCCTGGTAGCCTCATTGAATATCTCTTATTTCCCCCAGCCAATCAAAACTTATCTTCCATTCCCTGCCTCTTTCTAACCAAACTCACTCACCCTCCTCGGAAACACTGCTGTGTATCTGAGCTAACTTTCCCACATTCTCCTCGTGACTTCCACTAATTCACTCAGCCCATTTGTTACCAACTTTCACCTCCACTCTTGCCCTTGATACTGCCCACACTAAAGTTATCACTCCTAAATCTCTCAAACCACACACAACAAATCCCCTTCTATTCCTTTATTCCCTCTTATTCGTAAACTATAACATTCACTCATACTTCACATTCTCACACTTCCCGCCTTGGTCTGAAAATCACGCTGCCAATTCACTCTCCTTACATGCATCCTCTATGTCTTTCTCTTCAACCATCCGTCTTCTTTCTTTCTTTCTATTTCACTGTTACATAACTCTCTTCCAGGATCATTCAGGTTAAGCCAGTTTCTGAATCTGTCACTTCTCCTGTTGCTGAATTATTGCACAAAATCAATATAGACAAGGAAGAGAGTAGCTCATCTCTTCTGTAGCAAAGTCAATGGAAACCAGCCTAACTCTGAGAGAGTAGCTCATCTCTTCTGTAGCAAAGTCAATGGAAACCAGCCTAACTCTGAGAGAGTAGCTCATCTCTTTTGTAGCAAAGTCAATGGAAACTAGCCTAACTCTGAGAGAGTAGCTCATCTCTTCTGTAGCAAAGTCAATGGAAACTAGCCTAACTCCGACTAGCCGCTGTCTTTAAAAACGGAAGAGATGTGACCACACTTAATATATGATACTAACCTGCACAATTACAATCATTCTGAATTCTACAAACTACTGCTAACAGTCAAGCTCTAGATCTATCCATCTGCCCAGACACCTGACTTATCCACAAAAGATGTAATAATTGAACAAAACAGCCAAAATAATAGCATTGACCTGTTTGTTGTTACCTAGACCTTTATTCTCCGTAGGGAGCTGGACAATGATGGGACAGACTCGGGACCCAAGGTCAAGGTTTGTTCTCAATATGCTTTAAAGGTGCTAATAAATCTGTAGAAATATGAAGGAAAATATTTACAGTGGGGCCATATTTTCTCTACATCAGTGGTGTCCAAATGGCATCCCGTGGGTCAGATCTTGCCCGCCAGTGTATTTTTCTTGGCCCTCAAAACATCCAAAGAAACTGCTTTATTAAATATCCATAAATACAAACCAAAGTTAATAGCGGTTAAAAAAAAAAACAAACTATAGATTCTGACAATAATCAAAGGTTTTGTTTATAATTGTGGCTGGAAAGTTGCTTTCCTGTCAGTGTCAGGTGATAGTGTGCAAGATTTATTATTTATGACTCAACCACATCATGTCATTTTTGATGATGCTCTAAGTTTGGCCCTCTGGTCCAGGTCTTGGCTATAATCTGGCCCTTGGTCAACCTCAAGTTGGCCATCACTGTTCTGCATGAATGGTGTGGTGGTTATAACTTTATTTTTGTTTGGTTTTGAAGCCACTCTTGAGCTTAATTCAGCTTAACTTGAGCTAGTTAATGAACTAATGGAGTGACAGAACTAATGAAGTGATAACTGGCGAAGTGACAAAACTAATGAAGTGACAGAATTGATGAAGTGATAACTGGCAAAGTGACAGAACTAATTAAGTGACAGAACTGATGAAGTGATAACTGGCAAAGTGACAGAACTAGTGAAGTGACAGAACTGATGAAGTGACAGAACTAGTGAAGTGACAGAACTAGTGAAGTGGCAGAACTAGTGGAGTAAAGTAAAGTAAAGAATCCCGTCACGCCAAGTAGCGTATAGGGAATATGGTGTTAGTGACCATAAATTTTACAGACCTTCAGCACATGATTTTTGGGGTAATGTGGTTGGTATTACGCCTGTGCCGCTTTACTTTCCGAGAAATAAAATCCGGTACCCATTTAAGGCTGGGTGAACCCGGAAGCCGTCGGTTGGGATTGAACCCTACCCCTTGTCATTATGTGGTAGTAATTTATAATAATAAAACAATTACTGTGTAGTGAAAACAAAAATCACCTCAATAGAAAATAAAGACAAGTGGAACATTGTCCTTTGTAGTCCAGTTAACTAACCACTGAGCTGTCGTGGCTCCCTGAACTAGTGGAGTGACAGAACTAATGAAGTGACAGAACTAGTGAAGTGAGAAAACTGATGAAGTGACAGGACTAATTAAGTGACAGAACTGATGAAGTGACAGAACTTCGGGCCCTGACCATGATCAGGGGAGACAAGAATAGAGCTACTGCCATGTTGGGGTAGCTTCAGGACCATGATCAGGGGAGACAAGAATAGAGCTACTGCCATGATCAGGGGAGACAAGAATAGAGCTACTGCCATGTTGGGGTAGCTTCAGGGCCCTGACCATGATCAGGGGAGACAATAGAGCTACTGCCATGATGGGGTAGCTTCAGGGCCCTGACCATGATCAGGGAAGACAAGAGTAGAGCTGCTGCCATGTCGAGGTAGCTTCAGGGCCCTGACCATGATCAGGGGAGGCAAGAATAGAGCTACTGCCATGTCGAGGTAGCTTCAGGGCCCTGACCATGATCAGGGGAGACAAGAATAGAGCTACTGCCATGTTGGGGTAGCTTCAGGGCCCTGACCATGATCAGGGGAGACAAGAATAGAGCTACTGCCATGTTGGGGTAGCTTCAGGGCCCTGACCATGATCAGGAGAGACAAGAATAGAGCCACTGCCATGTTGGGGTAGCTTCAGGGCCCTGACCATGATCAGGGGAGACAAGAATAGAGCCACTGCCATGTTGGGGTAGCTTCAGGGCCCTGACCATGATCAGGGGAGACAAGAATAGAGCCACTGCCATGTTGGGGTAGCTTCAGGGCCCTGACCATGATCAGGGGAGACAAGAATAGAGCTACTGCCATGTTGGGGTAGCTTCAGGGCCCTGACCATGATCAGGGGAGACAAGAATAGAGTTACTGCCATGTTGGGGTAGCTTCAGGGCCCTGACCATGATCAGGGGAGACAAGAATAGAACCACTGTCGCCCAACCTGGCATGCTTGTCATAAGTGGCAACTAAGGATGTTGGAATCAATGTCTGTGTCGATGCTACAGAGTTTGTGCATCTTTAGTGCTTTCACTAGTGTGTGGTGGGTATGCTTCATACTAGGGGTGTTGCTGAGAAGGGTATCTACTATGGGGTTGTCCATTGTTTTAATCTGTTTATAATTACATTTGTATCTTTAGCAGCCACAGATAACTCTGACATAAAATGTCTGCTACTTTTAGGGGAACTTGTCAAGACCCCAGTCAAAGAACAGCAACTCTGGTAGGCCTACATCAGTGAAGCGAGCTACAGTTACTGGGTAGGTACTTGAATGTGAAGTTCTTAGACATGTTGAAGTATCACAATAAGTTTGTGTAGGTTTATACTTAGACATGTTGAAGTATCACAATAAGTTTGTGTAGGTTTATACTTAGACATGTTGAAGTATCACAATATGTTTGTGTAGGTTTATACTTAGACATGTTGAAGTATCACAATAAGTTTGTGTAGGTTTATATTACTGGTGACCATTAACCCTAGATTAACACCTATATCAGTGGTGTCACGTTTTTACGTGAAAAATATTTTGAGTAAAAATGATGAACACTAAATGTTTACATTTGGAGTTTGGAAAATAGTATTTTCATTGAACTTTTGCTTTGGTTCTTTGGTTATGGAAGGCCCCGGTATCACTGCAAACGAATTAAAATCCATATTTGCTCATCCGCCTGTGCCAGTGGAATCATCCGAATTACTATCTCATCTCCCAAACAAAGAAAGGTAGCTGTAGTCCCCATCATAGCAGTCTCAGCACACGCCAAAAGACATAAGATAAAACCACATAGAAAGTGAACACAGCCAACTGTTCCCTGTCATACGATATCATCATTTCATTGTAAAACAACTGGAATATCGAAACATGATCAAAATGGATGAAACGCACAGAGCACCTAACTCAGTAGCTCCTGCAACAAGCCGGACTTGGAATAGAGGAAACTGCAACAAGGAACACTTTCATACATAGTCATACATAGTCATACATGATCGTCATATTTTTTAAAAATGTATAGCGCTTGATGATGTTAGGACATCGTTTTTGACTCCAATTCTGAACATATAAAACACATTATCGGATTATTCCCGTCGTACATCAAACAACAGACTGTAAGATCAGCATATGGCCAGTCTAGGGATATACGATGAGCCATCATGAGAACTTTTGCTACACAGCTGTATGTAAAGGTAAAGTACGAGACTTGAACCGGCGTCTTAGCACACGAGTTTACACCCATATGTGCTCGGCCGCCTATCCAGAAATGTTCGGAGATTTCTGTATAGTGTCGCCTCAAGCATCAAAACTCAGATGCGAGGCAACATTCCTCACCTTCCCAGGGTAATACTCTGGTACCCATTTCTGCCAACAGCTGGGTCGTCCATGGGGGTATTTTTTTTTCCAACCACGAGTACAATTCACACTGCTTCCAGCGGGAATCGAACACGGGTTGTCCGGACGTCGGTAATTCAGTCAGGTGGTTTTCCCAACTCAGCTACCGAGGCCTCCTAAGCTGTATGTATACACAAGGATAAACATAGCAACAAGATATGGTAATCATTTCCTGGCTATGGTTGGATTTATGACCTGAAATTTGACCACATGACTCCATGGCTACCGGAGGTGTTATATTGTCCATTGACACATTGGCTGTCAGTCTATCTTTTGAGCTGTATGTTTGGATTCCTCTTAGTGTTGTTTGCTGGCTGCCCCATGTTACAAAGGTTTGTTTGATGTCTTGCCAACAGATGAAGAGATTTCCAGTTATAAGAAAAACAAACCAAATTTTTTTGAAAATTGGCCATATTTATAATAATATTTAAAAAAAAACAGCTGTGTTTTTGCAACACCTTCGTAATTTTTGTGAAACACTTGGTATTTTTTTTGGGGGGGGGGGGGGGGATCGAACATCAATGTCTAACACTCAGGGCTCATAGAAAGCAATAATTAGGAATAATAGGAGGGGAGGGGAAATGTTTGTCCCCCCTAGCAAACTGGTTGAATTCCAAAAATTTGTATTTTGAGTTTGAAATTTATTCGAAGGTGTCATAAACTCGAGTTCAATAGATGTTCCTGTTTGTAAGTTGATCCCTTTATGAGAACCCTAGGATCTTGCAGCAACCCCATACTTCCAAATGTTGAATTGTTTTATCCAAACTGCTGTTATTACTGTCAGGCTGTATCTTCCACAGAAAAAAGAAAACCAAACAGACGGCTCCATCTGCTGATGATGTAGCTGTACCAGATGACACATTTATGACATCTCTGCAGCAGCAGTTTGATGACATTTCTGCTAGACTGGGCAAGGATGACTCTATTTCTGAAGTCATTGATGATGTTTTGCCCCAAGCAGCTGCAGATATGGGCACAGGTAGGTGTTGTTGATGTCATTGATGATGTTTTGCCCCAAGCAGCTGCAGATATGGGCACAGGTAGGTGTTGTTGATGTCATTGATGATGTTTTGCCCCAAGCAGCTGCAGATATGGGCACAGGTAGGTGTTGTTGATGTCATTAATGATGTTTTGCCCCAAGCAGCTGCAGATATGGGCACAGGTAGGTGTTGTTGAAGTCATTAATGATGTTTTGCCCCAAGCAGCTGCAGATATGGGCACAGGTAGGTGTTGTTGATGTCATTAATGATGTTTTGCCCCAAGCAGCTGCAGATATGGGCACAGGTAGGTGTTGTTGATGTCATTAATGATGTTTTGCCCCAAGCAGCTGCAGATATGGGCACAGGTAGGTGTTGTTGATGTCATTAATGATGTTTTGCCCCAAGCAGCTGCAGATATGGGCACACGTAGGTGTTGTTGATGTCATTGATGATGTTTTGCCCCAAGCAGCTGCAGATATGGGCACACGTAGGTGTTGTTGATGTCATTGATGATGTTTTGCCCCAAGCAGCTGCAGATATGGGCACACGTAGGTGTTGTTGATGTCATTGATGATGTTTTGCCCCAAGCAGCTGCAGATATGGGCACACGTAGGTGTTGTTGATGTCATTGATGATGTTTTGCCCCAAGCAGCTGCAGATATGGGCACACGTAGGTGTTGTTGATGTCATTGATGATGTTTTGCCCCAAGCAGCTGCAGATATGGGCACACGTAGGTGTTGTTGATGTCATTGATGATGTTTGCCTCAAGCAACCACTGATATGGGCACAGGTAGGTGTTGTTGATGTCATTGATGATGTTTGCCTCAAGCAACCACTGATATGGGCACAGGTAGGTGTTGTTGATGTCATTGATGATGTTTGCCTCAAGCAACCACTGATATGGGCACAGGTAGGTGTTGTTGATGTCATTGATGATGTTTGCCTCAAGCAACCACTGATATGGGCACAGGTAGGTGTTGTTGATGTCATTGATGATGTTTTGCCCCAAGCAGCTGCAGATATGGGCACACGTAGGTGTTGTTGATGTCATTGATGATGTTTTGCCCCAAGCAGCTGCAGATATGGGCACACGTAGGTGTTGTTGATGTCATTGATGATGTTTGCCTCAAGCAACCACTGATATGGGCACAGGTAGGTGTTGTTGATGTCATTAATGATGTTTTGCCCCAAGCAGCTGCAGATATGGGCACACGTAGGTGTTGTTGATGTCATTGATGATGTTTGCCTCAAGCAACCACTGATATGGGCACAGGTAGGTGTTGTTGATGTCATTGATGATGTTTGCCTCAAGCAACCACTGATATGGGCACAGGTAGGTGTTGTTGATGTCATTGATGATGTTTGCCTCAAGCAACCACTGATATGGGCACAGGTAGGTGTTGTTGATGTCATTGATGATGTTTGCCTCAAGCAACCACTGATATGGGCACAGGTAGGTGTTGTTGATGTCATTGATGATGTTTGCCTCAAGCAACCACTGATATGGGCACAGGTAGGTGTTGTTAATGTCATTGATGATGTTTGCCTCAAGCAACCACTGATATGGGCACAGGCAGGTGTTGAAGTCATTGATGATGTTTGCCCCAAGCATCCACAGATATGGGTCCATGTAGGTGTTGTTGATGTCATTGATGATGTTTGCCTCAAGCAACCACTGATATGGGCACACGTAGGTGTTGTTGATGTCATTGATGATGTTTGCCTCAAGCAACCACTGATATGGGCACAGGTAGGTGTTGTTAATGTCATTGATGATGTTTGCCTCAAGCAACCACTGATATGGGCACACGTAGGTGTTGAAGTCATTAATGATGTTTGCCCCAAGCATCCACAGATATGGGTCCATGTAGGTGTTGTTGAAGTCATTGATGGTGTTTGCTCCAACCAGCAGCAGATATGGACACAGGTAGGTGTTGTTGAAGTCATTAATGATGTTTTGCCCCAAGAATCCACTGATATGGGCACAGGTAGGTGTTGTTGAAGTCATTAATGATGTTTTGCCCCAAACATCCACTGATATGGACACAGGTAGGTGTTGTTGAAGTCATTAATGATGTTTTGCCCCAAAGCATCCACTGATATGGGCACAGGTAGGTGTTATTGAAGTCATTAATGATGTTTTGCCCCAAGCATCCACTGATATGGACACAGGTAGGTGTTGTTGAAGTCATTAATGATGTTTTACCCCAAGCATCCACTGATATGGACACAGGTAGGTGTTGTTGAAGTCATTAATGATGTTTTGCCCCAAGCATCCACTGATATGGACACAGGTAGGTGTTGAAGTCATTGATGATGTTTGCCTCAAGCAACCACTGATATGGGCACACGTAGGTGTTGAAGTCATTAATGATGTTTGCCCCAAGCATCCACAGATATGGGTCCATGTAGGTGTTGTTGAAGTCATTGATGGTGTTTGCTCCAACCAGCAGCAGATATGGACACAGGTAGGTGTTGTTGAAGTCATTAATGATGTTTTGCCCCAAGAATCCACTGATATGGGCACAGGTAGGTGTTGTTGAAGTCATTAATGATGTTTTGCCCCAAACATCCACTGATATGGACACAGGTAGGTGTTGTTGAAGTCATTAATGATGTTTTGCCCCAAAGCATCCACTGATATGGGCACAGGTAGGTGTTATTGAAGTCATTAATGATGTTTTGCCCCAAGCATCCACTGATATGGACACAGGTAGGTGTTGTTGAAGTCATTAATGATGTTTTACCCCAAGCATCCACTGATATGGACACAGGTAGGTGTTGTTGAAGTCATTAATGATGTTTTGCCCCAAGCATCCACTGATATGGACACAGGTAGGTGTTGTTGAAGTCATTAATGATGTTTGCCTCAAGCATCCACTGATATGGACACAGGTAGGTGTTGTTGAAGTCATTAATGATGTTTGCCTCAAGCATCCACTGATATGGACACAGGTAGGTGTTGTTGAAGTCATTAATGATGTTTTGCCCCAAGCATCCACTGATATGGGCACAGTGTTGTTGAAGTCATTAATGATGTTTTGCCCCAAGCATCCACTGATATGGACTCAGGTAGGTGTTGTTGAAGTCATTAATGATGTTTTGCCCCAAGCATCCACTGATATGGACACAGGTAGGTGTTGTTGAAGTCATTAATGATGTTTTGCCCCAAGCATCCACTGATATGGACACAGGTAGGTGTTGTTGAAGTCATTAA
This sequence comes from Megaustenia siamemsis, assembly GCA_032433765.1. Lineage (NCBI taxonomy): Eukaryota > Metazoa > Mollusca > Gastropoda > Stylommatophora > Ariophantidae > Megaustenia > Megaustenia siamemsis. Next base: position 28,645,248 of record JAVIAB010000099.1, read on the forward strand.
TGATGTTTTACCCCAAGCATCCACTGATATGGACACAGGTAGGTGTTGTTGAAGTCATTAATGATGTTTTGCCCAAGCATCCATTGATATGGATACAAGTAGGTGTTGTTGAAGTCATTAATGATGTTTTGCCCCAAGCATCCACTGATATGGACTCAAGTAGGTGTTGTTGATGCTGTTTGTTCTTGTCCATTCCTGTTCTCTTTAACAGTTATCAGATTTGTCAGTCTTAAATTACACACCCCCCCAAAAAAAAATGTCCAACGTTAACATTTATCTTGTCATAGGGGGTGGAATATCAAATGTTACTATACTAGACGACATTATAAGTGAGGGAGCCAGTGCTCTGTCTTGCTGTCAGCCCTGAGTTGAACCAATGGACCACTGCCAGAACTGGCATCACACTGTTGGAATACCTGGCAAAGCAAGACCCACATGACCCAACCAGTCAACTGAAAAAGGGAATATAGCCACAGCTGTTATCTCATCGCTGTAAAATAAAAACAGGTTCTCTCCCCTGCCTTGCTAAACATTTGGGAAGATGGCGTTAGGGACCATATTTTTCCATGACCATGGCACATTTTTGGGTGATGTGGTCGGTATCGCACAAGGCCACGTTTAATTCCCAGTATAAATTTGTTGTACTGATTCTTGGAAGCTGGGCCATGACCCATAGCCATGTCAGTCCAAAAAATCAGTGATGTAGTCGGTATCACGCAAGGCCATGTTTAATTCCCAGTATAAATTTGTTGTACTGATTCTTGGAAGCTGGGCCATGACCCATAGCCATGTCAGTCCCAAAAATCACCATTTCTGAGAATTGAGCCCAGGCTCTGCTGATCAGGAAGCAAGTGTACTAACCACTCAACCACTAATCTACTTTGCTATAATCTAGCAAGTGTTTGTGTATCATGTGCTACATCTATGTTCTTATTTGATATAGTCTAGCAGGTGTTTGTGTATCATGTGCTACATCTGTGTTCTTATTTGATATAGTCTAGCAGGTGTTTGTGTATCATGTGCTACATCTGTGTTCTTATTTGATATAGTCTAGCAGGTGTTTGTGTATCATGTGCTATATCTGTATTCTTATTTGATATAGTCTAGCAGGTGTTTGTGTATCATGTGATACATCTGTATTCTTATTTGATATAGTCTAGCAAGTGTTTGTGTATCATGTGATAAATCTGCGTTCTTATTTTAATAAATTGGCAAGTGTCTGTGTATCATGTGCTATATCTGTTTTCTCCATTGCTTTAGGCTAATAGCTGTTTGTGTAACATGTGCTATATCTGTTTTCTCCTCCTTCTATAGCCTAAAACTTGTAACATTTCCTTTATATGTTTCTTCTCATTGCTAGAGGCTATAATCCGCTTCCTGAAAGCCAAGCTGCGTGTTATGCAAGAGGAGTTGGACAGACTGACACACGAGAACCAAACCAAGGTAATCCATGGGAGAAAACTCTTGACACTACTTTAAATCTAAACTACCTATCTACTCTATCTCACTCCATGATATCACTCTCTAAATCTAAACTACCTATCTACTCTATCTCACTCTGCACTATCACTCTCTAAATCTAAACTACCTATCTACTCTATCTCACTCTGTGCTATCACTCTCTAAATCTAAACTACCTATCTACTCTATCTCACTCCGTGCTATCACTCTCTAAATCTAAACTACCTATCTACTCTATCTCACTCCGTGCTATCACTCTCTAAATCTAAACTACCTATCTACTCTATCTCACTCTGTGCTATCACTCTCTAAATCTAAACTACCTATCTACTCTATCTCACTCTATCACTCTCTAAATCTAAACTACCTATCTACTCTATCTCACTCTATCACTCTCTAAATCTAAACTACCTATCTACTCTATCTCACTCCGTGCTATCACTCTCTAAATCTAAACTACCTATCTACTCTATCTCACTCTGTGCCATCACTCTCTAAATCTAAACTACATATCTACTCTATCTCACTCTGTGCTATCACTCTCTAAATCTAAACTACCTATCTACTCCTACGAATCACTTGACTTCTATTACTCTATTTAACTACTTCTATCATGGCCACTACTAATCTAAAATAATCACTTCTAGATGATTTCTAACTATGCATTTTTAACTCCTGAGCTTGAGCTCACTAAAAACTAATAGGACAACATCTAGCGGTGTCGCCGCTCCTCCTTAGCTATCTGTGAATTGTCTCTAGGATCTCGAGGAACTCCTAACACAATCCAAGTGCTTAAATTCCTCATCCTCCAACCAATCATAAACTACCTACGTCATCACTCAACCAATCAAATCAATCTCACCATCTTTAGACAACTCACTCTAGAGTTTCTCGTCATTCACTTATTGCACAAGATTCTTACAATCTTCACTCAACACTATTCAAGTCTCACATTACCTACAATGGCTCTCCCATTTTCCTGACCCTATATCCAACTACATCTATTTCCTTACATCCCCACATTTCCCGTGTACAAAAGATTGTGGGGTGCTGTCCCCCTGACGATGGAAATAACTTGTGACCAGATATGCAAAGGTGGATAATTGTGGTTGAAACTCTCTTGAAGGAGAGAATGCTTTGTTATTCGGTTATTATCTCTTCTCATCACATGTCAAACATATGACCATCGTCTTTTCTTGATTACTGAAGATATTAATGGTTGATGGTGATTTCTCTAATTCCTCGTTTGTTTTGAATTCGTTCCACGCTATACCAAGTATCTTTCTTAAACATTTATTTTCAAATGGGTTCAACTTTGTTTTTATGAATAGTCTACGTTTTGTGTTTGTGCTGATGAGTTTTGATTTCCCCAACTTTTCAAGGCTTCTGAAAGACATTGCTGCTTTAGCTATCCTGATTCTAATCTCTTTACTTGTAGAAAGTTTGTAACTTAACAATTACTAATTATTATTACAACATTATTATATTCAACAGTAATGTTGATCTTGATTGTCCTAAACAGGAAGACAACAATCACGCACTGAACCAGAAGTTGAAGGACATGGAGGAGGAAAGAAACCGCCTCCTGCGCACAAGTAATGTCCAGCAACAGCAGACAGACAAGCACAAGAAGATGTCTGAGGAGGCGAAGGTCAAGATAGATAACCTGGAAACACAGATGTCAGCCCTGAGAAAGGTTCGGGTATTTGTTTTTGCTGATTGGCTGTTGTGAAAGATTCTTCCTCTTTTGTGAGATGTGTCACTTCAGATGAATGTTAATCTTTGAACCGCTGGGATGGAGGCGAAGGTGCACCTCACAGCAGCAGAGCTGGAAGTTGTCAGCGACCCACAGCTGATGGCTTGCACCAAGATTGGTGAATCAGAACCATCCAGACCCTGCTCCACCTCTCCGTGGTGCCTCTAGTAACAGACTAACCTGTCTAGTCTGGCCAGGCGAGCAGGGATCAAAGAGGGAAGACAACCCGGTACTCAAAAATGTTGTGCTGAAGTCGGATGTATTGGGCCGAAAGGCACAAATATCACAGTTATACTGCAAACCATAACGCAACGCAGACACACCCTTTTTAACGTCCTTTTAAGGGCGGATGATGAAGAGGTGTACTCCTTTAGTCATTGGGCGAACGCAAGCAAGCAACCGCTGGAACCATATCTGATTAGCTCACAACACATTTTATTATGTATAGTTGCATTGTTGTGTCTGTTGATGAATCCACAGAAACCAAACTTCCTCCAAAGACTTTATCTCTGTGGTAGCGGGTGGACGGACTAACCCTGGATTACGTTACACATCTGTGAGTCATGATACCATCATAAAAATTACTACCACTTCATTCTTACATTTGGAGTTCGGAAAATAATATTTTCTTTGAACTTTTGCTACACAGCCGTGTGTTTACCTAAGTAGAGACATGGGAATTAGATGCGGTCATCATTTCCTTCCTCAGATTAGATTTATGACCTGAAATTTGGCCCCTCCACGCTGTGGCTACTGGATGTGTTATATTGTCTATTGACATAGTGGTTGTCAATCCAGCCATATGTTTGACTCCCTCTTAGCATCGTTTGCTGGCTGTCCACTGTCACTAAGGTTTACTCAATGTCTGCGTCTACATCCCAGTAGATTGTCCCCGTCTTAAGAAGAAAACAACAGGAAAAAAATGATTTTCTTGAACATTTGCAAAATAAAAAAATGGCCCATTTTGTACGATAGAGTAGTGTTTTATACGGTGTGTGTGTTTGTGTCTGATCCAACATCAAATGAAACAAACCCAACACCCAAGGGTCACCAGAACTAGTAATTAGGAAGGTATGTGGGGGGGGGGGGAGGTAAGGTATGAGACTTGAACCAGCGTCTTAGCACGCCAGTTTCCACCCACATGTGCTCGGCCGCCTGTCCAGAAGTGTTTGTAGACTTATAGATAGTATCGCTTCAGGTGTCGAAACTCACGATGCGAGGCGCATTCCTTCTCAGAGTAAATACCCTGGTACTAATTTCCATTTCTGCCAGCGGCTGGGTCGACCGTGGGGGTATTTTTTTTCCAACCACGAGTACAACTCACACTGCATTCAGCAGGAATTGAACACAGGTTGTCAGAATGTCGGTAGCCCAGTCGGGTGGTTTTCCCAACTAGGCTACTGAGGCCTCAAAGGGGGGGGTTTTAAGTGAGAGGGGGGTTTAATGTGTCATCTGGTACAGCTACATCATCAGCAGATGAAGTGTTTGCCCGCAGCAAACTGTCAAATTTCAAGAATTTGTATTTTGCTGTGGGAACTTTTCTGACAGTCTCGTAATGTAGGGTTAACTTTCAATGCTCTCCCCTCTTTATTCTCTCCCCCATTTCTTGTCTCACAACTCATGACCATTCTCCATCTTTCAGTGAGGACCTTAGATCTCCAACATAGCTAAGTTTTCTCAAAATTATATCTCCTTCCTTACCTTCACTAGTTGGTCTCGAGGCGGGACACCGGCCTTAAAACAGAAGTTATGAGTTCAAATCCTGGCTGCATCAGTTTGGATTTTTATTGATGATTTCTCTTTGCTGCAACATTCCCTGTCTCAGCAGTGAGGCCCGGCTTGAACCATCAATTACTCGTCAGCGGATACGGCTCGAAAGGTCAATAGATAGATAGATATACTATCAAGGGAGCTGCGATAGCTCAGTGGTTAGTGAACTGGACTACAAAGGACAAGAGGAAGGGTTTGATCCCAACAGACGGCTTCCGGGTTCACCTAGCCTTAAATGGGTACTGGATTTTTTTCTGGGAAAGTTAAGCGGTACAGGCATAATACGGACCACATTACCCCAAAAATCATGTGCCGAAGGTCTGTAAAATTTATGGTCACTAACACCATATTCCCTATACGCCACTTGGCGTGACGGGGCACTTTACTTTTTTAAAATATATATTATCAAAGAACAATTTCTATCTATTGACCTTTCGAGCCGTAGCCGGCCCATAGGGCGTAGACCAAGATACTCCTCTTATCTGAATTTTTATTCTAGCAGTTTTCAATTCTTTTAAAGATGTTTTATCAAATCTCGCCATTTGTCTCTGTTCTGTGCAGGCAGCTCTATCTCATTGAGGGAGCCGATTCCTGCTGCTTTTGCCTCTCTCATCAATGTTCTTCTCAGTGTCTCTCTGGGTCTTCCTCTTTTTCTCTTATCTGTTGTTTCCCATACGAGGGCTTGATTTGCTCATCGGTTATTATCTCTTTTCATCACATGTCCAACATATGACCATCGTCTTTTCTTTATTACTGAAGATATTAGTGGTTGATTGGCGATTTCTCTAATTTCCTCGTTTGTTTTGAATTCGTTCCACACTATATCAAGTATTTTCCTTAGACATTTATTTTCGAATGCGTTCAACTTTGTTTCTATATCTCTTGTTGTTTTCCAGCTTTCACACGCATATGTAAGGGTTGAAAAAAGAGCAATTTACATCCTAGCATTTTTTTGTTTGTTCACCAGCTTTCCTTCTGATGAAGTCCCTAGAGACTAGGAACTGAATTTTGCGTGTTAATCCGTTTTTCCCTGGCAGCCGTATGCACAGGGGTCCTTCGCCACACAGGGCGGATAACTCAGACTTCGGAGGTACTCATATTTTTTTCGTCAATGAGTAATTGACATTTCAAGCCGGGCCGCGCTGCTGAAACCAGGGGTGGTTGCCGCAGAGAGAAATCATAAATAAAAATCCCAACCGGTGCAGCCGGGATTTGAACTCGCAATCTCTCTGTCTCGAAGCCAGCGTCTTGCCTCGAGATCAACCAGTCTCCATCCTAGCATATACAGTCGAGTCCACTTAAGATGACCTCGGATAAGACGAATTTTGCTTAAGCCGAACTGATTGGCTGAGTCCCGGCAATTTTCCTTCTTTACCTTTGTATTAATACTTCTGTTAAGTCGAACTCGGATAACCCGAATTTTCGGATAAGTCAAACCTAAAAATTAATACCGTCTATATAAAAGTTGATGTTTAAGTCGAACTGTTCATTTTGACTAATTTAAAAAAAAAAAAAAATTGTGAAATAATTAATTTTATTCACCCCGGAAAACAACGTGAAATCCCGCACCTACGATAACTTCCTAAATAACAGCAATGGCGACTTGCAGTAAAAAGCTTACCTCTGTATCTTTAAACAGAAAGATTGAGCTATTAGAAGTGGTCGAACATAGTGGGAAGAAAAAAGTAGATATTAATAAGATATAGCTAGAGAATATGGCATTCCTAAACCAACACTGTCGGGCATTTTAAAAAATAAAGACCGCTATAGAAAATTGTTTTCCGAAAATAAAATCAATAGTGACAGACAGCGTGCTAGAACACTCTGAACAGCTACTAATGATTGTATAGACACTGCTCTTTTAAAATGGTTCACTGTGCTAAGGTCGTCAAATGTACCCATAAATGGGCCATTAATGATGGCAAAAGCAGAGGAGTTTTCACGTCTTGGAGGTCAGACAGACTGGAAATGTAGTGCTGGCTGGCTGGATCGTTTCAAAAAGCGACATTCTATAACATACAAAAGTATGTGTGGAGAGAGACAATCAGTTGATGAAGCAACAACTCATTCATGGACAGAAGATGTGCTTAAACCTGCATTGGCTAAATACAATTGTGCTGATGTGTTTAATGCTGATGAAACCGGCTTATTTTGGAGACTGTTACCTGATAAAACTTTTCTTTTAAAAATGAAAAGTGCCATGGGGGTAAAAAATCAAAAGAAAGATTAACAGTAGTTGTGTGCACTAATATGGATGGCAGTGAAAAATGGCCATTATTTGTGATTGGAAAATTTAAAAGTCCTCGATGTTTTAAAGGCCTGAAAAAGTTGTGTGTGGACTACAGAGCCAATTGTAAGTCATGGATGACATCAGAAGTTTTCAGTGAGTGGCTACAGGAATTTGATTCTTCAATGTTCCGTAAACAAAGAAAAGTTCTTTTAGTTGTTGACAATTGTTCAGCCCACACAAGAATAAACAATTTGAAAGCAACAGAACTTTTATTTCTACCGCCTAATGCCACATCAACACTTCAGCCGTGTGATCAAGGTATAATTCAAAACCTTAAAGTGTATTATAAATCTACAATGTTGTCAAAACTTGTAGGTCATATGGATACTGACCTCAGTTCTGATGGTTTCAAGATCACCCTCCTTGATGCTATTTGAATGTTAAAATCTTCATGGGACAGAGTTTTGCCTGCAACTATTGCAATCTTCATGGGACAGAGTTTTGCCTGCAACTATTGCAATCTTCATGGGACAGAGTTTTGCCTGCAACTATTGCAATCTTCATGGGACAGAGTTTTGCCTGCAACTATTGCAATCTTCATGGGACAGAGTTTTGCCTGCAACTATTGCAATCTTCATGGGACAGAGTTTTGCCTGCAACTATTGCAAACTACTTTAGACAAGCTGGCTTCTTACCTGCAGTAGATGTCCCAGTAAATGAGAGTTCATTAACGAGCAATGAGAGTAATGATACATGTACTGATATTTCAGTGGAGCCATTACTTGCTAGGTTGTATAAAGAGCTAAACATTGAACCAGAGGAGTTTGTGAACATTGATAATGATGTTTTTACCAGTGCCCCTCTTTCAAGCTCTGATATTATGAAGCTATGCATGCCAACCATTCAATCAACAGACCATTCGAACCTCGACTCTGATGATGAGGATGACTGTGGGCTACAAACACAACCTGTATCACAGTCAGATGTTTTGGCATGTATCGACAAAATTAACATTTACATGATGCAAACTGGATGTCCAGATGATGTAATCACACCATTTTTTGCCCTTCAACAGGTCATGAATAGACATTTTTTACAAGCCAAGAAGCAAAGGAAAATCACAGACTTTTTCTTTAAATAATTTGTGAATTTTCAAGAGTTGAACCAGGGGAGTTTGTGAACATTGATAATGATGTTTTTACCAGTGCCACTCTTTCAAGCCCTGATATTATGAAGCTTTTTTACTTGCTTTTTCTTTAATTAAGTTGTGAATTTTCATTAGGTTAAAATGTTCTGTTCTCTTTTTGCCTTTCTTGTATCCACATTGCTGATAATGTTAAGAGTCGCAGTGAAGGTATTTCCTAGGCAGTACATTTGTTTTAATCAATGTCCATGTACAGTACTACACGCAGTGTATACATATTATGTGCAGTCTGGATAAGTAGAATTTCTGATAAGTAGAACAATTTCATTAGGTCCCTGCGAGTTCTACTTATCCAGACTCGACTGTACTATCAAAGAACAATCTACATCCTAGCATATACTATCAAAGAACAATCTACATCCTAACATATACTATCAAAGAACAATTTACATCCTAGCATATACTATCAAAGAACAATTTACATACTAGCATATACTATCAAAGAACAATTTACATCCTAGCATATACTATCACTCCTGCATGTTACCGGTGCCTCATTATGAGGGAAGTAAAGAATAGTGACACTGTGACCTTCCAAGCATGTCGTAAGAGGCGACTAAGGAGGTTGATCGATGGCTTGACAAGCTGTCATTGTAAAAAGTATTGTTATGGAAACAGAGCCATAGATTTTAGAAGCAGTGATCTCTGCAATATGTGCCATTTTGGCATGCAAGGTTTCTGTTTTTGAGATTGTGGTTCTGCCCTATGTGCCGTCTTGGGCTCGAAAGGACAATAGATAGATATACTATCAAAGAACAATTGACACCCTCTAGGCAGGACAAGTCACACAGTTCCCCAGCCATAGTCTGGAAGTAGACTAACTCCAACTTCTCCAGTAAAAGCTGGAGTGTCAAGAAAGCCATTATGACTTGCCACACTGCCTGTATGGTGACATTATGACTTGCCACACTGCCTGTATGGTGACATTATGACTTGCCACACTGCCTGTATGGTGACATTATGACTTGCCACACTGCCTGTATGGTGACATTATGACTTGCCACACTGCCTGTATGGTGACATTATGACTTGCCACACTGCCTGTATGGTGACATTATGACTTGCCACACTGCCTGTATGGTGACATTATGACTTGCTACACTGCCTGTATGGTGACATTATGACTTGCCACACTGCCTGTATGGTGACATTATGACTTGCCACACTGCCTGTATGGTGACATTATGACTTGCCACACTGCCTGTATGGTGACATTATGACTTGCTACACTGCCTGTATGGTGACATTATGACTTGCTACACTGCCTGTATCGTGACATTATGACTTGCTACACTGCCTGTATGGTGACATTATGACTTGCTACACTGCCTGTATCGTGACATTATGGCTTGCCACACTGCCTGTATGGTGACATTATGACTTGCTACACTGCCTGTATCGTGACATTATGACTTGCTACACTGCCTGTATGGTGACATTATGACTTGCTACACTGCCTGTATCGTGACATTATGGCTTGCCACACTGCCTGTATCGTGACATTATGGCTTGCCACACTGCCTGTATGGTGACATTATGGCTTGCCACACTGCCTGTATGGTGACATTATGGCTTGCCACACTGCCTGTATGGTGACATTATGGCTTGCCACACTGCCTGTATCGTGACATTATGGCTTGCCACACTGCCTGTATTGTGACATTATGACTTGCCACACTGCCTGTATCGTGACATTATGACTTGCTACACTGCCTGTATGGTGACATTATGACTGGCCACACTGCCTGTATCGTGACATTATGACTTGCCACACTGCCTGTATCGTGACATTATGACTTGCCACACTGCCTGTATCGTGACATTATGTCCAGAGCAACTCAGAACTATAGCTGGTTTTGATCCTAATCTTCTTCTGTGGTCATGGCTCATTCAGAGTCATCATCATCATGAAGACAGCTGTCTGTGTCAGTGATTCGGTTGCCCCGTAGAGTTTCTCTTCCAGGGAGGTGGGTGTGGACCACATTGTCCTTCTCAGGTCTGTGTACTGGGGGCAATCCTGTAGAACATGTTTTGTAGTCATATTGTCCAGTGTACAGTGGCATAGGCTGGTTGTACCTATTTTGAATTTGGTGAACATGTGATTTCTCATTCTATTGTGGCCAGTGTGTAGGCGAAGTATGATGACTTGATCCCTCCTTGATAGTTGGTGGTATCCATCCCTCTCGTTATGCTTTGGGTGTTATTGTTTACATTTTTCATGATACTGGCCTTTGATGATGAATTTGGCTGCATCGTAACTGACCAGATGGTTCTCTTGTAGTAATCTCTCTCCCGCCTTAGCTAATTTGTCTGCGCATTCATTTCCGTGTATATTACAGTGTGATGGTATCCACTGGATGACCACTCTGGAAGTTATTGCACAGTTGCTCTAGAGTTGTTCTCAAGTCATCTAGCTCGCTGGAGGTTTTCAGAGCTGTTAGGACTGACAGTGCTTCGATCAGTATCATCACTTTCTTGTGCACATTAGTTTTGTGATAGCCAGTTTTGCAGCGTCTTTGAGGGCTTCAGTTTCTGCTTTAAAGTTGTTTGAGAATTTCCCAGTAGCTATTGACTTGGTGATCTCTTCCTGGTTATTCACAACTCCCCCTCCATTTCTGGTGGCGTTTGCAGCAGAGCCATCTGTGTGTATGTGTGACCAGGAGTCCTGTGAGTGGTTGTCGTCTATGTGTTTTTCTGGTATTTTATAGTTCCTGTGGGGAGTCGTACAAGATGGGCATATGGGTTTCGGCATTGTTTGGGACAGTACTGGATCGCTAGTTGTTAGTTCTTTGGAAATTGTCATGAAGTTGCTCCTCATTAATTTTCCTTCTATTCTTCTTCTTCTTTCCTTCCTCATCTGCCTTTCAGCATCGAGGGGAGATATAATTTATGGTCTTTTGCTCTACTGTTCACCTCTTCTGCTGCTGTTATGTTTCCTAGTGCTTCTAATATTTCATTGATTGGTGTTCTCACAATGTTTGTTGAAGGCTCGTTGTGTTGTGTTTTGTTCTTTCTGCCTTGTCACGTGGCCAAACCATTTTATCTGTTGTTTCTTTATATATTCTATGGCGGGGGCTATTCCTAGCATTTTTCTCAGTTCTTCATTTCTGATCTTATCTCTCAGACTGTTTCCTGTCATTCGTCTAACACATTTCATCTCAGTAGAGGTTATTTTTCTTATTGTTCTTGCATCTAGGGTCCAGGTCTGGCATTGGTAGCACAACGTTGGGATGAAGATTGTATTGTATAGTGCTCGTTTTGCCTCCAGAGTTATTTCCTTGTTGGACAATAGTGGTGATAACTGTCCAATGATTTGACAAGCTTTGTTGCATCTTGATTCTATCTCTGCTGTTTGTGAATTATCGTTTGTCATTAGACTTCCTAGGTATTTGAATTCCTCTACTTGTTTTAGTTATCTGCCTTCTATAGTTATGTTGATGTTCTGTTTATTTTTGGCAACATTCATGACTTCTCTTTTGTTGATGTTGATTTTCATGTTGTATTTTGTGCCTGAGATGTTGAGTTTAAGTGTTCTTGTAGGTCTTCTATTGTTTCATGTATTAGTGCCTGGTCGTCTGCACATAAAAGCTCGTTGATCTCCTCTGTCTCTGATGGGTTGGCTAGCTTGCATATATGGTCCATGTATGTAATAAACAGTAGGGGGGATAGTACACACCACTGTCTTACACCTGATCTAACTTCGAAGTGGTCTGTGTAGCCTGTTGCTGTTCTGACCCTGCAGCTGCTGTTGACGTAGAGACTTTTAATAAGGTTGATTAGATGTTGGCTTACTCCGTATGTTGTTAGTATCTCCCACAGTTGTTCTCTGTCGAATGCTTTTTCCTGGTCAATAAAGACTATGTATAAGTTTTGATTGTGTTCTGTCGTTTTTTCTGCACGCTGTTTTAGTGTGAATAGTGCGTCGGTACATCCTCTGTTTTTTCGGAACCCCATTTGAGAATCGCTTAACTGTAGTTTTATTATTGGTCTCAGCCTTTTTTCCAAGATTTTGGCGTAGTTGGTTATTCTCTGGTGCATGGGGTGGTTAGCGAGCCTTTAGTATTTCTCCACTTGTTGCATTACTTTAGTATTTCTCCACTTGTTGCATTACTTTAGTATTTCTCCACTTGTTGTATTACTTTAATATTTCTCCACTTGTTGCATTACTTTAGTATTTCTCCACTTGTTGCATTACTTTAGTATTTCTCCACTTGTTGTATTACTTTAATATTTCTCCACTTGTTACATTACTTTAGTATTTCTCCACTTGTTGCATTACTTTAGTATTTCTCCACTTGTTGCATTACTTTAGTATTTCTCCACTTGTTGTATTACTTTAATATTTCTCCACTTGTTACATTACTTTAGTATTTCTCCACTTGTTGCATTACTTTAGTATTTCTCCACTTGTTGCATTACTTTAGTATTTCTCCACTTGTTGCATTACTTTAGTATTTCTCCATTTGTTGCATTACTTTAGTATTTCTCCACTTGTTGCATTACTTTAGTATTTCTCCACTTGTTGCATTACTTTAGTATTTCTCCACTTGTTGCATTACTTTAGTATTTCTCCACTTGTTACATTACTTTAGTATTTCTCCACTTGTTACATTACTTTAGTATTTCTCCACTTGTTGCATTACTTTAGTATTTCTCCACTTGTTACATTACTTTAGTATTTCTCCACTAGTTGCAATACTTTAGTATTTCTCCACTTGTTACATTACTTTAGTATTTCTCCACTTGTTACATTACTTTAGTATTTCTCCACTTGTTACATTACTTTAGTATTTCTCCACTTGTTACATTACTTTAGTATTTCTCCACTAGTTGCAATACTTTAGTATTTCTCCACTTGTTGCATTACTTTAGTATTTCTCCACTTGTTGCATTACTTTAGTATTTCTCCACTTGTTGCATTACTTTAGTATTTCTCCACTTGTTGCATTACTTTAGTATTTCTCCACTTGTTACATTACTTTAGTATTTCTCCACTAGTTGCAATACTTTAGTATTTCTCCACTTGTTGCATTACTTTAGTATTTCTCCACTTGTTACATTACTTTAGTATTTCTCCACTTGTTGCATTACTTTAGTATTTCTCCACTTGTTGCATTACTTTAGTATTTCTCCACTTGTTACATTACTTTAGTATTTCTCCACTTGTTACATTACTTTAGTATTTCTCCACTTGTTACATTACTTTAGTATTTCTCCACTTGTTACATTACTTTAGTATTTCTCCACTTGTTACATTACTTTAGTATTTCTCCACTTGTTGCATTACTTTAGTATTTCTCCACTTGTTACATTACTTTAGTATTTCTCCACTAGTTACATTACTTTAGTATTTCTCCACTTGTTGCATTACTTTAGTATTTCTCCACTTGTTGCATTACTTTAGTATTTCTCCACTTGTTACATTACTTTAGTATTTCTCCACTAGTTGCAATACTTTAGTATTTCTCCACTTGTTACATTACTTTAGTATTTCTCCACTTGTTACATTACTTTAGTATTTCTCCACTTGTTACATTACTTTAGTATTTCTCCACTTGTTGCATTACTTTAGTATTTCTCCACTTGTTGCATTACTTTAGTATTTCTCCACTTGTTGCATTACTTTAGTGTTTCTCCACTTGTTGCATTACTTTAGTATTTCTCCACTTGTTACATTACTTTAGTATTTCTCCACTAGTTGCAATACTTTAGTATTTCTCCACTTGTTGCATTACTTTAGTATTTCTCCACTTGTTGCATTACTTTAGTATTTCTCCACTTGTTACATTACTTTAGTATTTCTCCACTTGTTGCATTACTTTAGTATTTCTCCACTTGTTACATTACTTTAGTATTTCTCCACTTGTTACATTACTTTAGTATTTCTCCACTTGTTACATTACTTTAGTATTTCTCCACTTGTTGCATTACTTTAGTATTTCTCCACTTGTTGCATTACTTTAGTATTTCTCCACTTGTTACATTACTTTAGTATTTCTCCACTTGTTACATTACTTTAGTATTTCTCCACTTGTTACATTACTTTAGTATTTCTCCACTTGTTGCATTACTTTAGTATTTCTCCACTTGTTACATTACTTTAGTATTTCTCCACTTGTTACATTACTTTAGTATTTCTCCACTTGTTGCATTACTTTAGTATTTCTCCACTTGTTACATTACTTTAGTATTTCTCCACTTGTTACATTACTTTAGTATTTCTCCACTTGTTACATTACTTTAGTATTTCTCCACTTGTTGCATTACTTTAGTATTTCTCCACTTGTTGCATTACTTTAGTATTTCTCCACTTGTTACATTACTTTAGTATTTCTCCACTTGTTGCATTACTTTAGTATTTCTCCACTTGTTACATTACTTTAGTATTTCTCCACTTGTTACATTACTTTAGTATTTCTCCACTTGTTACATTACTTTAGTATTTCTCCCGTTGTTGCATTACTTTAGTATTTCTCCACTTGTTGCATTACTTTAGTATTTCTCCACTTGTTGCATTACTTTAGTATTTCTCCACTTGTTACATTACTTTAGTATTTCTCCACTTGTTACATTACTTTAGTATTTCTCCACTTGTTGCATTACTTTAGTATTTCTCCACTTGTTGCATTACTTTAGTATTTCTCCACTTGTTGCATTACTTTAGTATTTCTCCACTTGTTGCATTACTTTAGTATTTCTCCACTTGTTGCATTACTTTAGTATTTCTCCACTTGTTACATTACTTTAGTATTTCTCCACTTGTTACATTACTTTAGTATTTCTCCACTTGTTACATTACTTTAGTATTTCTCCACTTGTTACATTACTTTAGTATTTCTCCACTTGTTACATTACTTTAGTTTTCCGTCTGTCTTCCAAAGGTTGTAGGGTTGTCACAGTTTGCTCCCTGATTGACAGCTCATAGGTACATCCATTTTACTGGGAAAGTCAGTCAGCCTGGCATGCCACCGACCAAACTACACATAAAATGTGTTGTTGGTTTTTGAAAGATATCATCACTTAGAATCACAGTCTTCATATATTTGTTGTCTACTTTATTATTGACTTTTATGAGGAAATGCAAAAGGAAGTGGTTGGACCAAGTATCTGGGTTGTCTCCCCTAGCAAAGACCGTTTTACAAAGAACTGAGAAGGGAACAAGAAAAAGAGGTAGGCAGAAAATGAGATGGGATGATAACATCAAAGAGTAGACAAGCCTTGACATTGCTGAGTGCCATAAAATGACTGAAGGTAGGGAGAGATGAAGTTGACAAAGTCTGGCACTCAGGGTTATGGGAAGTTGAAGAAATATGTAATAGAACATCTCAAGATGTGTTGTATTCCATTTATGAAATAAAATGTAACATTTTTGTATCATGTCTGTCAATTATCTAAGAATGTATGACAACTATAATGTCAGGAGAGATGATAATTTGATGAATTTGATAAAACATGTCAGGAGAGATGATAATTTATTGAATTTGATAAAACATGCCAGGGGAGATGATAATTTTGTTGAATTTGATAAAACATGTCAGGAGAGATTATAATTTGTTGAATTTGATAAAATATGTCAGGAGAGATGATAATTTGATGAATTTGATAAAACATGTCAGGGGAGATGATAATTTGATGAATTTAATAAAACATGTCAGGAGAGATGATAATTTGATAAAACATGTCAGGGGAGATGATAATTTGATGAATTTAATAAAACATGTCAGGAGAGATGATAATTTGATAAAACATGTCAGGAGAGATGATAATTTGATAAAACATGTCAGGATTTGGATAATGCCAAGAGAGGTCAGAAACAACAGCAGATATCCCAGTCAGCCACAGATGTCAGGTTGAACCGGGCACTGGAGGAGGTTGAAAAGTACAGGGATCAGCTGCTGAAAACAAAGAGTACATCCAAGGTTAGGGCTTTCTTTGTTCTTGTCACCATCATCATTGTCATCATTGTCATCACCATTATCATTGTCATCATTGTCACTAGATTGCATGCAATGTTCAGATTAACAAGACTATTCCATTTGTTCCTATCCTGGACTAACCAGCTCTATCCATGTCCTCCCTGTCCTGGACTAACCAGCTCTGTCCATGTCCTCTCTGCCTGAACTAACCAGCTCTATCCATGTCCTTCCTGTCCTGAACTAACCAGCTCTATCCATGTCATCTCTGCCTGAACTAACCAGCTCTATCCATGTCCTCCCTGTTCTGAACTAACCAGCTCTGTCCATGTCATCTCTGCCTGAACTAACCAGCTCTATCCATGTCCTCCCTGTTCTTAACTAACCAGCTCTATCCATGTCCTCTCTGTCCTGGACTAACCAGCCCTATCAATGTCCTCCCTGTTCTGAACTAACCAGCTCTATCCATGTCCTCCCTGTCCTGGACTAACCTGCTCTATCCATGTCCTCCCTGTCTTGGACTAACCAGCTCTATCCATGTCTTCCATGTCTTCCATGTCCCTCTTATATCAGTTTCTAACTCTCTTCTCACAGCTCTTCAACAAACCATTTGTTCCTGTCCTGGACTAACCAGCTCTATCCATGTCCTCCATGTCCCTCTTATATCTGTTTCTAGCTCTCTTCTCACAGCTCTTCAACAAACCATTTGTTCCTATCCTGGACTAACCAGCTCAATCCATGTCCTCCCTGTCCTGGACTAACCAGCTCTAACCATGTCCTCCCTGTCCTGGACTAACCAACTTTATCCTTGTCCTACCTTTCCTGGACTAACCAGCTCTAACCATGTCCTCCCTGTCCTGGACTAACCAGCTCTATCCATGTCCTCTCTGTCCTGGACTAACCAGCTCTATCCATGTCCTCTCTGTCCTGGGCTAATCAGCTTGATCCATGTCCTCCCTGTCCTGGACTAACCAGCTCTATCCATCTCCCTGTCCTGGACTAACCAACCCTATCCATGTCCTCCCTGTCCTGGACTAACCAGCTGTATCCATGTCCTCCCTGTCCTGGACTAACCAGCTCTATCCATCTCCTCCTGTCCTGGACTAACCAGCTCTATCCATGTCCTCCCTGTCCTGGACTAACCAGCTCTATCCATCTCCTCCTGTCCTGGACTAACCAGCTCTATCCATGTCCTCCCTGTCTTGGACTAACCAGCTCTATCCATGTCCTCCTGTCCTGGACTAACCAGCTCTATCCATGTCCTCCCTGTCTTGGACTAACCAGCTCTATCCATGTCCTCCTGTCCTGGACTAACCAGCTCTATCCATGTCCTCCTGTCTTGGACTAACCAGCTCTATCCATGTCCTCCTGTCCTGGACTAACCAGCTCTATCCATGTCCTCCTGTCCTGGACTAACCAGCTCTATCCATGTCCTCCCTGTCTTGGACTAACCAGCTCTATCCATGTCCTCCCTGTCTTGGACTAACCAGCTCTATCCATGTCCTCCCTGTCTTGGACTAACCAGCTCTATCCATGTCCTCCTGTCTTGGACTAACCAGCTCTATCCATGTCCTCCCTGTCTTGGACTAACCAGCTCTATCCATGTCCTCCCTGTCTTGGACTAACCAGCTCTATCCAAGTCCTCACTGTCTTGGACTAACCAGCTCTATCCATGTCCTCCTGTCCTGGACTAACCAGCTCTATCCATGTCCTCCCTGTCTTGGACTAACCAGCTCTATCCATGTCCTCTCTGTCTCTCTTGTATCATTTCTAACTCTTCTCACCAACACATTTGTTCCTGTCATGCACCAATCTCTCCATATATTCCTGTCTTGGCCCAACCTCTCCATATATTCCTGTCTTGGCCCAACCTCTCCATATATTCCTGTCTTGGCCCAACCTCTCCATATATTCCTGTCTTGGCCCAACCTCTCCATATATTCCTGTCTTGGCCCAACCTCTCCATATATTCCTGTCTTGGCCCAACCTCTCCATATATTCCTGTCTTGGCCCAACCTCTACATATATTCCTGTCTTGGCCCAACCTCTCCATATATTCCTGTCTTGGCCCAACCTCTACATATATTCCTGTCTTGGCCCAACCTCTCCATATATTCCTGTCTTGGCCCAACCTCTACATATATTCCTGTCTTGGCCCAACCTCTACATATATTCCTGTCTTGGCCCAACCTCTCCATATATTTCTGAACTTGGCCCAACCTCTCCATATATTTTTGAACTTGGCCCAACCTCTCCATATATTTATGAACTTGGCCTAACCTCTCCATATATTTCTGAACTTGGCCTAACCTCTCCATATATTTCTGAACTTGGCCTAACCTCTCCATATATTTATGAACTTGGCTGATCTAATTGAGCCTCATTCTTCATTTCTTGTGTTTGTGTTGAAGTCCTCCTGTGTTTGTGTTGAAGTCCTCCTGTGTTTGTGTTGAAGTCCTCCTGTGTTTGTGTTGAAGTCCTCCTGTGTTTGTGTTGAAGTCCTCCTGTGTTTGTGTTGAAGTCCTCCTGTGTTTGTGTTGAAGTCCTCCTGTGTTTGTGTTGAAGTCCTCCTGTGTTTGTGATGAAGTCCTCCTGTGTTTGTGTTGAAGTCCTCCTGTGTTTGTGTTGAAGTCCTCCTGTGTTTGTGTTGAAGTCCTCCTGTGTTTGTGTTGAAGTCCTCCTGTGTTTGTGTTGAAGTCCTCCTGTGTTTGTGTTGAAGTCCTCCTGTGTTTGTGTTGAAGTCCTCCTGTGTTTGTGTTGAAGTCCTCCTGTGTTTGTGTTGAAGTCCTCCTGTGTTTGTGTTGAAGTCCTCCTGTGTTTGTTTTGAAGTCCTCCTGTGTTTGTGTTGAAGTCCTCCTGTGTTTGTGTTGAAGTCCTCCTGTGTTTGTGTTGAAGTCCTCCTGTGTTTGTGTTGAAGTCCTCCTGTGTTTGTGTTGAAGTCCTCCTGTGTTTGTGTTGAAGTCCTCCTGTGTTTGTGTTGAAGTCCTCCTGTGTTTGTGTTGAAGTCCTCCTGTGTTTGTTTTGAAGTCCTCCTGTGTTTGTGTTGAAGTCCTCCTGTGTTTGTGTTGAAGTCCTCCTGTGTTTGTGTTGAAGTCCTCCTGTGTTTGTGTTGAAGTTCTCCTGTGTTTGTGTTGAAGTCCTCCTGTGTTTGTGTTGAAGTCCTCCTGTGTTTGTGTTGAAGTCCTCCTGTGTTTGTGTTGAAGTCCTCCTGTGTTTGTGTTGAAGTCCTCCTGTGTTTGTGTTGAAGTCCTCCTGTGTTTGTGTTGAAGTCCTCCTGTGTTTGTGTTGAAGTCCTCCTGTGTTTGTGTTGAAGTCCTCCTGTGTTTGTGTTGAAGTCCTCCTGTGTTTGTGTTGAAGTCCTCCTGTGTTTGTGTTGAAGTCCTCCTGTGTTTGTGTTGAAGTCCTCCTGTGTTTGTGTTGAAGTCCTCCTGTGTTTGTGTTGAAGTCCTCCTGTGTTTGTGTTGAAGTCCTCCTGTGTTTGTGTTGAAGTCCTCCTGTGTTTGTGTTGAAGTCCTCCTGTGTTTGTGTTGAAGTCCTCCTGTGTTTGTGTTGAAGTCCTCCTGTGTTTGTGTTGAAGTCCTCCTGTGTTTGTGTTGAAGTCCTCCTGTGTTTGTGTTGAAGTCCTCCTGTGTTTGTGTTGAAGTCCTCCTGATATGCTCAAGTTAATTGCTGTCTTCCTTAGTGAAGGTTACAAACACTGAGTCCCATTCTGTCTTTTACCTTTATTGCACATTTTGACGAGCTGTTATTTGTTCATCTCTGTGCTTCACTTCTAATCGCAGCGTTGTTGTCTTGTATTTGTGGACAAGCTATTATTTATCAATTTTAAATTTAGCTTAACATGTTCATTTAATAAATCTAACCATTTATGGTTAGTCGATGGCCCCGATATCACAGCAAACGAATTAAAATCCATAATTGCTCAACCGCCAGTGCCAGTGGAATCTTCCAATTTACAACTCATCTCATTTAAGGATCCAAACAAAGAAAGGTAGTTGCAGTCCCCATCATAGCAGCTACAGCACATGCCAAAAAACATAAGGCCAAGCGGCACTGAAAATGAACGCAGCTTAATTGTCCTTCTTCATACGATGTTATCATTCATCGCAAGCAATCACAATATCGAAACACAATCCGAATGAAATACACAGCTCATGTTGTGCACAGAGCACTAAACTCGGTAGCTCCAGCAACAAACCAGACTTGGAATATGAGGCGACTGCAACAAGGAACACTTTTTAGACACAGCCCTTAAAATATCCTGCAGCCTATCTGCCATATTGACCGATATTCCAATGATGACGTATATTGCAACCAGCACAGATCACGCTATTGTGCACACTGTAGAGGATTTCAGATCACATCCACATAATCCGCTTCACCGGTGAAGTTCCTAACAGTGGAACTTCCTATCTATACACTTATCTGCATTTGAAAGATAGAATTAACCATCTTTCCTGCTAAAAACTAACAGTAAATGTTGATGCAAACATGACCGCGCCATCTTAAAACCGAAAGTCCAATTTTTAAATTTAATCCAACCTGTTAATTTTATAGTTTAACATGTTCACTTAATAGTTCAACCTCTTAATTTTATAGTTTCTTTTTATTTGTTTAATTGTTGGACTTCCAGTCAATATGGCAGATAGGCGGCATGAACCAATGAGGCATAGTCTGAAAAGTGTTCCTTGTTGCTGTTTCCTCATATTGAAAGTCCGGCTTGCTGCCGGAGATACTGAGTTTAGTGCACTGTGCACACCGTGAGCAGTGTGTTTCTTCCAGATTGTGCTTCTGTATTCAGACTGCTTATGATGAATGGTGATATCATATGATGGACAGTTCAGCTGCATTCACTTTCGGTACGGTTAAGCTGTATGGCGTGTGTTGTAGCTGCTATAATGGGGACTGCAGCTGCCTTTTTTTTGTGTGAATCCATCAATGAGATGAGATGTTAATTCGGATGATTCCACTGGCACGGGTGGTTGAGCAATTATAGCTTTTAATTCGTTTGCAGTGATACCGGGGCCTTCCATAACCACAACCACTTGATAAGTGAAAGTTCTAACTTCTACTACTAATCCTGGATGCACCATTTCTGGACAAAATCCTGAATGCACCAATTCTGGACAAAATCCTGAACGCACCAATTCTGGACAAAATCCTGAACGCACCAATTCTGGACAAAATCCTGAACGCACCAATTCTGGACAAAATCCTGAACGCACCAATTCTGGACAAAATCCTGGACACACCCATTCTGGACAAAATCCTGGACACATCCATTTTGGACAAAATCCTGAACGCACCAATTCTGGACAAAATCCTGGACACACCAATTTTGGACAAAATCCTGGATGTACCAATTTTGGGGACAAAATCCTGAACGCACCAATTCTGGGCAAAATCCAGGACATACCAATTCTGGGCAAATTCCTGGACATACCAATTCTGGACAAAATCCTGGATGTACCAATTCTGGACAAAATCCAGGACATACCAATTCTGGGCAAATTCCTGGACATACCAATTCTGGACAAAATCCTGGATGTACCAATTCTGGACAAAATCCAGGACATACCAATTCTGGGCAAATTCCTGGACTACCAATTCTGGACAAAATCCTGGATGTACCAATTCTGGACAAAATCCTGGACATACCAATTCTGGACAAAATCCTGGGCATACCAATTTTGCACAAAATCCTTGTCATACCAATTCTGGACAAAATTCTGCACATACCAATTCTCGACAAAATACAGTGTGTACCAATTCTGGATGTACCAATTCTGGACACAATCCTGGAAGTACCAATTCTGGACAAAATCCTGAACGTACCAATTCTGGACAAAATCCTGAACGTACCAATTCTGGACAAAATCCTGAACGTACCAATACTGGACAAAATCCTGGACGCACCAATGCTGGACAAAATCCTGGACGCACCAATGCTGGACAAAATTCTGTAAGTACCCATGAGCAAACAAAAATTGTATACATATTATGTAATTGAAGTGAGCAACAAAACATGATACTAAAATATCAACGATACATTGTAGTGGGCTGTAACCTGGCATTTGTCACTTCTCCAGGAATCACAGGACACCGAGAAGAAGCGACTGGAGCAGCTGCTAGCAGAAAACAAGCGGCTGGAAAAACAAAAACAAGAACTAATGGCGGGTTTCAAGAAACAAATGAAACTAATTGATGTACTCAAGCGACAGAAGGTAAGAGAATTCTTCTTTCATTTTCCTCACATATGTTTATTTTTGTCTCATTGTGGCATTTTAATTTTAATTTTGGAAATTTTGCTGCATTTATGGATGACGTCCTGAGCCTAGGTTCTCTCTCTCTTTCTTTCTTTTCCTATTGTACCCGTCTGGGTGTAGAAGGAGATACAAAGTTTTTCTTCTTGCCGTTTTGGCAGATTCAACCATTATCAATTGATGTTGTTGTAGCGTTTCTTTGATGTTGTCTGTCCATCTTACTCTAGGTCTGCCTCTTCTCCCTTCTCTTTTAATGTATGTCATGTATGGTAAGGAATCACACAGCATTCTTTCTAGATGGACAAACCAGTTTATTTGTTGTCTGTATGTAGCTTAGGATTGGCTCAATGTCTACTCTTTCTCTTATAATATCATTTCTGGTTCTGTCTTTTCTGGTCACTCCAAGCGCTTATCTCAGACATCTCATCTCTGTGGTAACAGTACAACCTCTTCGTTCTTAAATTTGATATTTTGTGGCAGTTGTTTTAATTATAACACATCACAGAAAATGTTCTAGCTTATCCATTTTGATCATGTTTCGATATTCCAATTGTTTACGATGAATGATGATATTGTATGGCAGGGAACAGTTGGCTGTGTTCACTTTCTGTGCGATTTCGCCTTATGTCTTTTGGCATGTGCTGAGACTGCTATGATGGGGACTGCAGCAGCTACCTTTCTTTGTTTGGGAGATGAGTAATCACGAGCGGTTGAGCAATTATGGATTTTAATTCCTTTGCAGTGATACCGGGACCTTCCATAACCAAAAGTTTCTAGCTAAGAAAATATTGATTGTACAAATATTTTAGTAAATTATATTTGTAACAAAATGATCAAATGTTGGCAAATCTGAGTTTCTGGGGCTGCAATATCCAATGTTTAACCACAAAAGTTGTCACATTTTCAGATATAGCTTCACCTAATCACTTTGAATGTAGAATAGGTGAAGTTTGTGTGTTTTATCTTCATGGAGAGATACAAGTGAGGAAATGAACGAAATCAAGTTATTTGTGGGTCATCACCATTGTACCCCAAACCTGTCCATAGGTGCTCAGATCCCTTCCTCAGCAAGTCCTGCAGTGTCCAACAACTGACAACTCCAGTTCTGTGTTGATTGAAAGTTTTTCTACACACACACCCACTAAGTTTCTCGTTTTTAAACTGTGCCCATCCTAACTCCCATCTCTTTCATCCGAAGGAGTGACGTGGACTCATGGAAACATGCCCTTCCCACATCTCAGAGGGCATTGTTGACATCCGCCCGATCCATTAGTTGACCTTCAATGACAGCACAGCTAGCCAACCTGTTTATTATTTCATTCCCCTATACTCTCGCATGTCCAGGGACGTAGACAAAGGTAACCCTAAATATTTTTTAATTCTGCAATGACACTACCCATCACCTGTGTACAGAGCCCACCTCCACTTTTCCTACCATGCTCATCGAATCACTCAGTATACAGGCGTGGGTGTAGTCTTGTGACTCTAACCAGATGAATGCCCTGGTCACTGCCATCACCTCCATTGTGATGCTACCTGTGGTCATGACGTATGCACCACTGTCTTCTTTGACTATTCTGTCTGCCAAGCATGCTGTAAGTGCCCATGCACTCCTTTGGTGTCGTATTACAGATCTTTCTCATCAGTGTTATCCCAGATGAGACTGTTGACCTCTGCATTGACCGCAACTGAGTTCTGTTCCCTACATTTCCTATCGAGTGTGATAATAAACGAGAATGTCCCTCTGAATGACATAGGCATTGGTATCCACTCCTCACCAGCGTTGATATTGGTAAGCCCACAGACTTGTTTGATGACATCTTCTGCTCGGTCCACCCATGATTTGCCTCTTCTTAGCCTGACACCTTACCTTTTCCTGTGTTGAGCTCGCGGTGCAATGGATGCTCTTTATCTGCTCATATCTTCAGGTATGCTAAATGGTTATGGTTATGGAAGGCCCGGTATCACTACAAACGAATTAAATCCATATTTGTTCATCCACCTGTGCCACTGGAATCATCCAAATTAATATCTCATCCTCCGAACAAAGAAAGGTAGCTGTAGTCCCCATCATAGCAGTCTCAGCAGATGCCAAAAGACATAGGCGAAACTGCACTGAAATTGAACACAGCCATTTGTTCCCTGTCATACGATATCATCATTTATCGCAAGCAATCAAAACGGATGAAACGCACAGCTGTCATTGTGCACAGAGCACTAAACTCACTAGCTCCAGCAAGAGCAAGCCAGACTTGGAATATGAGGTGACTGCAACAAGGAACACTTTTTAGACACAGCCTTTAAAAGATCCTGCCGCCTGTCTGCCATATTGACTGGTATTCCATTGATAATGTATACTGCAATCAACACAGAACACTCTATTACGCACACTGTAGAGGATTTCAGATCACATGCATGTAATTCGCTTCACCAGCGAAGATCCCAACAGTGGAACTTTCTATCTATACACTTATCTGCATTGGAAAGATAGAATTAACCATCTTTCCGGTAAAAAACGTAACAGTGAACGTTGATGCAAACATGACCGCGACATCTTGAAAGCGGAAGTCCCTGTTATTTAATGCTAGATTATCCCTGACAAACAATTGTGTCAGATGTTTGACAGTTTATACAAGATTGGGCAACCAACAGGCCAGACCCCACGCTGCAGAAATGAATTCTGATCAGTGAGGTTAATGACAAATTACTGGTTACACAGAATGTGGATGGGCTCGCAAAGTTTGCTACAGAAGGTTGGCAGTGTCTGCGGCAGGAGTGGATGCAGCTCTTGATGGCTCTACAGTGACCATGTTAACCTGGGTGTACTGTCCAGGGCATGCTGGTGTACATGGCTATGAAATAGCTGATAAGTTGGTTGGTAGCTATGACATGGATTGTGGCCTTACTCTGGACAAAGAGGACAAGTGAACTCCTTGATGTGAACTTCATGATGTGAAGTGCTGTGAACTTCATGATGTGAAGTGTCATAAACTTCATGTTGCTAGAGAAAGTGAGGTGGATAAGTTCTATGTGTGTTAACTTGGATTAATAAAAGTGAACATTTACAGATCACATGCACCGTTGTTGTAAAGGAAATGTGAAGTTTATATAGGCTCTCTAGTACAGTAGATATATAGGCTCTCTAGTGCAGTAGATATATAGGCTCTCTAGTACAGTAGATATATTTAGGCTCTCTAGTACAGTAGATATATTTAGGCTCTCTAGTACAGTAGATATACAGGCTCTCTGGTGCAGTAGATATATATATATATATGCTCTCTGGTACTGTAGATATACAGACTCTCTGGTACACTAGACATACAGGCTCTCTGGTACACTAGACATACAGGCTCTCTGGTGCAGTAGATATACAGGCTCTCTGGTTATTGGTTATGGAAGGCCTCGGTATCACTGCAAGCGAATTCAAATCCATAATTGCTCAACCGCCCGTGCCAGTGGAATCATCCGAATTATAACTCATCTCCCAAACAAAGAAAGGTAACTGTAGTCCCCATCATAGCAGTCTCAGCACACGCCAAAAGACATAAGGCGAAACCGCACAGAAAGTGAACACAGCCAACTGTTCCCTGTCATACGATATCATCATTCATCGTAAACAACTGGAATATCGAAACATGATCAAAATGGATGAGACACACAGCTCACGGTGTGCACAGAGCACTTAACTCAGTAGCTCCTGCAACAAGCCGGACTTGGAATATGAGGAAACTGCAACAAGGAACACTTTTCTCTCAGAACAGGCTCTCTGGTACAGTAGATATATATGCTCTCTGGTACAGTAGACATAGAGGCTCTCTGGTACAGTAGATATACAATCTCTCTGGTACAGTAGATATACAGGCTCTCTGGTACAGTAGATATACAATCTCTCTGGTACAGTAGATATACAATCTCTCTGGTACAGTAGATATACAATCTCTCTGGTACAGTAGATATACAATCTCTCTGGTACAGTAGATATACAATCTCTCTGGTACAGTAGATATACAATCTCTCTGGTACAGTAGATATACAGGCTCTCTGGTACAGTAGATATACAATCTCTCTGGTACAGTAGATATACAGGCTCTCTGGTACAGTAGATATATATGCTCTCTGGTACAGTAGACATAGAGGCTCTCTGGTACAGTAGATATACAATCTCTCTGGTACAGTAGATATACAATCTCTCTGGTACAGTAGATATACAATCTCTCTGGTACAGTAGATATACAATCTCTCTGGTACAGTAGATATACAGGCTCTCTGGTACAGTAGATATACAATCTCTCTGGTACAGTAGATATACAATCTCTCTGGTACAGTAGATATACAATCTCTCTGGTACAGTAGATATACAATCTCTCTGGTACAGTAGATATACAATCTCTCTGGTACAGTAGATATACAATCTCTCTGGTACAGTAGATATACAATCTCTCTGGTACAGTAGATATACAGGCTCTCTGGTACAGTAGATATACAGGCTCTCTGGTACAGTAGACATACAGGCTCTCTGGTACAGTAGATATAGAGGGTGAGCTCTGATGTCAAGTCAGTCAGAAAACTCACTATTGCTGCGCTTCAAACCCCTCCTATCTCATCTGTTCAGCCAGTGAGTGCACTAACCACTTCACCACAGTAGTTCCATACATCTTTGTGTGTCAGGTCACTAACCACTTCACCACAGTAGTTCCATACATCTTTGTGTGTCAGGTCACTAACCACTTCACCACAGTAGTTCCATACATCTTTGTGTGTCAGGTACAAGATTACCAGCCTGCACAAGAGTTGTTCAGCTAAAAGTCACTTTCAATCATTGTGATAGCAAATGATGATTTCATTCTCATTTCAGATATTCTCACTTCAGATACACATTCTCATTTCAGATACACATTCTCATTTCAGATACACATTCTCATTTCAGATACACATTCTCACTTCAGATATACATTCTCAATTCAGATTTATTTAGGATATTCTCATTTCAGATGCATATTCTAATTTCAAATCTTCCCATTTCAGATGCACATCGAGGCAGCCAAGATGTTGCAGTTTTCTGAAGAGGAGTTTATCCGAGCACTGGAGTGGGGAAGTTAGAGTGGTAGCCAGAAACCTGGGAAATCTTCCAAGAGGATCATGCTATGATAGTTATCACCGTTGTTGATATCTGACCACGCTTACATTTATTTAACTTATGCAATTTTCTGAAAAGGAGTTTTCCAACGCCAGAGATTTGGGAAATTAGATGGCTGTCGGCTTCTAAAGACCTGTAAGATATGTTCTAAGGGGCATCCAGTGCTTGCATTCACCCAATGACTAAAAGGAGTAAATTTCTTCATCATCCGCCCTTAAAAGGACGTTAAGTGGGCGTATCTGCGTTGTGGTTTGCAGTATAACTGTGATGTTTGCACCTTTCGGCCCAACACATCCATCTTCAGTACAGAGGCATTCAGTGATAATTATTGCTTCTTTCACGCTAAGATTTGTAGGCTACCTACATTTCTTTGCCAGCAGTGAGAATCTTTGAGTGACAGGATGTTTCGCTACAGAACACATTTCCTCAATAATTATTATCGCATTTGGACACAAATAGGCGTCCCTTCCAGCATATGTTATGTCATCACATTTCTTACAAAATGAAGTCAGTCCACTTCAGGTTTGTTTGTAATATTCTCATTAACGGTGAAACCATTTAAAAAAAGGAATGTCGAGTTCTGAAGCGAATGAGAGCCCTTAGATTAGCTGAACTAGATGTCAGACGCCTCACAAGTCAAGTCTCACATCAAAACTACAAAAACAAATATGGAGTCAAATGTTTACTGTTTATTTAATTACAATATAAATAACATTTCAATTACATGGTAAGCTTATATAGCTGAAAGTATTTAATACTGTAAGTAATATGTGTTCAGCTGTAAGAGTTTATTTGTAGCATTTTGTCCTGAAATAGTGCACAGCATTGCCAATCTAGGATATATCCAGCATACTGTTCATTCACTTTGATGGTAGATATGTGTCTTCTCACAGCAATAGTGTACGTCAACATATTTATAACAAGACGGCTAGAAAGTATCTTTTTTTTTTCTAAGATAAAAGTTTTTTTAAAAACACAACAGACATCATCAATTGCTCATACAATAGAAAGACAAATCATCAAAAGCTTGCAAAAGACATACAAACATCAAAAGCTCACAGCAGATGAGCAGACATCATCAAAAGCTCACAGCCCCCATCAAAAACTCACAAAAGACAAATCATAAAAAAAAAACAAAAGACAAAAACATCATCAAAAACTCACAAAAGACAAAAACATCATCAGAAACACACAAAAGACAAAACATCATCAGAAACACACAAGACAAATCATCATCAAAAGCACATCAAAGACAAAACATCATCAAAAGCACGTCAGACAAAACACACAAAAGACAAAACATCATCAGAAACGCACAAAAAGACAAAACATCATCAGAAACACACAAAAGACAAATCATCATCAAAAGCACGTCAAAGACAAATCATCATCAAAAGCACGTCAAAGACAAAACATCAAAAGCACATCAAAGACAAAACATCATCAGAAACACACAAAAGACAAAACATCATCAGAAACACACAAAAGACAAAACATCATCAGAAACACACAAAAGACAAAATCATCATCAAAAGCACGTCAAAGACAAAACATCATCAAAAACACACAAAAGAGAAAACATCATCAAAGGCACATCAAAGATAAAAACATCATCAAAAGCACGTCAAAGACAAAATCATCATCAGAAACACACAAAAGACAAAACATCATCAAAAGCACGTCAAAGACAAAACATCATCAGAAACACACAAAAGACAAAATCATCATCAAAAGCACGTCAAAGACAAAACATCATCAAAGGCACATCAAAGACAAAAACATCATCAAAAGCACGTCAAAGACAAAATCATCATCAGAAACACACAAAAGACAAAACATCATCAGAAACACAAAAGACAAAACATCATCAAAAGCACGTCAAAGACAAAACATCAGAAACACACAAAAGACAAAACATCATCAAAAGCACGTCAAAGACAAAACATCATCAGAAACACACAAAAGACAAAACATCATCAGAAACACACAAAAAGACAAAACATCATCAGAAGCACACAAAAAGACAAATCATCAGAAAGACAAAACAAACATCAAAGGTAAACAAACCCCACTATTGTCTGTATGTGGTGCATGATGTCCGTTGTTGGCAAGTATGTGAAGTCTTTCTTTCTGTTGTATGCAAGTTCTTGCTGATGTCTGTTAATAGTTAGTACTTGATGTTATTTCTTGTGTGCCTGTACCAGCTTATGTCTGTAAGACAACAGCAGGTACTTGCCAACAACAGACATCTCAAATACTAACAGACAACAGCAGGTACTTGCCAACAACAGACATCTCAAATACTAACAGACAACAGCAGGTACTTGCCAACAACAGACATCTCAACAGACAACATCAGGTACTTGCCAACAACAGACATCTCAAATACCCACAGACAACAGCAGGTACTTGCCAACAACAGGCATAACAATGACAACAGCAGGTACTTGCCAACAACAGACATCTCAAATACTAACAGACAACAGCAGGTACTTGCCAACAACAGACATCTCAAATACTAACAGACAACAGCAGGTACTTGCCAACAACAGACATCTCAAATACCAGCAGGTACTTGCCAACAACAGACATCTCAAATACCAGCAGGTAACAGCTTATCAATTAAGCCTGTTCTGTACTAATCACAAAGTACACTACCATGACTTACAGGGAATGAGGTGGGGTAGTCATGTATTTTATTACCACCATGGGTGTTGGATTAACTTACTAACTGTCCAATGAGGTTGACCGTTGGTCTCAGTAGCTACTGCTCTATCAACTTTGCCATGAGGGGTATGCTGCTAAAATACTGGAGGGCTGACTCATAGCTGACTGCTTGCATCAGTGTCAGTGAACCAAAACTGACTAAGAGCCTATTCTACCTCCCTGTAGTGAACATGGAAACTAAACAGTCTTGTTAAACTAGTTGGGACGGCCACACTAAAGTTGAGCGATACATGTGGTGATCTATAACACAATGCAGCTAGGTCCTTGTAAGAGCATCAGATAAAGATCTTTTTTTTTGGATGCAGCAGAGGAGTCATAACAAAGAAGATCAAGTGAGGGCTCAACTACGAACAAGACCTAGCAGTGAATCGTCAGACAAGGAGTTTTTTGAGAGGAATTCACTACAATTATTACATCTGTGTCTGTGTCAAATTATGTAAACGAAAAAAAAAAATTATACGTTACAACTTTACGTACAATTAGCAGGACTACTAGCATAAAACAAACATATATGAAATGTTATGCCTATTCTTAAATTAAAATAGTCTTTGGACGGACAAACCTGATGATTGTGATGTGTACATTGTCTACATGAATAAATTAAAAACGAACTAAAAATCGTCATCTTCTCTCTGTGACGTCTCCAGATCTTTAGAGTCGCTCAGTCCAAGTTTCTCACTCACGTACTGCGATACCTCGTCTCCACTCTCATCATAACCAATTAATGACTCTCCTCTCAGTGGTGAATCTTTGTCTTCAAAATTGTCCACTGCTGTCAGCCTTTAAATGAGATGGCAACCAAAAATAGAGATCAATTAATCTCAGGAGAGCTTGCTAATAAAAACAAATATTACAATTCTAAGAAAGTAATATACAATGATTAGTATAATCATACAATTCTAATAACTAATCATTTATTTTCAACATGATGAGAATTCATATTATTTCAATTGAATATAAAGTGATCAGTTTAACCTCTCATGCTAGTTATAAGAGTTAATTATTTATTTCTTATATAAAGTGATTAGTCTATTCTCCCATGTTAGCTATAAAGGTCTTTGCTGGTGCTACAGAGTTCGTACATCTGAATTGAAGCCATCTTTAGTGCTTTCACTAGTATATGTCGTGTGAACTTCATACTAGGTAATGAGGAAAGGGATTTGAGCTCTAAGGGGTTGTCCATTGTGCAATAAAGATGACCTTTAGAAGAAACTAAACTGAGAACCATTTATCTCTGACATAAAGTGATAGGAATTAATCATTTTTCTCTGACATAAAGTGATAGGAATTAATCATTTTTCACTGACATAAAGTGATAGGAATTAATCATTTATCTCTGACATAAAGTGATAGGAATTAACCATTTATCTCTGACATAAAGTGATACGAATTAATCATTTTTCTCTGACATAAAGTGATAGGAATTAACCATTTATCTCTGACATAAAGTGATAGGAATGAATCATTTATCTCTGACATAAAGTGATAGGAATGAATCATTTATCTCTGACATAAAGATCTCTGACATAAAGTGATAGGAATTAACTACTTATCTCTGACACAAAGTGATAGGAATTAACCATTTATCTCTGACACAAAGTGATAGGAATTAATCATTTATCTCTGACATAAAGTGATAGGAATTAACCATTTATCTCTGACATAAAGTGATAGGAATTAACCATTTATCTCTGACATAAAGTGATAGGAATTAACCATTGACCTCTGACACAATGTGACACCCATGTACACCTACCTTTGCCTGTCCCAGCTATCGTTTAGTTCCGATGTTTGTCCTTCCCTGGCCTGTGGATCAAGACCATACAGTCTACAATATTTGAACTGACCAATGATGTTTTCATCTTGATCTACTAGCAGTGATCTAACAACTTGTTTTAATGCATTGAATTGTGCCTACAAATTAGATTCAAGTCGAAGATAAACAAAACAGGTTATCTAAACGGGACTGCACTGAAAGTGGTCAGAAACTCACAGCTATCTGCTTGTGTCAGGATCAGCAGACCAAAATTGGCCGAGATCCTACTCTATCTCTTGTGAAGAATGAAGGCAACCTAAAAGTGTTGGGTTGAAATGGTGCAAATATAAAAGCTTGCTACAAACCACAGCACAACACATCTAGTCCATTTAGCCTCCTTTTAAGGAAGATAAGTCGTCGTTCAGTTAACACACTAGAACTATCTATCTATTAACCTTTCGAGCCGTAGCTGGCTCATAGAGCATAGACCCAGATACTCTTTATCTAAATTTTTATTCTAGCAGTTTTCAATCCTTGTAAAGATCTTTTATCAAATCTCGCCATTTGTCTCTGTTCTGTGCAAGCATCTCATTGAGGAAGCTGACTCCTGCTGCTCTTGCCTCTATGATCAATGTTCTTCTCAGTGTCTCTCTGGGTCTTCCTCTTTTTCTCTTACCTGTTGTTTCCCACATGAGGGCTTGCTTTGTTATTCGGTTATTATCTCTCCTCATCACATGTCCAACATATGACCATCGTCTTTTCTTGATTACTGAAGATATTAGTGGTTGATTGGCGATTTCTCTAATTTCCTCGCTTGTTTTGAATTCGTTCCACGCTATACCAAGTATTTTCCTTAGACATTTATTTTCGAATGCGTTCAACTTTGTTTCTATATCTCTTGTTGTTTTCCAGCTTTCACACGCATACGTAAGGGTTGATAGTACATTTGATTTGAATAGTCTAAGTTTTGTGTTTGTGCTGATGAGTTTTGATTTCCACAACTTCTCAAGGCTTCTGAAAAACATTGCTGCTTTAGCTATTCTGATTCCAATTTCTTTACTTGTATCCCCTTCTCGATCAATGTGACTTCCAAGATAGATAAAGTGACCAATCTCTTCCACTGGTTGTTTTTCCATGTATATTTTGTCGTCTGTTGGAATTAAGCTTTTCATGACTTTAGTCTTTTCATGATTGATCTCAAGCCCAATTTTGCTGGCTATTGATGATAGTTCATTTGTGTTTTCCTGCATCGTTTTTATCTGACTGCTGATGAGGAACAGTAGAACAAGTTCAGGTTAAACTCAGCGGTAGATAGTCTTCCCAAACAGTTTACTAGAATGAATGTTGCGTGTGTTGGAAACAGCTTCTTACATCGGTCAAGCGAAGGCAGTTTGTTGGTAAAAGCATGTAATAAGATACAGGGGAACAGTGAAAAATTAAGAAAAATAGTTGACAAAAGAGAAAATGGAATGATGCTATCGAAAACTTATTGGGTTGCCTATTCTTTGCAAAACATTGCACTCACCACAGCCCATCTGAAAGAATCTCTGTCTCTGGTCAGATCTCTCACAGAACGTTACATTCACCACAGCCTGTCTGAAAGAATCAATCTCTGTCTCTAGCCAGATGCCCCACAGAATGTTACATTCACCACAGTCCATCTGAAAGAATCTCTGTCTCTAGCCAGATCTCCCACAGAACGTTACATTCACCACAGCCCATCTGAAAGAATCTCTGTCTCTAGCCAGATCTCCCACAGAATGTTACATTTACCACAGCCCGTCTGAAAGAATCTCTGTCTCTAGCCAGATCTCTCACAGAACGTTACATTCACCACAGCCCGTCTGAAAGAATCTCTGTCTCTAGCCAGATCTCCCACAGAACGTTACATTCACCACAGCCCGTCTGAAAGAATCTGTCTCTAGCCAGATCTCCCACAGAACGTTACATTCACCACAGCCCGTCTGAAAGAATCTGTCTCTAGCCAGATCTCCCACAGAACGTTACATTCACCACAGCCCGTCTGAAAGAATCTCTGTCTCTAGCCAGATCTCCCACAGACCGTTACATTCACCACAGCCCGTCTGAAAGAATCTCTGTCTCTAGCCAGATCTCCCACAGACCGTTACATTCACCACAGCCCGTCTGAAAGAATCTCTGTCTCTAGCCAGATCTCCCACAGAACGTTACATTCACCACAGCCTGTCTGAAAGAATCTCTGTCTCTAGCCAGATCTCCCACAGAACGTTACATTCACCACAGCCTGTCTGAAAGAATCTCTGTCTCTAACCAGATCTCCCACAGAACGTTACATTCACCACAGCCTGTCTGAAAGAATCTCTGTCTCTAACCAGATCTCCCACAGAACGTTACATTCACCACAGCCTGTCTGTAAGAATCTCGGTCTCTAGCCAGATCTACTTCTTCCGTTGTCATGTCCAAGGTCTCTTAGATTTTTTTAAACCACTTTCATCTTTGTCTGCCCCTGATGTGTCCTCCAGGAACCATACTTTCCATTATTGTTCTTTCCGCCTCTCTCTGTCTTTTAACGTGGTCATAGTCTATTAATGTCCTCTGTAGAATGGTGTTTATAAGCCAGTTTTTTATGTTTAAATCTTGTAATATCTCTTTATTGCTCTTTTTCATTATCCAAGGTATCTTAAGGATTTATCTACATCGAAGGTTGGCTATCATGGAGCGCTATTCTGTTCTGTCTCTTGCTTTGGTGGTGCAGGTTGTCATAGGCTGACTTGTCCATCTTTTGATGTCACTCATCCATGTTAGTTTGGTCTGCCTCTTTTACCTTGTATTTTTTTCCCTTCAAAGATTACTTTTAGTAGGGTGCTGTGTCTTACCCTACTGGGGAACTTGTCCCCAAAATCACACTTGTCTTGTTTAAATTGTGTTTAGTAGTTCTCTTTTCAATTTTAGTTGTTTTAAGTTTTCATTTCTTTTCTTTCCATTCTTTTCTAAATCCACATTTCAAAAGCTTCAATTCTCTGTTCTGCTTTCTTGTCTAATGTCCATGTTTCTGCACCATATAGGAATATCGAGAAGATGTAACATTTTGCTATTCTTAGTTTTAGCTCTGGTGTTATTTGTTTTGATGTTAGTATATTTTTCATGGCATTAAAATTACTTTTTTGCCATTCCTATTCTTTTGTTTATTTCAGTTTTACATTTTCCAACACTGGTTTTAATATTTTTGATATATCTAATCCATATTTGTTGCTTGTCATGTTTATTTCATGAAGTAATGTCGACAACAAAAGCTCCATGGTCGTTGAGGCGGAAGTGCAGGCCTTAATTTGCAAGATCTCTTCTAATAATGATGCAGTTATTGACACAGATGGGTGTATGTTATTAGGGCATGTTTGGAGCTCGTGGCCTTTCACTGCTCAGTTTGGAGGCAGAACTGAAGGAAGACAGTGAGGCTTTTCCATTGACCATGGAAATTATGGATGTCACTAAAACATTAGCATGACTTGAGACACAGATTTATGCACATGTTGTGTTTCCTCAGTGACTCAATGAGCATGCTCAGAAAGATCACAAATGGATGTGCTCGACGGCAGTGGTTGGAGCCTCTGAGGAGGTCTATTCTAATAAAAGTCTGCTTCATTTGTGTGCCAGGACACGTGAGTGAAAGAGATAATGAATGTGCTAACAGACTTGCCAGTCTGGCTGATGCTGTGTGCAGAAGGTCAATGGACTGCTCTCACATTCTGAATGCCCTTAGGGACGATAAATGAAAAAATAACCCTGAATCCGCAGCCACGAACAAACTTCATGAATATATGTCCAGGTGGGAGATGCCAGACAAGATCACTACGTAGGAATCTAAAGAAGACTTGTCAACCAACACAACACCGGTGACGTTAGTCGCTACACGTTGCTGGATATATTTCGGTGGAGATCTGAGCACTTATGGACTTGTTCGATGTGTAATGTGGACTAAACTATACTAACTAGGGGTGTGTGATGTTGAGGAACAGGTAGGCATATGGAAGAAGTATGTGATGTTGAGGGACAGGTAAGCATATGGAAGAGGTGTGTGATGTTGAGGGACAGGTAGACATATGGAAGAAGTGTGTGATGTTGAGGGACAGGTAGACATATGGAAGAGGTGTGTGATGTTGAGGGACAGGTAGACAAATGGAAAGTGTTTGTGATATTGAAGAACCTTAATAGTTGCTTTGCATTCCATAAGAAACATTCACAATTAGATGAAACAACAGTTGCAATGAGAGACCTCACTAAGATGGGCCATGTAACAGGTCTACTTGTCTCATTAGACGACAGCACCAATTGGGATATTCTTTCTTTCCTTAATTCTTTAAAAAGAATTACAACAATCATATGACACATCAAACAATAACCGTTTGACACACCAAACAAAAACATTGTATGGCACCAAAAACCCACCATATGGCACACCAAACACCAACCATATGACATACCAAACAAAATTGTATGGCACAGCAAACACCAACCATATGACATACCAAACAAAATTGTATGGCACAGCAAACACCAACCATAAGACACACCAAAGAACCATATAACACACCAAACAAAAAAATTGTATGGCACACCAAACAACAACCGTTTGACACACCTAACAAAAAGATTGTATGGCACAGCAAACACCAACCATGTGGCACACCAAACACCAACTATATGGCACATGAAACATCAACCATATGGCACACCAAACAACAACCGTTTGACACACCAAACAAAAATTGTATGGCACACCAACCATATGACACACCAAACACATGGCACACCAAACATGGCATATCAAACACCAACCATATGGCACACCAAGCAGCAATCATATGGCGCACCAAACAGCAACCATATGGCGCACCAAACACCAACTATATGGCACATCAAACACCAACCATATGACACATCAAACAGCAACCATATAGCACACCAAACTTATGGCACACCAAACACCAACCATATGGCACACCAAACAGCAATCATATAGCACACCAAACACCAACCATATGGCACACCAAACAGCAACCATATGGCACACCAAACAGCAACCATATGGCACACCAAACAGCAATCATATAACACACCAAACACCAACCATATGGCACATCAAACAGCAATCATATAGCACACCAAACACCAACCATATGGCACACCAAACACCAACCATATGGCACACCAAACACCAACCATATGGCACACCAAACAGCAATCATATAGCACACCAAACACCAACCATATGGCACATCAAACAGCAATCATATAGCACACCAAACACCAACCATATGGCACACCAAACACCAACCATATGGCACACCAACCATATAGCACACCAAACACCAACCATATGGCACACCAAACAGCAACTATATGGCACACCAAACACCAATCAAATGGCACACCAAACACCAACCATATGGTACACCAAACAGCAACCACATGGCACACCAAACAGCAACCATATGGCACACCAACCATATAGCACACCAAACACCAACTATATGGTACACCAAACAGCAACCATATGGCACACCAAACACCAACCATATGGTACACCAAACACCAACCATATAGCACACCAAACACCAACCATATAGCACACCAAACACCAACCATATGGTACACCAAACACCAACCATATAGCACACCAAACACCAACCATATGGTACACCAAACACCAACCATATAGCACACCAAACACCAACTATATGGCACACCAAACAGCAATCATATAGCACACCAAACAGCAACAATATGGCACACTAAACAGCAATCATATGGCACATCAAACAACCATAAAGCAGATGAGGGCATGAATACCTCCATGAGGCCAGGTCTTGTGAAAGTAGTTCCAGTAACAGGAACCTCAATATCGTGTCCGAGAGCTACATGAGATTCCCTCAACAGGCGGGAATATAGTTCATCAGCTTCCTGTCGAGCAATTTCTGCACGAGAA
Organism: Megaustenia siamemsis; assembly: GCA_032433765.1. Classification (NCBI taxonomy): domain Eukaryota; kingdom Metazoa; phylum Mollusca; class Gastropoda; order Stylommatophora; family Ariophantidae; genus Megaustenia; species Megaustenia siamemsis. The sequence goes on from JAVIAB010000099.1 coordinate 28,683,430, forward strand.
TAAAAATAAAGGTTAAATCATGCAACAGAAATTTAAATGAATAAAGACAAACATAACTATTTGTTTCTGTCATAAATGTACATGTTAGTTCTAAACTTAATATTGTGATGGTGTTTGTGTACAGTCAGTTATCAGGTAGCAGAACCAACTTTGCTGCACTCAAGTCAGCCCTCAAAGTAAACTTTGCTGTACTCAAGTCAGCCTCAAAGTAAACTTTGATGTACTCAAGTCAGCCCCAAAGTAAACTTTGCTGTACTCAAGTCAGCCCTCAAAGTAAACTTTGCTGCACTCAAGGCAGCCTCAAAGTAAACTTTGATGTACTCAAGTCAGCCCCAAAGTAAACTTTGCTGTACTCAAGTCAGCCTCAAAGTAAACTTTGCTGTACTCAAGTCAGCCTCAAAGTAAAATGTGCTGTACTCAAGTCAGCCTCAAAGTAAACTTTGCTGTACTCAAGTCAGCCTCAAAGTAAACTTTGCTGTACTCAAGTCAGCCTCAAAGTAAACTTTGCTGTACTCAAGTCAGCCTCAAAGTAAACTTTGCTGTACTCAAGTCAGCCTCAAAGTAAACTTTGCTGTACTCAAGTCAGCCTCAAAGTAAACTTTGCTGTACTCAAGTCAGCCTCAAAGTAAACTTTGCTGTACTCAAGTCAGCCTCAAAGTAAAATGTGCTGTACTCAAGTCAGCCTCAAAGTAAACTTTGCTGTACTCAAGTCAGCCTCAAAGTAAACTTTGCTGTACTCAAGTCAGCCTCAAAGTAAACTTTGCTGTACTCAAGTCAGCCTCAAAGTAAACTTTGCTGTACTCAAGTCAGCCTCAAAGTAAACTTTGCTGTACTCAAGTCAGCCTCAAAGTAAACTTTGCTGTACTCAAGTCAGCCTCAAAGTAAAATGTGCTGTACTCAAGTCAGCCTCAAAGTAAACTTTGCTGTACTCAAGTCAGCCTCAAAGTAAACTTTGCTGTACTCAAGTCAGCCTCAAAGTAAACTTTGCTGTACTCAAGTCAGCCTCAAAGTAAACTTTGCTGTACTCAAGTCAGCCTCAAAGTAAACTTTGCTGTACTCAAGTCAGCCTCAAAGTAAACTTTGCTGTACTCAAGTCAGCCTCAAAGTAAACTTTGATGTACTCAAGTCAGCCCCAAAGTAAACTTTGCTGTACTCAAGTCAGCCCTCAAAGTAAACTTTGCTGCACTCAAGGCAGCCTCAAAGTAAACTTTGATGTACTCAAGTCAGCCCCAAAGTAAACTTTGCTGTACTCAAGTCAGCCTCAAAGTAAACTTTGCTGTACTCAAGTCAGCCTCAAAGTAAAATGTGCTGTACTCAAGTCAGCCTCAAAGTAAACTTTGCTGTACTCAAGTCAGCCTCAAAGTAAACTTTGCTGTACTCAAGTCAGCCTCAAAGTAAACTTTGCTGTACTCAAGTCAGCCTCAAAGTAAACTTTGCTGTACTCAAGTCAGCCTCAAAGTAAACTTTGCTGTACTCAAGTCAGCCTCAAAGTAAACTTTGCTGTACTCAAGTCAGCCTCAAAGTAAACTTTGCTGTACTCAAGTCAGCCTCAAAGTAAAATGTGCTGTACTCAAGTCAGCCTCAAAGTAAACTTTGCTGTACTCAAGTCAGCCTCAAAGTAAACTTTGCTGTACTCAAGTCAGCCTCAAAGTAAACTTTGCTGTACTCAAGTCAGCCTCAAAGTAAACTTTGCTGTACTCAAGTCAGCCTCAAAGTAAACTTTGCTGTACTCAAGTCAGCCTCAAAGTAAACTTTGCTGTACTCAAGTCAGCCTCAAAGTAAACTTTGCTGTACTCAAGTCAGCCTCAAAGTAAACTTTGCTGTACTCAAGTCAGCCTCAAAGAAAAGACACTATGGTTCTTCAGATTTGGACTTACATTACAAGACAGACAGTCCTAGCTGTTTCATCACTTGAAAAAAGTAAAAGTTCTCTCCCCTGCCTTACTAAGCATGTAGGGAATCTGGTTATAGTCAACATATTTTTCTACGACCGTGGCATATTTTTGGCTGACGTGCCCTTACGTCAGGCTGTGGCTACTTCCCAGAAAAATCTCTCTTCTTTCTTTCCTCACTTGCCTTTCAGCGTAGAGAGGAGATATAATTTGTAGTCTTTTGCTCTTCTGTGACCTCTCCTGCTGTTGTTTCCTAGTGGTTCTAATATTCTATCATTTTCGTGGTCGGCCCTTGGGTCTGGTGTTCTTGCATAGTTTATTGAAGGCTCATTGTGGTGTGTTCTTTCAACCTTACCACGTGGCCAAACCATTTTCTGTTGGTTCTATCTATGGCGGAAATTATTCCTAGCTTTTTTCTCAGTTCTCCATTTCTGATCTATCTCTCAGACTGTTTCCTGTCATTCGTCTAACGCATTTCATCTCAGTAGAGGTTATTTTTCTTATTGTTCTTTTATTTAGGGTGGGGGGGAGCAGAAGCGCCTGCGACCTGTGGTCGCAATAGCAGGGTCGTCGCAATAGCAGGGTCGGCGCACCATCAGCTGACCAAGACCTAGCAGTTCTACCTCCTCGTGGTCTCCCCTGGTAACAGTCTGTGTCAAAACAGACTGGCTAGCAGAAGCTACGATCATCGTGTTCCCTGTAGTGGTGGCTATTACTGATATAGAGGACCCAGTATTGCAGTACCTCTGTGCTGGACTAGTAGTTTCCCAGCATAGCCTGGGATAGATGAACTCCAACTTCTCCAGTAAGAGCCGGGATGTCAAGAAAGCCATTACGACCCGCCACATCAAATGAGTTATTGAGTTATTTGCGGGTCATCATCACTGCACTCTGAACATGTCCATAGGTGCTCAGATCCCCTCCTCAGCAATTCCCTCAGTGTCCAGCGACTGACGACTCCAGTTCTATGTTGGTTGATAAGTCTTCTTACACGGCCACTTTCTCATTTCTGGCTGTGCCCAACTTAACTCCCATTTCCATCATCCGAAGAAGTGACGTGGATCTGTGTTTGTCGAAGTCATGTGCTCTTCACACATCTCGGAGGGCATTTATGATGTCCGCCCGATCCATTGGTTGCCTGTCCTCAACGACAGCACAGCTAGCCAACCTGTCCGCTCTTTCATTTCCCCGTACTCCCGCATGTCCAGGGACATAGACAAAGGTGACCTTACGTATTTTGGATTTCTGCAACGACTCTACCCATTGCATGCGTACAGAGCCCGCACTTTTTTTATCATGCTCATCGAATCACTCAGTATACATGCGTGGGTGTAGTCTTGTGACTCTAACCATTTGAATGACACATCAAATGAGTCAAAGGGCAGCCTATCCGCATCAACTCATGGCATCACATCAACAAGTAGGGTCCAGGACTGGCATGGGTAGCACAAAAATTGGATGAAGATTTTATTGTGCAGTGCCCATTTTTTGTTTAAAATTTGAAATAACAGTGATAAAATAATTTAAATTGATCTTAAACATGCATTTTATTGAGACAATCTATTCATAAGACAGGAAAGCGGCTAATAAGAGAATTTCAAGGTTTGAGCAGAAATAATTGTGAAAATATCAATGAATTATAAACACCACAATTGCAGTTTGTGGCTTGGTGCTGTGGCTAAAAAAGGCAGCTACACATATTTGTTGATTGTTTGTATAGAATGTCTGCCAAGACAATAAACACATATTTATTGATTGCTTCTACAGAATGTCAGCCAAGACAACAAACAACCACATCTAGAAATTGACATATTTTCGGTCATCTTTCCTTTCTCATTTGCTTTTCAACATCAAGGGGATGTGTGTGTGTTGATATATGTTCTACTTCAGTATTGAAGTCTTACAATCATGGAAACTTGATTGATTGTACATACAATCATGCAAACCTGACTCTGGTGGGGTAGGATTAACAACACGACACAAGATGAGCTAATCACATAGAACTCATATATTCTGACTTTTTCCCCAAAACCTGTACAAACGCACTGTCTCCGACAGGCAGGATCTTTGTTTGACCTAGTTTTCCTTCTGACAGAGTGGATGTCGGCTGCTGAGCCAAACCTGCCGGTGGATTCATATATCAAAATGCATATTTAGGCAAATCAACAACGTCTTACCACTTTTCTCATCATAGACGCTGAGCTGTGAAGTTTTAGTTTTAAAGTCATCATCACCGCTTGTAGGAGCACCACTCATAAGAGCACCGCTCGTAGGAGCACCACCCTTAAAAGAAAAAGCTGTCTTATAAGTTGATTGCCCAGTTGGCTTCTGATGACCATTTATGGAGGTTGAAGAATCCGCACGCAGATTTTTAAAGATGTTGTCATGAGCTGCAGCGGTATACGAATGTGAGACTGCAAGTCCATTTTTACCGTTGCTAGACCCGCTGTTGTTGTAGTTCATGCCACCATAAATTGGTGATACATCTGGAGTGATGTTCTTCTTGTACTCGCCAACAACTGGAAACTGGACCTGATCAAGTCCGGCCATTGATACCAACTGGCCAAGGCTGAAATGAAGAAGTAGACGTACGTAAATAACAAATGGGAAATCTCATATCTCAGTCAATTAAAGACAACTACATTCCGCATGTGATTGAAGTTTAACCCTATATTATGATTTCGTTGTCAAAATACAAATTCCTGAAATTTAACAGTTTACATAAAAAAAATAACCTCCCTAATTACTACTGCCAGTGACCCATGAGTGTTGGATTTATTTTCTTTGAGTGACCCATGAGTGTTGGATTTATTTTCTTTGAGTGACCCATGAGTGTTGGATTATTTTCTTCGAGTGACCCATGAGTGTTGGATTTATTTTCTTTGAGTGACCCATGAGTGTTGGATTTATTTTCTTTGAGTGACCCATGAGTGTTGGATTATTTTCTTCGAGTGACCCATGAGTGTTGGATTTATTTTCTTTGAATGACCCATGAGTGTTGGATTTATTTTCTTTGAGTGACCCATGAGTGTTGAATTTATTTTCTTTGAGTGACCCATGAATGTTGGATTAATTTTCTTTGAGTGACCCATGAGTGTTGGGTTTATTTTCTTTGAGTGACCCATGAATGTTGGATTTATTTTCTTTGACGTTAGATTTTATTTGTTCACGTGCGTTGTAAACAGTAGGACGCTATCGTAGCAAGGGGACTGTTTTTTTTATAAAATAAATTTTGCCAGTTTTCAAGAAATTCTTTTATTTTTTCTTCATGATGGGGGAAATCTCCTCGGCCATCGGCGAGACATCAGACAAACCTTTATCATGCAGGATAGACAGTGAACGACGCTTTGAGAGAGCCAAACATATGGCTGGATTGGAACGACTACTGTGTGAATAGCCAACATAACACCCCTGGTAGTCTCGACAAGGTGTGTTCAAATTTCACACATTAAATCTAATTAACCCAGGAAATGATTACAGCATCCGATTCCCATGTGTCTGCTTGGGTCAACGCACAGCTGTGTAGCAAAACTTCAAAGATAATATATAAAAAAAAAACACAAATGTAACAATTAAATGGTAGTCATTTTTACGACGAACGGTTTAAAAAAAAAAATGTAATTAAAGATAAACACCACCCCTACACAGCTAAGGGAGCCATGATAGCTCAGTGGTTAGTGAACTGTACAAACTGGACTCTGAGAATGGACAAATATCAAAGATGTACAAAGTGGACTCTGAGAATGGACAAATGTCAAAGATTAACTGGACTCTGAGAATGGATAAATATCAAAGATGTACTAACTGGACTCTGAGAATGGATAAATATCAAAGATGTACTAACTGGACTCTGAGAATGGACAAATATCAAAGATGTACAAAGTGGACTCTGAGAATGGATAAATATCAAAGATGTACTAACTGGACTCTGAGAATGGATAAATGTCAAAGATGTACTAACTGGACTCTGAGAATGGATAAATATCAAAGATGTACTAACTGGACTCTGAGAATGGACAAATATCAAAGATGTACTAACTGGACTCTGAGAATGGACAAATATCAAAGATGTACTAACTGGACTCTGAGAATGGATAAATGTCAAAGATGTACTTACTAACTGGACTCTGAGAATGGATAAATGTCAAAGATGTACTAACTGGACTCTGAGAATGGATAAATGTCAAAGATGTACTAACTGGACTCTGAGAATGGATAAATGTCAAAGATGTACTAACTGGACTCTGAGAATGGATAAATATCAAAGATGTACTAACTGGACTCTGAGAATGGATAAATGTCAAAGATGTACTAACTGGACTCTGAGAATGGACAAATATCAAAGATGTACTAACTGGACTCTGAGAATGGATAAATGTCAAAGATGTACTAACTGGTCTCTGAGAATGGATAAATGTCAAAGATGTACTAACTGGACTCTGAGAATGGATAAATGTCAAAGATGTACTAACTGGACTCTGAGAATGGACAAATATCAAAGATGTACTAACTGGACTCTGAGAATGGATAAATGTCAAAGATGTACTAACTGGACTCTGAGAATGGATAAATGTCAAAGATGTACTAACTGGACTCTGAGAATGGACAAATATCAAAGATGTACTAACTGGACTCTGAGAATGGATAAATGTCAAAGATGTACTAACTGGACTCTGAGAATGGATAAATGTCAAAGATGTACAAACTGAACTCTGAGAATGGATAAATATCAAAGTTGTACAAACTGGACTCTGAGAATGGATAAATATCAACGATGACATTAGCATCTCATTGTTACTCTCCCTCAATCACTCTTTGTCCTCTCATTTTTTTCCACTCACTCAGTTCTCAGTTACACTCCCTCACTCTTTGTCTTCTTATTGTTACTCTGCCTCACTCTTTGTCCTCTCATTTATTTCCACTCAGTTGTCAGTTACCCTCCTCACTCTTTGTTACCCTCCCTCACTCTTTGTCCCCTCATTGTTACTTTCCCTCATTCTTTGTCCCCTCATTGTTACCCTCCCTCATTCTTTGTCACCTCATTGTTACTCTCCCTCACTCTTTGTCCCCTCATTGTTACTCTCCCTCACTCTTTGTCCTCTAATTTTTTCCACTCACTCAGTTCTGTTACTCTCCCTTACTCTTTGTCCCCTCATTGTAAACCTCCCTCACTCTTTGTCCCTCATTGTTACTCTCCCTCACTCTTTGTCCCTCATTGTTACCTTCCCTCCCTCACTCTTTGTCCTCTCATTTTTTCCACTCAGTTCCTCTCCCTCACTCTTTGTCCCCTCATTGTTTCTCTCCCTCACTCTTTGTCCCCTCATTGTTACTCTCCCTCACTCTTTGTCCCCTCATTGTTACCCTCCCTCCCTCTTTATCCTCTCATTTTTGTCCTCTCATTTTTTTCCACTCACTCAGTTCTCAGTTACTCTCCCTCACTCTTTGTCCCCTCATTGTTACCCTCCCTCACTCTTTGTCCTCTCATTTATTCCACTCACTCAGTTACTCTCCCTCACTCTTTGCCCCCTCATTGTTACCCTCCCTCCCCCACTCTTTGTCCTCTCATTTTCTTCTGCTCGCTCAGTTCTCAGTTACTCTCCCTCACTCTTTGTCCCCTCATTTTTACCCTCCCTCATTCACTCTTTGTCCTCTCATTTTTTTCTGCTCACTCAGTTCTCAGTTACCCTCCCTCACTCTTTGTCCCCTCATTGGTACCCTCCCTCATTCTTTGCCCTCTCATCCTAATATATTCACTCTCACACTCTCTCATTTTATTTCGCCACACTTCCACATACATCTCTCATTCTCACTCCACCACCTTCTCTCATTCTCACTCCACCACCTTCTCTCATTCTCATCCCACCATCTTCTCTCATTCTCTTCTCCCTCCTGCTAAACATAAAACATACCCAGCTTCCTTCAACATGTCAATGAAGGAATGGAACTGTCTGAAAGCTGTCTCAATGCTGTCCAGAAAACTGTCATCCTCCACGAAGCTCTTGCTGGGTCTCTGACTTCTCTTCAGCGAGGAGATCTCTTCTGTTAGTTTTCTGTTCTCAATCATCAGCTGTTGGGAGAGATGAAACCTACTCAATGGACACACTCAAATTGGCTTATAGGACATAATAAACTATTACTCAACAGACACACCAATTGGTTTATAGAACATAATACACTACTACTCAACGGACACACTCAAATTGGTTTATAGGACATAATAAACTATTACTCAACAGACACACCATTTGGTTTATATGACATAATAAACTACTACTCAACGGACACACTCAAATTGGTTTATAGGACATAAACTATTACTCAACAGACAGACCATTTGGTTTATATGACATAATAAACTGCTACTCAACGAACACACCATTTGGTTTATAGGACATAGTAAACTACTCAACTGACACTTAATTTGGTTTATAAAGTAAAGTAAAGAACCCCGTCACGCCAAGTGGCGTATGGGGAATATGGTGTTAGTGACCCCATAAATTTTACAGACCTTCAGCACATGATTTTTGGGGTAATGTGGTCGGTATTACACCCGTGCTGCTTTACTTTCCCAGAAAATAATCTGGTACCCATTGCTTGGTGAACCAGGAAGCCGTTGATCAGGACCAAACTCAGCCCCTTTTCCTTCGTAGTCCTGTTCACTAACCACTCACGGCTCCCCCATTTGGTTTATAGGACATAAACTACTCAACGGACATCTCTGATAGTTTATAGGACATAAACTACTCAACGGACATCTCTGATAGTTTATAGGACATAAACTACTCAACGGACATCTCTGATAGTTTATAGGACATAAACAACTCAACGGACATCTCTGATAGTTTATAGGACAAACTACTCAACGGACATCTCTGATAGTTTATAGGACATAAACTACTCAACGGACATCTCTGATAGTTTATAGGACATAAATTACTCAACGGACATCTCTGATAGTTTATAGGTAGTGAGTCCTGCAAGATGAAGAAGCCCTGACTAGAGGACACGGTTGAAGAAGAGGAGGTCAAATGAGGTGTAGAGGGTAAAGGTGAAAGGAAGAGGATGAGGTGTAGAGGGTAAAGGTGAAAGGAAGAGGATGAGGTTGAAGGTTAGTAGGTGAAGAGTTGAGGAGGATGTTGAAGTGTAGAGAGTATGATTGGTATGGGGAACAAGGAAGGAGGGATGGGAGGAAGGTTGATGAGAGGGAAGAGAGGAATGTTGATGTGAGGGAAGAGAAGAATGTTGATGTGAGGGAAAAGAGGAATGTTGATGTGGGGGAAGAGAGGAAGGTTAATGTGAGGGAAGAGAGGAATGTTGATGTGGGGCTAGAGAGAAATGTTGATGTAGGGGGAAGAGAGGAAGGTTGATGTGAGGGAAGAGAAGAATGTTGATATGGGGGCAAGAGAGGAAGGTTGATGTGAGGGAAGAGAGGAATGTTGATGTGAGGGAAGAGAGGAATGTTGATGTGGGGGCAAGAGAGGAAGGTTGATGTGAGGGAAGAGAAGAATGTTGATGTGAGGGAAAAGAGGAATGTTGATGTGGGGGGAAGAGAGGAAGGTTGATGTGAGGGAAGAAAGGAATGTTGATGTGAGGGAAGAGAAGAATGTTGATGTGAGGGAAAAGAGGAATGTTGATGTGGGGGGAAGAGAGGAAGGTTGATGTGAGGGAAGAGAGGAATGTTGATGTGGGGGGAAGAGAGGAATGTTGATGTGAGGGAAGAGAGGAATGTTGATGTGGGGGGGGGAAGAGAGGAAGGTTGATGTGAGGGAAGAGAGGAATGTTGATATGGGGGCAAGCGAGGAAGGTTGATGTGAGGGAAGAGAGGAATGTTGATGTGAGGGAAGAGAGGAATGTTGATGTGGGGGAAGAGAGGAAGGTTGATGAGAGGGAAGAGAGGAATGTTGATATGGGGGCAAGAGAGGAAGGTTGATGTGAGGGAAGAGAGGAATGTTGATGTAGGGGGAAGAGAGGAAGGTTGATGTGAGGGAAGAGAGGAATGTTGATGTGGGGGAAGAGAGGAAGGTTAATGAGAGGGAAGAGAGGAATGTTGATGTGGGGGAAGAGAGGAATGTTGATGTGGGGGAAGAGAGGAATGTTGATGTGAGGGAAGAGAGGAATGTTGATGTGAGGGAAGAGAAGAATGTTGATGTGAGGGAAGAGAGGAAGATTAATGAGAGGGAAGAGAGGAATGTTGATGTGAGGGAAGATGACAGCAATCAAATATTTTAGAAGAGACTGTAAGATGAAGGCATGAGCAGATACCAGCTGTATTCAATCATAGCCATAGGTTGGGAGGGTAACATAAAAACAGGGACAAATATCAGCATATTGACAACTGACTATAGATAAGGAAGGTAATATCAAGGGATGGACAAATAACAGTCCTGTTTGTAGTTAGGATCATCATCGTTGCACACCGGACAAATCTGCTGGTGCTCAGATACCCCTCTCAAGAAAATCCAAGGAGAGTCCTGGCCCTTGAACACCGAGGCATGGCCCCAATGGTGGTGGCTTCTGCTGACTATATTGCTCAGGCAGCGGCGGCCATATTTGACTTCTGAAGTGGAGAGCCGCGATGGCTCAGTGGTTAGTCAACTGGTGGTTCTGAAAGGACAAGAGGCTGGGTTCGATCCTGATAGACGGCTTCTGGGTTCACCCAGCCTTAAATGGGAACCAAATTTGTTTCTAGGAAAGCGAAGCGGCATGGACGTAATACCAACCACATTACCTCAAAAATCATGTGCCGAAGGTCTGTAAAAATTATGGCCACTAACACCATATTCCCTACACGCCACTTGACATGACGGGGGCTCTTTACTTTAAGCTGATCGCTGAAGTTCAATGCAGAAACTTGAGTTTGATGCAGAAACTTGAGTTTGATGCTGAAACTTGAGTTTGATGCAGAAACTTGAGTTTGATGCAGAAACTTGAGTTTGATGCTGAAACTTGAGTTTGATGCAGAAACTTGAGTTTGATGCAGAAACTTGAGTTTGATGCAGAAACTTGAGTTTGATGCAGAAACTTGAGTTTGATGCTGAAACTTGAGTTTGATGCTGAAACTTGAGTTTGATGCAGAAACTTGAGTTTGATGCTGAAACTTGAGTTTGATGCAGAAACTTGAGTTTGATGCTGAAACTTGAGTTTGATGCTGAAACTTGAGTTTGATGCTGAAACTTGAGTTTGATGCAGAAACTTGAGTTTGATGCTGAAACTGGACTTAAATTCCATCTACTTGCCAAATTCTGTGAGCTACAGACACAAGATGTTTGTAATCTTCCACTTCCCTCTCTGCGATCAGGACTCAATCAGAGTAGGACTCCAGACTCTCACATGAAGTCAGCTGTCAGGTTAAGTGTGTTGATCGCCCCCACAGACAGAACATCACAATTAGAGTCTGCCAGATCCACTCTGATTGAACACCCGTTAAAACATTGCACTGTGTTCTGTGCCAGTGGCCTAATGCATCAGATTTCAGCCAGCATTTTATTCAGGTTTGCTTTTCTTAGCCTTTGATTGTCCCCAATCTTCCTGCAAGGCAGCAGATTGTCTTTTCTGAAGGGGGATTCTGCCCTTAGATGGTCGGCCCTCCCATGTTTACGAGCACCATATGCCTAGTCACTAGAGGTGACTAACACAGATATGCACACACAAAGATATGAGATATGACTAACATAAACATGCACACAAAGATATGAGATATCACTAACTCAGACATGCACACACAAAGATATGACACATGACTAACACAGATACATACTAAGATATGAGATATGACTAAACACAGACACACATAAAGATATGAGACATGATTAACACGGACACACCAAGATATGAGATATGACTAAGATGACACACACCAAGATATGAGCCATGGCTACCACACACACACACACACACACACACACACACACACACACACACACACACACACACACACACACACAAGCTAAGATATGAACCATGGCTAGCACAGAAACACACTAAGATATGAGCCATGGCTAGCACAGAAACACATTAAGATATGAGCCATGGCTTCACGGAAACACACCAAGATATGAACCATGTCTAGCACAGAAACACATTAAGATATGAGCCATGGCTAGCACGGAAATACACTAAGATATGAACGATGGCCAGTACACACACACACTAAGATATGAACCATGGCCAGCACAGACACACACTAAGATATGAACCATGACCAGCACAGACACACACTAAGATATGAGCCATGGCTATCGCAGACACCCACTAAGATATGAGCTACGACAAGCACGGATATACACTGAGAATTGAGCCATGGCTCAATTCAAGAGAAGCAGAAGAGGAGGTAGAAGAGCAGCGATCGCGAAAGGTATCCATATGCTTGGGTTTGCTGTAGTCGGCAGACTCTTCTTAACGTGGGAATCATTGACATTCGAGACGCAGGCCCCGGTTAACTGTTCACAGGTTCCATTCAATCAGTTGTCCAGAGATTTGAGAGTGCAGTCTGACCCGTAGAACGTTCCCTTGCATGTACAGTTCCCGGTTGACTGTTCACAGGTGTCGAAGCAGTTGTCCGGACATTTGAGAGTGCAGTCTGACCCGTAGTACGTTTCCTTGCACGTACAGTTCCCGGTTGACTTTTCACAGGTGTCGAAGCAGTTGTCCGGACATTTGAGAGTGCAGTCTGACCCGTAGTACGTTTCCTTGCACGTACAGTCTGCACTTTCCGGGTCACATATGATATCACAGCCATCAGAACACGTCTGTTCGCACTGTAGCCTAAAATTACCATCTAGACAAGTGTCATTATAGGTATAGCCAGGATGTTTACATTGTAGGCATTTTCCAGATTTTTTCTCACATAAAGGACAGACACTGAGACAAGACCTGGAGTAGTCGTGTCCATAGAACCCATGTGAACAGTTGCCATGCCATGACACGTACCGATGATGACGTTGCAGCCTCTGCTACACCCACTACACACTTCACAAAATGACCCAGAATGCCCGTCCAGACAATAGGTGTCTGTAAATGTTTGCACCTCACACACCGTCAGTGCACTGTCGGCCTGCGAAATGGTCAGTGAGAACTCAATCTTAATGTGTGCCATTGGCGTTTGTGTGGTGACTACAATAGTGTTCACAGAAACATTAGGGTATGATATATCATTATACTGGAACACTATGCCGCCACTGTCAGAGAAAGCCTTTAGAGTGGCATTCTTTACCCGAATCATAGTGCTAGATCGATGATAGATTCGAATGGAGTGAATCTTCTGGGACGTGGCAAAGTTCAGATCCAGTAAACAGAAATGGTTCCACTTCTCAATTTTGTGTGTGTGCAGTCATTGTCATAGAGATTGGCCTTTCTTTTGCCATTAACTGCGGCCTCTGGTCCACATCCATCTCCTGTATAACAAGCATTAAATGTGTCGATCTGGTTTGTGTTCTGTTTGAGAGCCACATTCCGACCCCCGGCAATGTAGATGGAGCAGATATTTGCAACCATCGCACCTTCAATCTGTAACTTGTTGATCAGACCAGCCCCAGAGCAAAAGACATCAATCTTATGTTGACTAACTACAAACCTTGATTCATTGTTACATGAGGCAGAACCATTTAGTTTTACAGTGAAACTGTCCGGATATGTTAAGTCATTCACATAAATCCTAAACCAGGAGAACGGCAAAGATTGATTGAGAGTTGCCTCAACTGATGTAGAATTTTTGTCCGGAATACATGTGGTGTCGTTGTTATCAAACAGGAAAGTAGGTTCAGATTTTTGGGCGTATTTGTACACGAGATCAAAGTACTGACACTGGGGTCCGAAATATTTGTGCTGACAACTGTCATTGTTTGGGCATGTCCCTGTAGTTTTGTCACAAACTGAGTCATTATAGCAGTGACATTGTAACGTACAATTTGCCCCAAATCAACCGTCTGCACAAGTTAGGTCATTAGCTTCCAAGGCCGTGAACGAAGCCAGCAGAATAAAGACTTGATCTACAGCGAAGGTTAACAAACTGTGTACAAACATTTATTATCAAACCTGTGATTACATTTCTAAAAATCCGCCAACTCGCTGTGATAACAGATAGCGTGATGTTCTCTAATAGAATGAGACAAACCGTTGGAGACAAGCAAAGTCAACATTGTTTACATCACGGCTCGAACATAAACAAGCGTCCATCTCCCACTTAAATCTTCCACTTAAAATAAAGCCCCAAACTCACAGCAATGACTTGCTGGTCCGTTCTGGCTCTTGCTAGTCGTTCCTCCTTCAGATGGCGCCTCATCTGCTCCAGCTCAATCTGTCCAATGGAAGACACAAGCAAAACGTGACGGCACGGAAAGGGAAAATAATTTAATGAAACTGAGTAATAACAAGTATTGGGAAATAACAATTAACAAATAAGATAAGAATTGATAAACAATAATTATTGACAAATAATAAGAATTAACAAATAATAATCATCATCATCATGTGCCGTACCGGTTGGCGTTGGCGATCATGTCCTTCCACAATCTTCTATCCACAGTGCATTGTATGAGTTCTGTTATTGACTGTTTTCCATGCCATGACACCAAGCTATCCAGTATGTTCTCTCTTTGTCGCCCGCGATCTCTCTTTCCTTTTATTTTGCCAGTTGTAACCAAGTACTCCAACTTTCCTCTTCTCATGATGTGCCCAAAAAATGTTGATTGCTTCTTTCTGATGTTTTTTAAGAGCTCCCTTTTGTGTTGGCCTCTTTGAGAACTTCCTCATTGGTCTTTTTATCTGTCCAGGGAACTTTCAACATTCTTCTGAGAAATCCCATCTCTGTGGCCTCTAATCGTCTTTTCATTTGTTTGTCTACTGTCCATGATTCGCTTCCATAAGTCAGAATTGGTTCTATATAGCATCGATGAACTCTCTTTCTCATTTCTATTGACAAAGATTTGTTGCATAAGATATTTTTCATTTTCTTAAATGCTATTTTGGCCTGAGCTATTCTACTTTTTATTTCTGTGGTGCATCTTCCATCTGATGTTATTATTGTGCCCAAGTATTTGAAATGTTGCACTTGTTTCAGATTTGTCTTGTTTATTTTTATGCTGCATGATGGTGATGATTATTTCTTCGATATAACCATTACTTCTGTTTTCTTACTATTCAGACTGAGACCTTTCTTGTTGCTATCTTTTACTATTATGTCTATCATTTCTTGAAGCTCAATCTCTGTCTCTGCCATTAAGACTGTGTCATCCGCATATCGTAAATTATTTATGTTGTGACCGTTGACTTCATTTCCTTTTTTGTCTACTATTGATCTCATAATATTTTTGCTGTAAAGTGAAAACAAATCCGGCGACAGAACACAGCCTTGTCTGACTCCTTGCTTTATATATTGGAGTTGTCCTGTTTGGTTGTTAATTCGTATAGCTACTGTTTGTTGCCAGTACATGTTTTTTATGATTCGCAGATCCTTGCCATCAATGTTTAATTTCTCCAGCATATTGATTATTTCCACATGCTTTACTTTGTCAAATGCTTTTGTGTAGTCTATAAAGCACATATATAGATATTTCTTTACCTCTATAGATCTTTCAATGTTCTTAAGATGTATATAGCATTATTGGTGCCCTTTCCTTCCACAAATCCACATTGTTTCATAACCTCTTTCTGAATGGCCAAATCGTTATATTCCCATGACTTCACTCCAATTGGCTAAATGTCTGTATTTCCTAAACTTCACTACGACTGACTAAATGTCTATATTCACATAACTTCACTCTGATTGGCTAAATGTCTACATTCCCATAACATCACTCTGATTGGCTAAATGTCTACATTCCCATAACATCACTCTGATTGGCTAAATGTCTACATTCCCATAACATCACTCTGATTGGCTAAATGTCTACATTCCCATAACATCACTATGATTGGCTAAATGTCTACATTCCCATAACATCACTATGATTGGCTAAATGTCTACATTCCCATAACATCACTATGATTGGCTAAATGTCTACATTCCCATAACATCACTCTGATTGGCTAAATGTCTACATTCCCATAACATCACTCTGATTGGCTAAATGTCTACATTCCCAAAACATCACTATGATTGGCTAAATGTCTACATTCCCATAACATCACTCTGATTGGCTAAATGTCTACATTCCCATAACATCACTCTGATTGGCTAAATGTTATTCCCATAACATCACTCTGATTGGCTAAATGTCTACATTCCCATAACATCACTCTGATTGGCTAAATGTCTACATTCCCATAACATCACTCTGATTAACTAAATGTCTACATTCCCATAACATCACTCTGATTGACTAAATGTCTACATTCCCATAACATCACTCTGATTGACTAAATGTCTACATTCCCATAACATCACTCTGATTGGCTAAATGTTATTCCCATAACATCACTCTGATTGGCTAAATGTCTACATTCCCATAACATCACTCTGATTGACTAATTGTCTACATTCCCATAACATCACTCTGATTAACTAAATGTCTACATTCCCATAACATCACTCTGATTGACTAAATGTATAAATTCCCATAACATCACTCTGATTGACTAAATGTCTACATTCCCATAACATCACTCTGATTGACTAAATGTCTACATTCCCATAACATCACTCTGATTGACTAAATGTCTACATTCCCATAACATCACTCTGATTGACTAAATGTCTACATTCCCATAACATCACTCTGATTGACTAAATGTCTACATTCCCATAACATCACTGATTGACTAAATGTCTACATTCCCATAACATCACTGATTGACTAAATGTCTACATTCCCATAACATCACTGATTGACTAAATGTCTACATTCCCATAACATCACTCTGATGGGCTAAATGTCTACATTCCCATAACATCACTGATTGACTAAATGTCTACATTCCCATAACATCACTCTGATGGGCTAAATGTCTACATTCCCATAACATCACTGATTGACTAAATGTCTACATTCCCATAACATCACTCTGATTGGCTAAATGATGTGAACCTCAACATAATTTCACAAAATTGGAGAGCTCTTATTAACAGCAAGAACCACTGAGGCAAAACCAAAGGCTGCAGGGTACAAGTGGGCTCAGTTGGAGATGATAACACAGAACTGGGTCTTGACAGAGCATACAGCCCTGTTTGCTGAACGAGAAACTACAGGTCAAGCAAAGTTGTTAACAGCACTAAGGTGGGGCAAGAATAAGACAACTTCCCTCATTGGTTCAATCACTTACCATAACCTCCTTCTGATTGGTCAGATCAAGCATCATGTGACTTTTCTCCAGTGTTTTCATAGCTATGACGGCCTCAGCCTTGATGCGTTTCATCCGGCTACTTTCTGGCAGGCTGTCAATTCTGGGTCTGATGACCCTGCCATCTTGAACCAAATTGTTGTCCATGTCTTCGTTTGTTAGAAAGAAGGCTCCATGGTTTGATTGGTCATCACAGAATGTGGGCGTGTCTGGAGGATGACCTCTGAGTGACAATGTGGATGATTATGAGAGAAATGTGATGGTGGGCTCTGTTTGGATGATTATGAGAGAAATATGATGGTGCACTCTGTGTGGATGATTATGTGAGAAATGTGGTGGTGGGCTCTGTGTGGATGATTATGAGAGAAATGTGATGGTGGGCATTGTGTGGATGATTATGTGAGAAATGTGGTGGTGGGCTCTGTGTGGATGATTATGAGAGAAATGTGGTGGTGGGCTCTGTGTGGATAATTATGAGAGAAATGTGGTGGTGGGCATTGTGTGGATGATTATGTGAGAAATGTGGTGGTGGGCTCTGTGTGGACGATTATGAGAGAAATGTGGTGGTGGGCATTGTGTGGATGATTATGTGAGAAATGTGGTGGTGGGCTCTGTGTGGACGATTATAAGAGAAATGTGGTGGTGAGCTCTGTGTGGATGATTATGTGAGAAATGTGATGGTGGGCATTGTGTGGATGATTATGAGAGAAATGTGGTGGTGGGCTCTGTGTGGATGATTATGAGAGAAATGTGGTGGTGGGCTCTGTGTGGATGATTATGAGAGAAATGTGGTGGTGGGCTCTGTGTGGATGATTATGAGAGAAATATGGTGGTGGGCTCTGTGTGGATGATTATGAGAGAAATATGGTGGTGGGCTCTGTGTGGATTATGTGGGAGAAAACTTTATAATTTACCAAGTCAGAACTTTATAATTGTCCAAGACAGAACTTTATAATTGTCCAAGTCAGAACTTTATAATTGTCCAAGTCAGAACTTTATAATTGTCCAAGTCAGAACTTTATAATTGTCCAAGTCAAAACTTTATAATTGTCCAAGTCAGAACTTTATAATTGTCCAAGACAGAACTTTATAATTGTCCAAGTCAGAACTTTATAATTGTCCAAGTCAGAACTTTATAATTGTCCAAGACAGAACTTTATAATTGTCCAAGTCAGAACTTTATAATTGTCCAAGTCAGAACTTTAACCATAATTGGCCAAGTTGCAACTTGAAACCATAATTGGTGAAGTTGGAACTTAAAACCATAATTTCCCAAGTTACAACGTAAAACCATAATTTCAGAAGTTACAACTTAAAACCATAATAGCCCAAGTTACAACTTAAAACCATAATAGCCCAAGTTACAACTTAAGACCATAATTGCCCAAGTTACAACTTAAAACCATAACATCCCAAGTTACAACTTAAAACCATAACATCCCAAGTTACAACTTAAAACCATAACATCCCAAGTTACAACTTAAAACCATAATTTCCCAAGTTACAACTTAAAACCATAATTGCCCAACCTGAACCTGTTTGCCCGGGCTGCGGTCCTCCAAGGAAAGCCAGGACTGGGTGGGACCTCAAACTTTCTGGTCGCTGCTCCACCAGCTTTAGTTCTGCGCCGGCAACTCGGTGGAGTTACCTAAAAAAATTGTAACATCAGGATTTGAACGTTAGCAATCAAAATGTACTATCTTCTACAATTTACTGAACACCACAAGTTATCAAGGGAGCCGCGTTAACTCAGTGGTTAGTGAACTGGACTACAAAGGACAAGGGGCTGGGTTCGATCCAACCGACGGCTTCCGGGTTCACCCAGCCTTAAAAGGGTACCAGATTTTTTTCTGGGAAAGTGAAGCGGCACGGGCGTAATACCGACCACATTACCCCAAAAATCATGTGCTGAAGGTCTGTAAAGTTTATGGTCACTAACACCATATTCCTTATACGTCACTTGGCGTGACGGGGGTACTTTAATTTTTTTTTTTTACAAGTTATCAAAGCAGTAATCTCTGCAATATGTGCCATTTTGGCACGCAAGGTTTTTGAGTGAGATTGTGGTTCTACCCTAAGTGCCATCTTCGGCTCGAAAGGACAATAGATAGATAGACAGACAAAAAGAGAGATAGATAGACAGACAGAAAGTTATTAAACTCACAACCATCCCTTGGTATCATAAACTCATCGTTATCTTTAACATTAGCTCCTAGCGTCCTCTTTGTGACCCAGTGCCAGTTTGGACTTCCCAGAAAAGATAACGTGAAATGATAGCCTTGTTTTCCTTTCACTTGCTCCCCTGCATTCAGATCCACTTATAGGTGGACTTGGGTGTCTTGACAGACAGCTGATCATTTATATGTGGCCTTGGGTGTCTTGACAGACGGTTGATAGCTATCGATCATGATAAGTCAGTAGTTTGTTCAAATATTAGTGTCTTATGCTGGATGATGTTATGACAAAACCTGGCATCAACCTAAAGAACTATAAAAACTCTCACAAATCCTGAACCAGGTTTTTCTGCAATCTCATCTCTTTTTTCTTGATGAATATTTTAGTGTCAGATGGGACACCTCAATTAATATTTTAGTGTCAGATGGGACACCTCAATTAATATTTAGTGTAAGATGGGACACCTCAATTAATATTTTAGTGTAAGATGGGACACCTCAATTAATATTTTAGTGTCAGATGGGACACCTCAATTAATATTTTAGTGTCAGATGGGACACCTCAATTAATATTTTAGTGTCAGATGGGACACCTCAATTAATATTTTAGTGTAAGATGGGACACCTCAATTAATATTTTAGTGTCAGATGGGACACCTCAATTAATATTTTAGTGTCAGATGGGACACCTCAATTAATATTTTAGTGTCAGATGGGACACCTCAATTAATATTTTAGTGTAAGATGGGAAACCTCAATTAATATTTTAGTGTAAGATGGGACACCTCAATTAATATTTTAGTGTAAGATGGGACACCTCAATTAATATTTTAGTGTAAGATGGGACACCTCAATTAATATTTTAGTGTAAGATGGGACACCTCAATTAATATTTTAGTGTAAGATGGGACACCTCAATTAATATTTTTTACTAAAAAAATAATGAGATGAAATTATTTATGATTTAAAGTGAAGGTTCCCTACAAGCCTTGCTAGGCGTATGGGGAATATGGTGTTAGTGACCAGATTTTTCTATAACGACGGCACATTTTTTGGTGATGTGGTCGGTACCACACCAGGCCGACTTTACTTCACAGAAAAACCTCTGGTACTCTTTAGAGGCTGGGTGAACCCCGGAGCTTTGTCAGCCAGAAACAAAATCTGCCACTGCTGGGGATGGAACCTGGAGCCTCCACTCTTGATGTCTCTCCACTCTTGAAGTCTCTCCACTCTCGAAGTCTCTCCACTCTCGAAGTCTCTCCACTCTCCAAGTCTCTCCACTCTCCAAGTCTCTCCACTCTCCAAGTCTCTCCACTCTCCAAGTCTCTCCACTCTCCAAGTCTCTCCACTCTCCAAGTCTCTCCACTCTCGAAGTCTCTCCACTCTCCAAGTCTCTCCACTCTCCAAGTCTCTCCACTCTCCAAGTCTCTCCACTCTCGAAGTCTCTCCACTCTCGAAGTCTCTCCACTCTCGAAGTCTCTCCACTCTTGAAGTCTCTCCACTCTCGAAGTCTCTCCACTCTCCAATTCTCTCCACTCTCCAAGTCTCTCCACTCTTGAAGTCTCTCCACTATCGAAGTCTCTCCACTCTTGAAGTCTCTCCACTCTCGAAGTCTCTCCACTCTCCAAGTCTCTCCACTTATGATGTCACTCCACTCTTGAAGTCTCTCCACTCTCCAAGTCTCTCCACTCTCGAAGTCTCTCCACTCTCGAAGTCTCTCCACTCTCGAAGTCTCTCCACTCTCCAAGTCTCTCCACTCTCCAAGTGTCTCCACTCTCCAAGTGTCTCCACTCTCCAAGTCTCTCCACTCTCCAAGTCTCTCCACTCTCGAAGTCTCTCCACTCTCGAAGTCTCTCCACTCTCGAAGTCTCTCCACTCTCCAAGTCTCTCCACTCTCCAAGTCTCTCCACTCTCCAAGTCTCTCCACTCTCCAAGTCTCTCCACTCTCCAAGTCTCTCCACTCTCCAAGTCTCTCCACTCTCCAAATCTCTCCACTCTCCAAGTCTCTCCACTCTCCAAGTCTCTCCACTCTCCAAGTCTCTCCACTCTCCAAGTCTCTCCACTCTCCAAGTCTCTCCACTCTCGAAGTCTCTCCACTCTCCAAGTCTCTCCACTCTCCAAGTCTCTCCACTCTCGAAGTCTCTCCACTCTCGAAGTCTCTCCACTCTCCAAGTCTCTCCACTCTCCAAGTCTCTCCACTCTCCAAGTCTCTCCACTCTCCAAGTCTCTCCACTCTCCAAGTCTCTCCACTCTCGAAGTCTCTCCACTCTCGAAGTCTCTCCACTCTCCAATTCTCTCCACTCTCCAAGTCTCTCCACTCTTGAAGTCTCTCCACTCTCGAAGTCTCTCCACTCTTGAAGTCTCTCCACTCTTGAAGTCTCTCCACTCTCCAAGTCTCTCCACTTATGATGTCACTCCACTCTTGAAGTCTCTCCACTCTCCAAGTCTCTCCACTCTCGAAGTCTCTCCACTCTCGAAGTCTCTCCACTCTCCAAGTCTCTCCACTCTCCAAGTCTCTCCACTCTCCAAGTCTCTCCACTCTCCAAGTGTCTCCACTCTCCAAGTGTCTCCACTCTCCAAGTCTCTCCACTCTCCAAGTCTCTCCACTCTCGAAGTCTCTCCACTCTTGAAGTCTCTCCACTCTCCAAGTGTCTCCACTCTCCAAGTGTCTCCACTCTCCAAGTGTCTCCACTCTCCAAGTGTCTCCACTCTCCAAGTGTCTCCACTCTCGAAGTCTCTCCACTCTCCAAGTGTCTCCACTCTCGAAGTCTCTCCACTCTCGAAGTCTCTCCACTCTCGAAGTCTCTCCACTCTTGAAGTCTCTCCACTCTTGAAGTCTCTCCACTCTCCAAGTCTCTCCACTTATGATGTCACTCCACTCTTGAAGTCTCTCCACTCTCGAAGTGTCTCCACTCTCCAAGTCTCTCCACTCTTGAAGTCTCTCCACTCTCAAGTCTCTCCACTCTCCAAGTCTCTCCACTCTCCAAGTCTCTCCACTCTTGAAGTCTCTCCACTCTCGAAGTCTCTCCACTCTCCAAGTCTCTCCACTCTCGAAGTCTCTCCACTCTCCAAGTCTCTCCACTCTCCAAGTCTCTCCACTCTCCAAGTCTCTCCACTCTCGAAGTGTCTCCACTCTCCAAGTCTCTCCACTCTCCAAGTCTCTCCACTCTCGAAGTGTCTCCACTCTCCAAGTCTCTCCACTCTCGAAGTGTCTCCACTCTCCAAGTCTCTCCACTCTCCAAGTCTCTCCACTCTCCAAGTCTCTCCACTCTCCAAGTCTCTCCACTCTCCAAGTCTCTCCACTCTCCAAGTCTCTCCACTCTCGAAGTCTCTCCACTCTCCAAGTGTCTCCACTCTCCAAGTCTCTCCACTCTCCAAGTCACTCCACTCTCCAAGTCTCTCCACTCTCCAAGTCTCTCCACTCTCGAAGTCTCTCCACTCTCGAAGTGTCTCCACTCTCCAAGTCTCTCCACTCTCCAAGTCTCTCCACTCTCCAAGTCTCTCCACTCTCCAAGTCTCTCCACTCTCCAAGTCTCTCCACTCTCCAAGTGTCTCCACTCTCGAAGTGTCTCCACTCTCGAAGTGTCTCCACTCTCCAAGTGTCTCCACTCTCCAAGTGTCTCCACTCTCCAAGTCTCTCCACTCTCCAAGTCTCTCCACTCTCCAAGTGTCTCCACTCTCCAAGTCTCTCCACTCTCCAAGTGTCTCCACTCTCCAAGTCTCTCCACTCTCGAAGTCTCTCCACTTTTGAAGTCTCTCCACTCTCGAAGTCTCTCCACTCTTGAAGTCTCTCCACTCTCGAAGTCTCTCCACTCTCGAAGTCTCTCCACTCTTGAAGTCTCTCCACTCTTGAAGTCTCTCCACTCTCCAAGTCTCTCCACTTATGATGTCACTCCACTCTTGAAGTCTCTCCACTCTCCAAGTCTCTCCACTTATGATGTCACTCCACTCTTGAAGTCTCTCCACTCTCCAAGTCTCTCCACTCTCCAAGTCTCTCCACTCTCCAAGTCTCTCCACTCTTGAAGTCTCTCCACTCTCGAAGTGTCTCCACTCTCCAAGTGTCTCCACTCTCCAAGTGTCTCCACTCTCCAAGTGTCTCCACTCTCCAAGTGTCTCCACTCTCCAAGTGTCTCCACTCTCCAAGTGTCTCCACTCTCCAAGTCTCTCCACTCTCCAAGTGTCTCCACTCTCCAAGTGTCTCCACTCTCCAAGTGTCTCCACTCTCCAAGTGTCTCCACTCTCCAAGTCTCTCCACTCTCCAAGTCTCTCCACTCTCCAAGTCTCTCCACTCTCGAAGTCTCTCCACTCTCGAAGTGTCTCCACTCTCCAAGTGTCTCCACTCTCCAAGTCTCTCCACTCTCCAAGTCTCTCCACTCTCCAAGTCTCTCCACTCTCCAAGTCTCTCCACTCTCCAAGTCTCTCCACTCTCGAAGTCTCTCCACTCTCCAAGTCTCTCCACTCTCCAAGTCTCTCCACTCTCCAAGTCTCTCCACTCTTGAAGTCTCTCCACTCTCCAAGTCTCTCCACTCTTGAAGTCTCTCCACTCTCGAAGTCTCTCCACTCTCCAAGTCTCTCCACTTATGATGTCACTCTGATGTCAATTATCTTTATATAAAATGTTGACAGTAAATAATAATGACTTAGTTTCTTGTGACATCAATACTGAGCTATGTAACAATGTTTGTGACAATGTATTAGATGAGCTATGTAACAATGTTTGTGACAATGTATTAGATGAGCTATGTAACAATGTTTGTGACAATGTATCAGATGAGTTACATAATAATGTTTGTGACAATGTATCAGATGAGTTACATAGCAATGTTTGTGACAATGTATTAAATGAGTTACATAACAATGTTTGTGACAATGTATCAGATGAGTTACATAACAATGTTTGTGACAATGTATCAGATGAGCTATGTAACAATGTTTGTGACAATGTATCAGATGAGCTATGTAACAATGTTTGTGCCAATGTATCAGATGAGCTATGTAACAATGCTTGTGACAATGTATCAGATGAGCTATGTAACAATGCTTGTGCCAATGTATCAGATGAGCTATGTAACAATGCTTGTGACAATGTATCAGATGAGCTATGTAACAATGCTTGTGACAATGTATCAGATGAGCTATGTAACAATGTTTGTGACAATGTATTAGATGAGCTATGTAACAATATTTGTGACAATGTATCAGATGAGCTACATAACAATGTTGTGACAATGTATCAGATGAGCTACATAACAATGTTTGTGACAATGTATCAGACAGACACATGTTTCACAGTGACTATAGGAGAACAAAGGTGATGGACTAATAACAGTCTGTCTAAATGTGAGACCAAGACAAGAGGATGACAGAACACTGATGGGACAACATCATCAAGTGATGGACAAATAACAGTCTGACTAAATGTGAGACCAAGACAAGAGGATGACAGAACACTGATGGGACAACATCATCAAGTGATGGACTAATAACAGCCTCTCTAAATGTGAGACCAAGACAAGAGGATGACAGAATACTGATGGGACAACATCATCAAGTGATGGACTAATAACAGCCTCTCTAAATGTGAGACCAAGACAAGAGGATGACAGAACACTGATGGGACAACATCATCAAGTGATGGACTAATAACAGAGCCTGTCTAAATGTGAGACCAAGACAAGAGGATGACAGAACACTGATGGGACAACATCATCAAGTGATGGACTAATAACAGCCTCTCTAAATGTGAGACCAAGACAAGAGGATGACAGAACACTGATGGGACAACATCATCAAGTGATGGACTAATAACAGCCTCTCTAAATGTGAGACCAAGACAAGAGGATGACAGAACACTGATGGGCCAACATCATCAAGTGATGGACTAATAACAGAGCCTGTCTAAATGTGAGACCAAGACAAGAGGATGACAGAACACTGATGGGACAACATCATCAAGTGATGGACTAATAACAACCTCTCTAAATGTGAGACCAAGACAAGAGGATGACAGAACACTGATGGGACAACATCATCAAGTGATGGACTAATAACAGCCTCTCTAAATGTGAGACCAAGACAAGAGGATGACAGAACACTGATGGGACAACATCATCATGTGATGGACTAATAACAGCCTCTCTAAATGTGAGACCAAGACAAGAAGATGACAGAACACTGATGGGACAACATCATCATGTGATGGACTAATAACGGCCTGTCTAAATGTGAGACCAAGACAAGAGGATGACAGAACACTGATGGGACAACATCATCAAGTGATGGACTAATAACAGCCTCTCTAAATGTGAGACCAAGACAAGAGGATGAAAGAACACTGATGGGACAACATCATCAAGTGATGGACTAATAACAGCCTCTCTAAATGTGAGACCAAGACAAGAGGATGACAGAACACTGATGGGACAACATCATCAAGTGATGGACTAATAACAGCCTCTCTAAATGTGAGACCAAGACAAGAGGATGACAGAACACTGATGGGACAACATCATCAAGTGATGGACTAATAACAGCCTCTCTAAATGTGAGACCAAGACAAGAGGATGACAGAACACTGATGGGACAACATCATCAAGTGATGGACTAATAACAGCCTCTCTAAATATGAGACCAAGACAAGAGGATGACAGAACACTGATGGGCCAACATCATCAAGTGATGGACTAATAACAGCCTCTCTAAATGTGAGACCAAGACAAGAGGATGACAGAACACTGATGGGACAACATCATCAAGTGATGGACTAATAACAGCCTCTCTAAATGTGAGACCAAGACAAGAGGATGACAGATCTGAAAGCAAAAGACAAACTTATTCTGATTGCATTTTCACAAAAAATAGGAAAGCAACATGAGGGGATGGACATTTTCTGTCAGGGTGTACCAAACAAAACAAAGACACCATCTCATTTCTATTAAAGTCAACAAAAAGACAAGAAAAGGTGTGGAAGTGACAGAGATAACAAAAACTTCAAGGAAAAAAAAGCCAGGTTGCAAACATACAACATGCCAGGTTGCAAACATACAACATGCCAGGTTGCAAACATACAACATGCCAGGTTGCAAACATACAACATGCCAGGTTGCAAACATCCAACAAGCCAGGTTGCAAACATCCAACAAGCCAGGTTGCAAACATCCAACATGCCAGGTTGCAAACATCCAACATGCCAGGTTGCAAACATCCAACATGACAGGTTGTTGCAAACATCCAACATGACAGGTTGTTGCAAACATCTAACATGCCAGGTTGTAAACATCTAACATGCCAGGTTGCAAACATCCAACATGACAGGTTGTTGCAAACATCCAACATGCCAGGTTGCAAACATCCAACATGCCAGGTTGCAAACATACAACATGCCAGGTTGCAGACATCCAACATGCCAGGTTGCAAAGATCCAACATGCCAGGTTGCAAAGATCCAACATGCCAGGTTGCAAAGATCCAACATGCCAGGTTGCAAACATCCAACATGCCAGGTTGCAAACATCCAACATGCCAGGTTGCAAACATCCAACATGCCAGGTTGCAAACATCCAACATGCCAGGTTGTAAACATCCAACATGACAGGTTGTTGCAAACATCCAACATGACAGGTTGTTGCAAACATCCAACATGCCAGGTTGCAAACATCCAACATGCCAGGTTGCAAACATCCAACATGCCAGGTTGCAAACATCCAACAAGCCAGGTTGCAAACATCCAACATGCCAGGTTGTAAACATCCAACATGACAGGTTGTTGCAAACATCCAACATGACAGGTTGTTGCAAACATCCAACATGCCAGGTTGCAAACATCCAACATGCCAGGTTGCAAACATCCAACATGCCAGGTTGCAAACATCCAACAAGCCAGGTTGCAAACATCCAACATGCCAGGTTGTAAACATCCAACATGACAGGTTGTTGCAAACATCCAACATGACAGGTTGTTGCAAACATCCAACATGCCAGGTTGCAAACATCCAACATGCCAGGTTGCAAACATCCAACATGCCAGGTACAATTTTGCATACCAAGCTTCTAGTGACCATTCAGGCATTCAAAGCTGGAAGCCTACACTATATATATGCCAAGTGAAAGATCCAACACAGCAGCCAAAAGAAGAAAGTCAATTTAAATCAAAAAGTATTCAATAGTTTCATTTATAAATACACAACAGACCAAACAATTTAGGAATTATTTACTTTGCTGCTAATTTTGATTATTTTAAGAAATCTTTTCTTATCATTCCTTGCAGGTAATTTCATCAAATTCACATTTATCACAATATTTATTAAATCAACTTGAAAAAAGAAGTTATGAAAATATAAAAATAACAACGTAATAACTGAAATAGACAATCACAGAAGGAAAACAAACCAAAATCAAAATAGCTGCAACAGGCAAGCAGATATTGGCTATCAATATGAGAAATTAGTCCAAAGGCAGAGATGGAAGTGCCATGTATGTCTGTTGTCCCATATTGTCTATAACAGTTCTCGCCAGACTATGCACTCAAAGATTGAAGTGATGTGATCATACTTGACCAGCCCACTGTTTGTACAGTTGTCCACAGACTAGTCATGTGATCATACTTGACCAGCCCACTGTTTGTACAGTTGTCCACAGACTTGTCATGTGAACATACTTGACCAGCCCACTGTTTGTACAGTTGTCCACATACTAGTCACGTGATCATTCTTGACCAGCCCACTGTTTGTACAGTTGTCCACAGACTAATCACGTGATCATACTTGACCAGCCCACTGTTTGTACAGTTGTCCACAGACTAGTCACGTGATCATACTTGACCAGCCCACTGTTTGTACAGTTGTCCACAGTCTTGTCATGTGAACATACTTGACCAGCCCACTGTTTGTACAGTTGTCCACAGACTAGTCACGTGATCATACTTGATCAGCCCACTGTTTGTACAGTTGTCCATAGACTAGTCATGTGATCATACTTGACCAGCCCACTGTTTGTACAGTTGTCCACAGACTAGTCACGTGATCATACTTGACCAGCCCACTTTGTACAGTTGTGCACAGACTAGTCACGTGATCATACTTAACCAGCCCACTGTTTGTACAGTTGTCCACAGACTAGTCACGTGATCATACTTGATCAGCCCACTGTTTGTACAGTTGTCCACAGACTAGTCACGTGATCATACTTGACCAGCCCACTGTTTGTACAGTTGTCCACAGACTAGTCACGTGATCATACTTGATCAGCCCACTGTTTGTACAGTTGTCCACAGACTAGTCATGTGATCATACTTGACCAGCCCACTGTTTGTACAGTTGTCCACAGACTAGTCACGTGATCATACTTGACCAGTCACTGTTTGTACAGTTGTCCACAGACTAGTCATGTGATCATACTTGACCAGTCCACTGTTTGTACAGTTGTCCACAGACTAGTCACGTGATCATACTTGACCAGCCCACTGTTTGTACAGTTGTCCACAGACTAGTCACGTGATCATACTTGACCAGCCCACTGTTTGTACAGTTGTCCACAGACTAATCACGTGATCATACTTGACCAGCCCACTTTGTACAGTTGTGCACAGACTAGTCACGTGATCATACTTAACCAGCCCACTGTTTGCACAGTTGTCCACAGACTAGTCACGTGATCATACGTGATCATACTTGACCAGCCCACTGTTTGTACAGTTGTCCACAGACTAATCACTCAAAGACTGGTGTTAAAGTCATGTGATCATACTTGACCAGCCCACAGTTTGTACAGTTGTCCACAGACTAGTCACTCAAAGACTGCTGTTGAAGTCATGTGATCATACTTGACCAGCCCACTGTTTGTACAGTTGTCCACAGACTAGTCACTCAAAGACTGCTGTTAGTCATGTGATCATACTTGACCAGCCCACTGTTTGTACAGTTGCCCACAGACTAGTCACTCAAAGACTGATGTTAAAGTCATGTGATCATACTTGACCAGCCCACTGTTTGTACAGTTGTCCACAGACTAGTCACTCAAAGACTGGTGTTAAAGTCATGTGATCACACTTGACCAGCCCACTGTTTGTACAGTTGTCCACAGACTTGTCATGTGATCATACTTGACCAGCCCACTGTTTGTACAGTTGTCCACAGACTAGTTACATGATCATACTTGGCCAGCCCACTGTTTGTACAGTTGTCCACAGACTAGTCACCCAAAGACTGCTGTTAAAGTCATGTGATCATACTTAACCAGCCCACTGTTTGTACAGTTGTCCACAGACTAGTCACTCAAAGACTGGTGTTAAAGTCATGTGATCATACTTGACCAGCCCACTGTTTGTACAGTTGTCCACAGACTAGTCACTCAAAGATGGTGTTAAAGTCATGTGAACATATTTGACCAGCCCACTGTTTGTACAGTTGTCCATAGACTAGTCACTTAAAGACTGGTGTTAAAGTCATGTGATCATACTTAACCAGCCCACTGTTTGTACAGTTGTCCACAGACTAGTCACATGATCATACGTAACCAGCCCACTGGTAATGTCCCCCAACAGTTGTCCTCATTCACTTTAAGGACTGCTGTTTCAATCAAATGAGAATATTCTCCACCTCAACCCCCATTGTGGACAAATCTGACGTTGTTACATGCAGGGACAATAAGACAGCGCAGTTATTTCCGCTACTCTTCTCTTTCTATTTTCTCCACTTCCTCTTGTACCTTTTCGAGTGTCGAAGGAGATACAAAATTCTGCTTCTTGCTCTGTTGACGGCCTCTCTTATTGAGTTCTGTAATGTTTCTTTGATGTTGTCTGTCCCTCTTACTCTTGGTCTGCCTCTTGCTCTTCTCACTTCTCCTTCTTTGATATCTGCTTTGTATGGTAAGGAATCACACAACATTCATTCTAGATGGACAAACCAGTTTATTTGTTGTTTCTCTATGTAGCTTAGGATTGGTTCAATGTCTACTCTTTCTCTTATAATATCATTGCTGATTTTCCCTCTCCCAAGACTTTATCTTCAAATAAAGACATTAACGGCAGACATTAACGGACCATCCCAATATTTTTGTTCCCTGGCAAACCACTTCTCTCAGGCCAAAAAGCCAAAATGCAAGAAAGACAACCAATGAAAACTTACCCGGCCACAACAAGAGCATGAGTTACTCCCATTTGAGCTCTTTCAGGGAAACAAAATAAAAAAAACATGTCAAACTAGGATTCAAATAAAACTAAAGTACACGGAGGACAAGATTTGATGGCTTTCTTGAAATTGGAAGAGAGCCCAGACACCTAATAGTGTGTAGGAAACATGCTTTTAATGTTCATTTTAAAAAAAAAGAAGACTTTTGGCACTTTGTTGTTGTTGATGGATTGCCACGAGTTGCTACGAGAGTGTTTGCCCTTTGACTCATAGAATGTGGCGGGTCGTAATGGCTTTCTTGACATTCGCAGCTCTTACTGGAGGTTGGAGGTCGTCTGTCCCAGGCTACGCTGGGAAACTACTAGTCCAGCCCAGAGGTACTGCAATACTGGGTCCTCAATCAGTAACAGCCACCACTACAGGGAACACGTCGATCCTAGCTTCTGTTAGCCAGTCTGTTTTGACGCAGACTGTGACCGGGGGAGACCACGAGGAGGTAGAACTGCTAGGTCTTGGCCAGCTAATGGTGCGCCGGCCCTGCTATTGCGACTGCAGGTCGTAGGCGCTTATGCTCCCCCTTTTGGCACTTTATTTTAACCCTAGATTGTGATACCTATCTGTGGGGCACGTTTTCACGATACTGTAGTAAAAATTACTACTGCTTAATTGCTACATTTGGAGTTCAAAAACATAAGATTTTCTTGAAACGTTTGCTACACAGCTGTGTTTTCCCAAGCAGACACACGGGAATCGGATGCTGTCATCATTTCCTGGTTACATTAGATTTACGGCCTGAAATTCAAATGCATGTTGCCGTGGCTACCAGAGGTATTAACGTTGTCTATTCACATGGTGCTGTCAGTCCATCAACTCAGCCATATGTGTGCCTCCCTCCTAAAGCATTGTTTGCTGGCTATCCCATGTTACAAAGGTTTGTTTGATGTCTTGCCGATGGCCAAAAGGTCTCTCCCATCACAAGAAAAAAAAAACCAACAGAATTTCTTGAAAATTGGCAAAATTTATATATAAATAAAAAAAACAGTCCCCTTTCTATGATACAGTCGTACTTTTCACAACACACTTGAAGAAAAAATTCAACGCCAAAAGAAACAAATCCAACACTCAGGGGTCACGGGAAGTAGTAATTAGGAAGGTACAGGGGGATGTTTGTCCACAGCAAACTGTCAAATTTCAGGAATTTGTATTTTGAGGCTGTAATTGTAAAGATGGAATTATAATAAAGGGTTAATGTTTACCCATAAGGGGAAGATGACAAGTTGTGGAAATCAAAACTCATTAGCACAAACACAAAACTTAGACTATTCAAATCAAATGTACTATCAACCCTTACGTATGCGTGTGAAAGCTGGAAAACAACAAGAGATATAGAAACAAAGTTGAACGCATTCGAAAATAAATGTCTAAGGAAAATACTTGGTATAGCGTAGAACGAATTCAAAACAAACGAGGAAATTAGAGAAATCGGCAATCAACCACTAATATCTTCAGTAATAAAGAAAAGACGATGGTAATATGTTTGACATGTGATGAAAAGAGATAATAACCGAATAGCAAAGCAAGCCCTCATGTGGGAAACAACAGGTAAGAGGAAGACCCAGAGAGATATTGAGAAGAACATTGATGAGAGAGGCAAGAGCAGCAGCATGCACAGAACAGAGACAAATGGCGAGATTTGATAAACATCTTTACAAGGATTGAAAACTGCTAGAATAAAACTTCAGATAAGAGAAAGAGTATCTGAGTCTATGCCCTATGGGCCGGCTATGGCTCAAAAGGTCAATAGATATAGTGGACATGGCTGCATTGTGTCGCTTGTTTCCAGCAAGCGATGATATCTGCCCTTAGGACCAACATGTCCGTTACCTGTATGGGCAGATTTTCAAATTGCTGAAGAACTTTTGGCAAACTCAAAGACTTTTAAATGCCAAGGGTTTCTTAACGTGTGCAGAGTGTACAAAGGACCTCTTGTTTTGTGCCATTATCTGAGAGGACTAGACACAATATCTCACTAACCAGAGATGGCTAGACACAGGATCTCACTACCCAGAGAGGGCTAGACACAGGATCTGACTACCCAGAGAGGGCTAGACACAGGATCTGTCTACCCAGAGAGGGTTAGACACAGGATCTGACTACCCAGAGAGGGCTAGACGCAGGATCTGTCTACCCAGAGAGGGTTAGACACAGGATCTGTCTACCCAGAGATGGCTAGCATCCGTGCCTAGCAAACGAAGAGACAGACCATTGGGGACATGGTGACGAATCATACATGATGAAATGAAAGAGGCTGGCAGGTCCTGGTGAGAGTTGTCCATACCTGCTCCAGATCGGACTGGCTTGAGATTTCTAGTAAGTGCCCTATGCTCCAACCTGAGTACAGAGGATTAAGAAGAAGACTTGGTCCTGGCAACATGTCAAAAGAAGACTTGGTCCTGGCAACATGTCAAAAGAAGACTTGGTCCTGGCAACATGTCAAAAGAAGACTTGGTCCTGTCAACATGTCAAAAGAAGACTTGGTCCTGGCAACATGTCAAAAGAAGACTTGGTCCTGGCAACATGTCAAAAGAAGACTTGGTCCTGGCAACATGTCAAAAGAAGACTTGGTCCTGTCAACATGTCAAAAGAAGACTTGGTCCTGTCAACATGTCAAAAGAAGACTTGGTCCTGTCAACATGTCAAAAGAAGACTTGGTCCTGGCAACATGTCAAAAGAAGACTTGGTCCTGGCAACATGTCAAAAGAAGACTTGGTCCTGGCAACATGTCAAAAGAAGACTTGGTCCTGTCAACATGTCAAAAGAAGACTTGGTCCTGGCAAGATGTCAAAAGAAGACTTGGTCCTGGCAAGATGTCAAAAGAAGACTTGGTCCTGGCAACATGTCAAAAGAAGACTTGGTCCTGGCAACATGTCAAAAGAAGACTTGGTCCTGGCAACATGTCAAAAGAAGACTTGGTCCTGGCAACATGTCAAAAGAAGACTTGGTCCTGTCAACATGTCAAAAGAAGACTTGGTCCTGTCAACATGTCAAAAGAAGACTTGGTCCTGGCAACATGTCAAAAGAAGACTTGGTCCTGGCAACATGTCAAAAGAAGACTTGGTCCTGGCAACATGTCAAAAGAAGACTTGGTCCTGGCAACATGTCAAAAGAAGACTTGGTCCTGGCAACATGTCAAAAGAAGACTTGGTCCTGTCAACATGTCAAAAGAAGACTTGGTCCTGGCAACATGTCAAAAGAAGACTTGGTCCTGGCAACATGTCAAAAGAAGACTTGGTCCTGGCAACATGTCAAAAGAAGAATAGGTCCTGGCAACATGTCAAAAGAAGACTTGGTCCTGGCAACATGTCAAAAGAAGACTTGGTCCTGGCAACATGTCAAAAGAAGAATAGGTCCTGGCAACATGTCAAAAGAAGACTTGGTCCTGGCAACATGTCAAAAGAAGACTTGGTCCTGGCAACATGTCAAAAGAAGACTTGGTCCTGGCAACATGTCAAAAGAAGACTTGGTCCTGGCAACATGTCAAAAGAAGACTTGGTCCTGTCAACATGTCAAAAGAAGACTTGGTCCTGGCAACATGTCAAAAGAAGACTTGGTCCTGTCAACATGTCAAAAGAAGACTTGGTCCTGGCAACATGTCAAAAGAAGACTTGGTCCTGGCAACAAATCGGCACCACAAATAAAATAATTACCTTGATTGTGATCTTCTTTCCCATGCTGGAGTTCAGAATTTTCGTAGTTCTGCGTCTGGACCTGCTGCTGGGTTTTTTAATGGCTAACTCCTCGACATCATCGGTTGACAACCACTTGTACTGGGGGGGAGAGAGGCTCAAGATTGTTTCCTGCTAGCAAATACTTTGTTCTTACATTCACCTCAAGATCACATCTGACCAGGAATTACATCCAGTTTTCTGACAGCAATTCCATACACAATGGGGATAACATCTAGTTTTCTGACAGCAAATCCTTACACAACAGGGATAACATCTATTTTTCTTACACCAAATCGTTAGACAACAGGGACAACTTCTAGTTTTCTGACAAAAATTCATTACACAAGAGCGATAACATCTAGTTTTCTGACTTCAATTCCTTACACATCCAGTTTTCTGACAGCAAATCTTTACACAAGAGGGATTACATCTAGTTTTCTTACAACAATTACTTACACAACAGGGATCAGATCTAGTTCTCTGACAACAATTACTTACACAACAGGGATCAGATCCAGCTCTCTGACAACAATTACTTACACAACAGGGATCAGATCCAGCTCTCTGACAACAATTACTTACACAACAGAGATCAGACCTAGATCTCTGACAACAATTACTTACACAACAGGGATCAGATCTAGTTCTCTGACAACAATTACTTACACAACAGGGATCAGATCTAGTTCTCTGACAACAATTACTTACACAACAGGGATCAGATCTAGTTCTCTGACAACAATTACTTACACAACAGGGATCAGATCCAGCTCTCTGACAACAATTACTTACACAACAGGGATCAGCTATAGTTCACTGACAACAATTACTTACACAACAGAGATCAGATCTAGTTCTCTGACAACAATTACTTACACAACAGGGATCAGATCTAGTTCTCTGACAACAATTACTTACACAACAGGGATCAGATCTAGTTCTCTGACAACAATTACTTACACAACAGGATCAGATCTAGTTCTCTGACAACAATTACTTACACAACAGGGATCAGATCTAGTTCTCTGACAACAATTACTTACACAACAGGGATCAGATCTAGTTCTCTGACAACAATTACTTACACAACAGGGATCAGACTTAGATCTCTGACAACAATTACTTACACAACAGGGATCAGCTCTAGTTCACTGACAACAATTACTTACACAACAGAGATCAGATCTAGTTCTCTAACAACAATTACTTACACAACAGGGATCAGCTCTAGTTCACTGACAACAATTACTTACACAACAGGGATCAGATCTAGTTCTCTGACAACAATTACTTACACAACAGGGATCAGATCTAGCTCTCTGACAACAATTACTTACACAATAGAGATCAGATCTAGTTCTCTGACAACAATTACTTACACAACAGAGATCAGATCTAGTTCTCTGACAACAATTACTTACACAACAGGGATCAGATCTAGTTCTCTGACAACAATTACTTACACAACAGAAATGAGATCTAGTTCTCTGACAGCAATTACTTACACAACAGGGATCAGATCTAGTTCTCTGACAACAATTACTTACACAACAGAGATTAGATCTAGTTCTCTGACAACAATTACTTACACAACAGAGATCAGATCTAGTTCTCTGACAACAATTACTTACACAACAGAGAACAGATCTAGTTCTCTGACAACAATTACTTACACAACAGGGATCAGCTCTAGTTCTCTGACAACAATTACTTACACAACAGGGATCAGATCTAGTTCTCTGACAACAATTACTTACACAACAGGGATCAGATCTAGTTCTCTGACAACAATTACTTACACAACAGGGATCAGACCTAGATCTCTGACAACAATTACTTACACAACAGGGATCAGCTCTAGTTCACTGACAACAATTACTTACACAACAGAGATCAGATCTAGTTCTCTGACAACAATTACTTACACAACAGGGATCAGATCTAGTTCTCTGACAACAATTACTTACACAACAGGGATCAGCTATAGTTCACTGACAACAATTACTTACACAACAGAGATCAGATCTAGTTCTCTGACAACAATTACTTACACAACAGGGATCAGATCTAGTTCTCTGACAACAATTACTTACACAACAGGGATCAGATCTAGTTCTCTGACAACAATTACTTACACAACAGGGATCAGACTTAGATCTCTGACAACAATTACTTACACAACAGGGATCAGCTCTAGTTCACTGACAACAATTACTTACACAACAGAGATCAGATCTAGTTCTCTAACAACAATTACTTACACAACAGGGATCAGCTCTAGTTCACTGACAACAATTACTTACACAACAGGGATCAGATCTAGTTCTCTGACAACAATTACTTACACAACAGGGATCAGATCTAGCTCTCTGACAACAATTACTTACACAATAGAGATCAGATCTAGTTCTCTGACAACAATTACTTACACAACAGAGATCAGATCTAGTTCTCTGACAACAATTACTTACACAACAGGGATCAGATCTAGTTCTCTGACAACAATTACTTACACAACAGAAATGAGATCTAGTTCTCTGACAGCAATTACTTACACAACAGGGATCAGATCTAGTTCTCTGACAACAATTACTTACACAACAGAGATTAGATCTAGTTCTCTGACAACAATTACTTACACAACAGAGATCAGATCTAGTTCTCTGACAACAATTACTTACACAACAGAGAACAGATCTAGTTCTCTGACAACAATTATTTACACAACAGGGATCAGCTCTAGTTCTCTGACAACAATTACTTACACAACAGGGATCAGATCTAGTTCTCTGACAACAATTACTTACACAACAGGGATCAGATCTAGTTCTCTGACAACAATTACTTACACAACAGGGATCAGACCTAGATCTCTGACAACAATTACTTACACAACAGGGATCAGCTCTAGTTCACTGACAACAATTACTTACACAACAGAGATCAGATCTAGTTCTCTGACAACAATTACTTACACAACATGGATCAGATCTAGTTCTCTGACAACAATTACTTACACAACAGGGATCAGATCTAGTTCTCTGACAACAATTACTTACACAACAGGGATCAGATCTAGTTCTCTGACAACAATTACTTACACAACAGGGATCAGACTTAGATCTCTGACAACAATTACTTACACAACAGGGATCAGCTCTAGTTCACTGACAACAATTACTTACACAACAGAGATCAGATCTAGTTCTCTAACAACAATTACTTACACAACAGGGATCAGCTCTAGTTCACTGACAACAATTACTTACACAACAGGGATCAGATCTAGTTCTCTGACAACAATTACTTACACAACAGGGATCAGATCTAGCTCTCTGACAACAATTACTTACACAATAGAGATCAGATCTAGTTCTCTGACAACAATTACTTACACAACAGAGATCAGATCTAGTTCTCTGACAACAATTACTTACACAACAGGGATCAGATCTAGTTCTCTGACAACAATTACTTACACAACAGAAATGAGATCTAGTTCTCTGACAGCAATTACTTACACAACAGGGATCAGATCTAGTTCTCTGACAACAATTACTTACACAACAGAGATTAGATCTAGTTCTCTGACAACAATTACTTACACAACAGAGATCAGATCTAGTTCTCTGACAACAATTACTTACACAACAGAGAACAGATCTAGTTCTCTGACAACAATTACTTACACAACAGGGATCAGCTCTAGTTCTCTGACAACAATTACTTACACAACAGGGATCAGATCTAGTTCTCTGACAACAATTACTTACACAACAGGGATCAGATCTAGTTCTCTGACAACAATTACTTACACAACAGGGATCAGACCTAGATCTCTGACAACAATTACTTACACAACAGGGATCAGCTCTAGTTCACTGACAACAATTACTTACACAACAGAGATCAGATCTAGTTCTCTGACAACAATTACTTACACAACAGGGATCAGATCTAGTTCTCTGACAACAATTACTTACACAACAGGGATCAGCTATAGTTCACTGACAACAATTACTTACACAACAGAGATCAGATCTAGTTCTCTGACAACAATTACTTACACAACAGGGATCAGATCTAGTTCTCTGACAACAATTACTTACACAACAGGGATCAGATCTAGTTCTCTGACAACAATTACTTACACAACAGGGATCAGACTTAGATCTCTGACAACAATTACTTACACAACAGGGATCAGCTCTAGTTCACTGACAACAATTACTTACACAACAGAGATCAGATCTAGTTCTCTAACAACAATTACTTACACAACAGGGATCAGCTCTAGTTCACTGACAACAATTACTTACACAACAGGGATCAGATCTAGTTCTCTGACAACAATTACTTACACAACAGGGATCAGATCTAGCTCTCTGACAACAATTACTTACACAATAGAGATCAGATCTAGTTCTCTGACAACAATTACTTACACAACAGAGATCAGATCTAGTTCTCTGACAATTACTTACACAACAGGGATCAGATCTAGTTCTCTGACAACAATTACTTACACAACAGAAATGAGATCTAGTTCTCTGACAGCAATTACTTACACAACAGGGATCAGATCTAGTTCTAAAAGAGACTAAAGTCAACCAAAGCACACACAAACTGGAGTGCTACCAGCCGCATACCTCCTTGTCTTCTCCCTTGCTGTTCAACATGAGCTGTTCCATTAGAGAATGTAAGATGGATCGCTCTGTGGGTGGAGAAAGGCATGACAGAATAAAGCTCAAATTGAAAAGGACATTGAGAAACATCCACCCAATTATTACGTTATTATGTCCATACATTTTGACAGCTATTTTGTTCTTAAATCTTGACATGCAGTTATTTGTCCATAACTTGATGTTACTAGACCAGCTATAAAAAAATTATTTTACTCAGTTCTTTGACCAACTGGATAAAGAAGTTAAAATCTTCTCTATCAATCCATCTTTTACTCTTCTGTTGCCCTCTTCTGCTGTTATGTTTCCTAGTGTTTCTAATATTCCATCAATCCATCTTTTGCTCTTCTGTTGGCCTCTTCTGCTGTTATGTTTCCTAGTGTTTCTAATATTCCATCAATCCATCTTTTGCTCCTCTGTTGACCTCTCCTGCTGTCATGTTTCCTAGTGTTTTTAATATTCCATCAATCCATCTTTTGCTCTTCTGTTGACCTCTTCTGCTGTTATGTTTCCTAGTGTTTCTAATATTCCATCAATCCATCTTTTGCTCTTCTGTTGGCCTCTCCTGCTGTCATGTTTCCTAGTTTTTCCAATATTCCATCAATCCATCTTTTGCTCTTCTGTTGGCCTCTCCTGCTGTCATGTTTCCTAGTTTTTCCAATATTCCATCAATCCATCTTTTGCTCTTCAGTTGGCCTCTCCTGCTGTCATGTTTCCTAGTGTTTCTAATATTCCATCAATCCATCTTTTGCTCTTCCGTTGGCCTCTCCTGCTGTCATGTTTCCTAGTGTTTCTAATATTCCATCAATCCATCTTTTGCTCTTCCGTTGGCCTCTCCAGATGTCATGTTTCCTAGTGTTTCTAATAATCCATCAAACCATCTTTTGCTCTTCTGTTGGTCTCTCCTGCTGTTATGTTTCCTAGTGTTTCTAATATTCCATCAATCCATCTTTTGCTCTTCTATTGGCCTCTCCTGCTGTTATGTTTCCTAGTGTTTCTAATATTCCATCAAACCATCTTTTGCTCTTCTGTTGGTCTCTCCTGCTGTTATGTTTCCTAGTGTTTCTAATATTCCATCAATCAATCTTTTGTTCTTCTGTTGACCTCTCCTGCTGTTATGTTTCCTAGTGTTTCTAATATTCCATCAATCCATCTTTTGCTC
The DNA here is from genome assembly GCA_032433765.1 of Megaustenia siamemsis. Lineage (NCBI taxonomy): Eukaryota > Metazoa > Mollusca > Gastropoda > Stylommatophora > Ariophantidae > Megaustenia > Megaustenia siamemsis. The sequence goes on from JAVIAB010000099.1 coordinate 28,723,469, forward strand.
TTCTGTTGACTTCTCCTGCTGTTATGTTTCCTAGTGTTTCTAATATTCCATCAATCCATCTTTTGTTCTTCTGTTGACCTCTCCTGCTGTTATGTTTCCTAGTGTTTCTAATATTCCATCAATCCATCTTTTACTCTTCTGTTGACCTCTCCTGCTGTTATGTTTCCTAGTGTTTCTAATATTCCATCAATCCATCTTTTGCTCTTCTGTTGGCCCTCCTGCTGTTATGTTTCCCAGTGTTTCTAATATTCCATCAATCCATCTTTTACTCTTCTGTTGGCCTCTCCTGCTGTTATGTTTCCTAGTGTTTCTAATATTCCATCAATCCATCTTTAACTCTTCTGTTGGCCTCTCCTGCTGTTATGTTTCCTAGTGTTTCTAATATTCCATCAATCCATCTTTTACTCTTCTGTTGGCCCTCCTGCTGTTATGTTTCCTAGTGTTTCTAATATTCCATCAATCCATCTTTTACTCTTCTGTTGGCCTCTCCTGCTGTTATGTTTCCTAGTGTTTCTAATATTCCATCAATCCATCTTTTACTCTTCTGTTGGCCCTCCTGCTGTTATGTTTCCTAGTGTTTCTAATATTCCATCAATCCATCTTTTGCTCTTCTGTTGGCCTCTCTGTGCAGCTATGTGTTTCTAATATTCCATTAGTCCATCTTTTGCACTTCTGTTAACCTCTCCATGCAGCTATGTGTTTCTAATATTCCATTAATCCATCTTCTGTTAACCTCTCCATGCAGCTATTTGTTTCTAATATTCCATTAATCCATCTTCTGTTAACCTCTCCATGCAGCTATTTGTTTCTAATATTCCATTAATCCATCTCTTTCGTGGTCGACCTTTGAGTCTGGTGTTCTTGGAACTATTATTGAAAGATTTTGTTGTATTTTGATTTTTCTGTCGTATCACGTGTTCAAACTATTTTCTGTTGTTTCTTTATTATTCAATGGTGGGAATTATTCCTAGCTTTTTCTCAATTCTTTACTTCTGATCATATCTCTCAGACTGTTTCCTGTCATTCGTCTAACACATTTCAACTCTGTAGAGGTTATTTTTCTTATTGTTCTTGCATCTAGGGCCCAGGTCTGGCATTGGTAGCACAACGTTGGGATGAAGACTGTGTTGCATTCTGTAATATACAACTGTGATTTAAGTCCATGGGTCATCATCATCATAGAGTGCTGTCTCCACAACGAAGGTTGGCTACCATGGTGCACCATTCTGCTCTGTCTCTTGCTTTGATGGTGCAGGTTGTCATAGGCTGATTTGTCCATCTTTTGATGTTACTCGTCCATGTTAGTCTTGGTCTGCCTCTACCTCTTTTACCTTGTATTTTCCCCTCCAGGATTATTTTTAGCAGGCTTTTGTGTCTTTTAACATGGCCCAAAAATCGCATTTGTCTTGTTTTATTTCCATCCAATTCTACCTATTCTTCTATATATCCACATTTCAAAGGCTTCAATTCTCTGTTCAGCTTTCTTGTCTAATGTCCATGTTTCTGCACCATATAGGAATATTGAAAAGATGTAACATTTTGCTATTCTTAGCTTTAGCCCTGGTGTTGTTTGATGTTAGTATGTTCTTCATGACATTAAAATGACTTTTTGCCATTCCTATTCTTTTGTTTCTGTGTTTTTAGTCCGTGGGTAAAACTAATGGAAAAAAACAACTCACCAACTAATGGATTCTTGCGAATGTCAAGCACCACTAGTGTTGTGTTATACTTCAAGACCTCCAGGAACTTCTTAGCTCCAACATTGCTGATTCCACAGGATTGTAGGTCTAGAGCTGGAGGGAAAGATTGAACAATCAGACACATTTAGAAGATTAGACAAACTCAATAAGAAATTGGACAGACAGGCACAAAATGAGGATTGGGCAAATAGACACAATTAGAGAATTTGACAAATAGATACAATCAGAAGATTGGACAAATAGACACAATCAGAAGATTGGACAAACAGACACAATTAGAAGATTGGACAAACAGACACAATTAGAGGATTGAACAAACAGACACAATTAGAAGATTGGACAAACAGACACAATTAGAGGATTGAACAAAGAGACACAATCAGAGGATTGGACAAACAGACAGGCACAATATGAGGATTGGGCAAATAGACACAATCAGAAGATCGGACAAATAGACACAATTAGAGGATTGGACAATGAGACACAATCAGAGGATTAGACAAATAGACACAATCAGAGGATTGGATAGACACAATTAGAGGATTGGAGAAACAGAAACAATCAGAGGATTGGACAAACAAACAGATACAATCAGAGGATTGGACAAATAGACACAAACAGAAGATTGGACAAATAGACACAATCAGAAGATTGGACAAATAGATACAATCAAAGGATTGGACAAATAGATACAAAGCAGAATGGACAAATAGATACAAAGAAGAATGGGCAAACAGACTCAATCAGAAGATTGGACAAATAGACACAATCAGAGGAGAGGGCAAAAAAAACAGACACAATCAGAGGATTGGAGAAACAAACACAATCAAAGGATTGGAGTAACAAACACAATCCGAAGATTAGACAAATAGACACGATCTGTGGATTGGAGAAACAAACACAATAAGAGGATTGGAGTAACAAACACAATCCGAAGATTAGACAAATAGACACGATCTGTGGATTGGAGAAACAAATACAATAAGAGGATTGGACAAACAAATAGACAATCTGAGGATTGGACAAAAAAATAGTCGCAATCTGTGGATTGGAGAAACAAACACAATAAGAGGATTGGACAAACAAACACAATGAGAGAGAGGATTGGAGAAACAAACACAATGAGAAGATTGGAGAAACAAACACAATGAGAGGATTGGAGAAACAAATACAATGAGAGGATTGGAGAAACAAACACAATGAGAGGATTGGAGAAACAAATACAATGAGAGGATTGGAGAAACAAACACAATGAGAGGATTGGAGAAACAAACACAATGAGAGGATTGGAGAAACAAACACAATGAGAAGATTGGAGAAACAAACACAATGAGAAGATTGGAGAAACAAACACAATGAGAAGATTGGAGAAACAAACACAATCTTCAGAGACAGTCTAACGAATCAACCAATCAAGCCTCTCCAATAATTACCCTTCAGCCAGAGGTCATCCTTCAAGGTCTCCGACAGGTGACCCGCCCCTTCGTCTCCTAGCAACGGGTTGTTGTTGGCCGAGATTCTGCGGATGCCGGACATCCGGTCTAGTTCCGGTCGCCGGTACCTCAAGCTATCCTGCCAGGCCTCGTTGTGTCTCTGTACGCCTTGGTGCTGTGGGGGATATGTGTGTAGCGGATACATACACATGAGAACATATAGGTAGGTGGACGGTCGGACACATCACACACACTCACAGAGGGAGATAGTAGACCTAAACACATACAAATATACACGACTGAGAAAGATAGACGGACGGACAGAGATGGAAGGACTGATGGATGGATAGTAGATTAGATTAAATCAGATGACAGGCAGACAGAGATGGATGGAAGGACAGATGGATGGATAGTAGATTAGATTAAATTAGATGACAGGCAGACAGAGATGGATGGAAGGACAGATGGATGGATAGTAGATTAGATTAAATTAGATGACAGGCAGACAGAGATGGATGGAAGGACAGATGGATGGATAGTAGATTAGATTAAATTAGATGACAGGCAGACAGAGATGGATGGAAGGACAGATGGATGGATAGTAGATTAGATTAAATTAGATGACAGGCAGACAGAGATGGATGGACGGACAGATGGATGGATAGTAGATTAGATTAAATTAGATGACAGACAGAGATGGAAGAACGCACAGATGAATGGATAGTAGATTAGATTAAATTAGATGACAGACAGAGATGGAAGAACGCACAGATGGATGGATAGTAGATTAGATTAAATTAGATGACAGGCAGACAGAGATGGATGGAAGGACAGATGGATGGATAGTAGATTAGATTAAATTAGATGACAGGCAGACAGAGATGGATGGACGGACAGATGGATGGATAGTAGATTAGATTAAATTAGATGACAGGCAGACAGAGATGGATGGAAGGACAGATGGATGGATAGTAGATTAGATTAAATTAGATGACAGGCAGACAGAGATGGATGGACGGACAGATGGATGGATAGTAGATTAGATTAAATTAGATGACAGGCAGACAGAGATGGATGGAAGGACTGATGGATGGATAGTAGATTAGATTAAATTAGATGACAGGCAGACAGAGATGGATGGAAGGACAGATGGATGGATAGTAGATTAGATTAAATTAGATGACAGGCAGACAGAGATGGATGGAAGGACTGATGGATGGATAGTAGATTAGATTAAATTAGATGACAGGCAGACAGAGATGGATGGAAGGACAGATGGATGGATAGTAGATTAGATTAAATTAGATGACAGGCAGACAGAGATGGATGGAAGGACTGATGGATGGATAGTAGATT